>CM076572.1:287528932-288042745 GCA_034641835.2 Pinus albicaulis | reverse complement strand
GGCTAAGAATGGCATTGTCACTCAAGAGCAAGTTCTTGCTCATGCCCAATATTTATACTTGATTTATACTCAGTCTGGCACGCTCTACGAGAAAATTCCTAATGCGTCGCGATCTAATTTTACTGTTCCTCCTCCATCAAAGGACTCTCATGTCAGAGATGGTTTGATTGGTACTGCAAGCACACATCATACTACTGCATCTGATCCTATGCCTTCTTCCTATATCAACGTCATGTCATTTGACAAAGGCAAAAGTAACAAGCAACCCGGAACTAAGAAAAAAGGGGAGTCAAAGAAAAAGAAAACTTCTAACCTGTAGGAAAGATCATTTGATCAATCATCTGGAAATAGGAAACCTCGTTATCCATGCATAATCTATAATGAGGAACACTGTGTTTAGTATTGTCCTCACCGCACTGAAGTCTCAAAAAATGTTAAGACTTCACATGCATCAGCTGTGTTGACCGATCTGATTCTGAATCTAGACACAAATTTGGTTGCTACGGATCCAGCTTCTAGTTCCCAAGTGCTTATGCTATCTATCACAAAACCTTCAATAGATATTTTGGTGTCAACGTGTAACAAAGTTACGGTAGTTAGGCCACTGATCAACCTACTACCTCGACCATGTATCCGTCTATGGAATCAGTACTGCCACCTTCTATTCATGAATTGAAAATCAAGCCACCAAAGGGAGCCGTTCATAAATCGACATATAATCCTTGAGCAAGAGCTACTCAAAATTATAATATAGTTGAAGATTTGGCTCAATCCCCTTTAGCTATGTCAGCTCTTGAGGTATTACTAAATTATCCCTCCCAGAAACAGGTTTTTTTGTCGGCAATTGGTGGAATTGATCTGACTGATTCTAATCTCATAGTCTTTAATCATACGGTCTATGTGTCGCAATTACCAGCAGAATGGAATTCTCCATCCAAGTAAATGTTCTCAATCACCTTGTTTAGCATACTATTATTGATGATGGAGAATCTATGTGCATTATGTATCTAAATTGTTGGAATTCACTTGGCTCGACGCGCCTATCTCAATCATCAACGATGTTGAAGGCTTTTGACAGACATACATATAAGCCTTTCGATATTATCAATAACCTGCATGTAGAAATAGGGGGGAAAATAGTGAATTTTGATGTCGAGGTCATTGACAGACCCCTTGACTACAATATTTTACTGGGAATTCCATTGGCATATGCTATGACTGCAATTGTTTCTACATATTTTAGAATGATCACATTTCCATATAAAGGTGCTATCACAGTCATCAATCATCTATCCCTCTTTGCCTCCACTTCACAGGTAACTGGAAGTGTTCCGTTCATTCACGCACCCCAACTCGCACTTCAGAACATTGGTGTAGGACTCTTAATGGATTCCACTCTCATGGGAACCTTTGCATTATTGTCGCCTGTGACGTCAGCAGAAATTGCAAGTATAGAGACCTGCTACATGATCTCTTACACTCCATCTGGCTTAAGGAAGAGTACGAGTGATTCTGAAATTGTTATGTTGGATGAGTTTCTACCACCCAGCCCTATTGAGATGGCATATCAATCAATCTATCAGGCTTGGGTCGCGAATCCAAAATCATCATCCTCAGTTGGTTGGGTTGATCACTCCTTAGATTTTAGTACTCCATCTGATCCTTTTTCCTCAACTTTCTTGACAAATGAGAATATTTTGGAAGCTATGATGTCGGAAGGAGAACCATGGGAAGATTATCATCATCGTTCCCATCTTCCTGATTATGAAGAAAATAATCTTAGTGAACTATATCACCCATCAATCAAAAATGTATTTTTTAATTCTTTTCCTATTAATGCAATTGATTCCGAGAGAAATTTGTCAAATATTGAAGAAACCATTTATATCGATATTTCAACCAAATCTGGCATTGTAGAAAATATTCATGTCGGCGTATCTTATTCTCCATCAAAACTCGAAACATGTCGCTCTCTCTTTCGTGAATTCTGTGATGTATTTTCTTGGTCTTACGAGGAAATTCCAGGCATAGATACTAGTATCATTGAACACACTATTAATATGTACCTTGATGTCAAGCCATTGCGTCAATGCCTTTGTCTTTCTCATCCGAAGAAGGTCGTTGCCATTAAAGTAGAGTGGGTTTCCAACATCGTTCCTATTATGAAAAAATAAGGAACCATCAGAGTGTGCATCGATTATCGGGATGTCAATCTTGCTTGTCCAAAAGACAACAATCCTATTCCCTTTATCGACCAGATTATTGTCGATTGTGCTGGATGCGAAATCTTTTCATTCATGGATGGATTTTCCAGCTACAATCAAATCAATATCCACCCAGAGGATCAATATAAGACATTTTTCATCTGTCCTTGGGGCACATTCGCTTATCGGAAACTACCGTTTGGTTTAAAGAATGCCAGGGCCACTTTTCAGAGAGAAATGGATTATGCTTTCAATGACATCAAGCACATTGTTCAACCCTATCTAGATGATTTACCCACGCATTCACAAAATCGTACTGATCACCCAATACATTTGAGAGCCATATTTTTATGCTGCTGACACTATAAAATATGCCTCAATCCACATAAATGTGTGTTTTTTTTTTGTTCTGGTCGTTTTCTTGGATTCATCGTCTCAAAAGAAGGAATTCGAATCGACCCATTAAAGGTCTAGGCCATTATTGATTTGCCTGCGCCATCAAATTTACTTCAGATACAGAAACTTCAAGGAAAGGAAAACTTCTTAAGGAGATTCATACCCAACTACGCCGAAATGGCTAAAGGATTTACTCGGCTCTTGAAAAAGGGGATTCCCTTCCATTGGGACCAAGTTGCGCAAGATTCTTTTGATGTTGTCAAGGATACTATTGTCTGGGCATCATTAATGTATCCCCCCAATTATCAGAGTGATTATTTCTTATATATCACCACATTTGATATGACCAATGCTATGGTATTGTTCCAAGTAGAAAATGGGATAGAACATCCGATCTATTATTTGAGTCGTAATCTCAATTATATGGAAGTGAAGTATTCGTATGTATAAAAGCTTGCCTTGGCAACTGTTCAAGCTATCCAAATATTTCACCACTATATCCTATTCCGGAAGACCATTGTCATTTCAGATTGCAACCCCATGACTTATATCTTATCACGTCAACTATTGGGGGGAAAATATTCAAAATGGATTGTCATTTTGCTGGAATTTAGTTTGGAATTCATCAAATCCAAGTCAAAGAAGTCTTTAGTTTTGGTTGAGCTTCACTGTGACCTTCCCTCTGATAGTACTGCCACTACGTCGGAACCATATATTCTTGATGACTCTTTGTTTATGATCATATCATCTGATCTTTGGTATGGAGACTTTATCATTTATCTCCAAACCCAAACTTTTCGGCTTGATACCTCTCGCTCTGACCAGCGACATATTCAATACCAAGCCAAAGATTATATGATCGTCGGTGATACACTTTATCGTCGTGGTGTCGATACAATTTTAAGAAGGTGCCTAACTCATGAGGAGGTTAAAAAGGTTTTAAATGATTTTCATGATGGGGCTTATGGTGGACACTTGTCTGGATACGCTACCGCGTAGAAGATACTTCGCGATGGTTACTTTTGGCCTACCATATTTCGCGACTGCATCCTCGTAGTCAAAATTTTTCATGTGTTCTAGACATTTGATCATAAAATCTGCAAACCGCCAGTGCCAATGCATCTTGTTGTCTCTGTGGGAGAATTTTCGAAATGGGGCATTGCATTCATAACCTGTAACCCTCATTCATCTAGGGGGCATGGTTATATTATTGTCGCAGTAGACTACTTTACCAAGTGGGTCAAAGCGATGCCTACATTCAACAACACAGGACAAAAAGCTGCATTTTTTTTCTTTAATCATGTCATTGCATGGTTTGCGGTCCCACAGGCTATAGTTACAGATCATGTGAAGCATTTCCGCAACCACATGATGACTGAATTAACTACCAAGTTAGGATTGTCACATGATAATTCTACTCCTTATTATCCACAATCAAATGGACAAGTTGAAGCTATCAACAAGATTCTTAAATGTATGCTTCAACGAATGACAGGAGTTCGTAAAAGAAATCGGCATTTGATCTTGTACTCAACCTTGTGCGTGTACCGAACCTCGGTGAGAAACGCAACCAAATTTACTCCCTTTCAATTGGTGTATGGTCTGGAAGCTATATTGCCAATCCAATGTGAAATATTGTCATTAAAACTCGCAAACGACTTGTTACCTGACACCTCAGATGAAGAAGTGTGTCTTTTTAACCTCATCCATCTTTATGAAATGCGTCGTGAAGCCCAATTGGCCCACGAAGCGCATAAGAGATGTATAAAGGTGCAATATGACAAAAATGTCCAGCCTCGCATTTTCTCAGAGCGAAACTTGGTCCTTCTTTATGATCAAGACGCTGATGTAATAGGTACAGGGAAATTTGAGCCATTATGGCACAGCCCCTATATTGTCAAAATATTTCTTGCTAAGGGTGCCTACCAGTTGGTTGATTACAATGGAATTTCATTGGCGCAGCCCCGAAATGGGTTATATCTAAAATGTTACTATGCTTAATCATGAGCGTAGTAATTTTTTGTATTATGTTGTATATATATGTTGTTGATTTGCATTCATTGTCTTAGTTTTTTTTTAATTTTTCTTGACATTAATAATCCACTTTACATTTCATCACAAATGTCTGAATCTTTGGAACCATTTATTGGATATGTTGATGGTGCCACTCATAGTACGCAAAATATATCCTCTGCGACGTGGGCCCTTTTCGCTCCAAACAATGAGTTAGTGAGTTTTCATGGGATTTTTATTGGTATATCGACAAAAAATATCGCTGAGTATAGCGTGTTGGCCCAGGAGTGGTCATGAAAAATTTTGATGGGGCAACCGGGGTCAAACCTTGGACCTCGTGTCCGACAAACCTGCGCTTTACCGTTCCACCATGACTTTAGTTATTGACAACTATAGTCGAGCGGTTATATTTAATGTGATGTCATTTTCATTTTGGGGGTTTGGGAGGTGAGCCCCGAGGGGCCAGCCCCCCCCATACGACCGCCAACACCAGAACCCAGAGCTTAAGCCCAACTGTAACCGCCAACCGTCATTTATCCATGTCACAAGGCTACAATTAAATGCCAATAAAACCGCGTGGATAAAGAGCTAACCGACGGCTTATACCATGGTAAAAAAATGGTTAATTGGAGTTTTAGGCATGGGTTCCGCCTAAACCGTCGGGGTTAAGTAATATTTTGGGGATGTGCATGTGGCCAACCGTCATTTATCCATGTCACAAGGCTACAATTAAATGCCAATAAAACCACACGGATAAAGAGCTAACCGACGGCTTATACCATGGTAAAAAACGGTTAACTGGAGTTTTAGGCGTGGGTTCCGCCTAAACCGTCGGGGTAAGTAATAGTTTGGGGATGTGCATGTGGCCACTGCCCAACTGTTAAGTCTTATGTGCAATCTGATTCGGCTGGAAAAATAGAGGCACCACCAAATTTCGGATATGTGCCTATTTTAACTGTAGTTATGTGCAGTCTCTGCACATTTAGTGGAGCCGATGTAGGGGACATGGGGCAAAAGTTGTTTTGGCTCTATCTTGAGCTAGATTCGCCCAATTTTGGAATGTAAATAGTCAATTTTGACTATCTCCAACATTCCAAACTCAATGGAGTAGGTTGCAAAGCCATAAAAGAGATTCTAAGCACTTTTTTGCATCAGTGAAGTTCAAGGGGCCACCAAGGGGCAGCAACAGTTTGAGGCCTAGCCAGGGGAGCTAGAGGTCTTTTTCAACAATCCAATAGTCAATTTTGGATATTTAAGATGTTACAAAACTAATGGGATGTTTTTTAGAGCCTATAGAGGACTTTATAAAGCCTATAAGCTTCATTACATTTCCAGGGGCCATCAGTGCCAGCTTTTGCTAGCAACAGTTCAGGGCCTAGCCAGGGTAGCTAAAGACCATATGTAGTGAACCAATGGTCATTTCTGACTGTAATCAGAATTATGAATCCATTTATGGAGGTTCAAAAATATTTTTAGGACTTATAGAGGTTGAGAACCCATCAAATAAATTTTCAGTGACCCCAGTGCCAGGGGGTGCCGACAAGTGTTGGAGGCGAAAATGGAGCAGTCGGAGCCCATTTTCAGTGATAAAATAGTTTATCCTGACTATTTTAGCATTATGAATCCAATGAATGGATTTTTATAGCCATTTCATGACTTCTATATATTGAGAAGCGGAAGGGAAGTTTTGAGCAGCCTAGGGCAAACCGTGGAGGAATGCCTAGTTTGGGGATGCAGTGCTCGTTTTGAGAAAATTATCAGTCGATATTTGGTGTATAATGTGTGTTGGATACATTACGTGTGGTTTCAGAGACAGAAATAGAATTATAAATGATTTAGTGCCATGAAGAAGCTCAATGTAGCTCAGTGCACCAACAGAAGGAATCGATTCTAAGGAAGCCTAAAGTTGTTTGCAGAGTGATGATAGCCATGACAGGGATATAGATGGTATTCTAAGCCTTTGGATCAGTTCAGTATCCATTGGAGTTAAGTGTGGAAATTTTAAAAGAAACTTTACCATAATCCCAAAGAGCCAAGTCAAGATGACAAAGCTCAAGGAGATGTAGCCCATGATATTTGAGTGAACTTCTAGATTAATTTTGATGTTATGTGTGGATTTTTTATTGCTTCATTATGTTTCTATTATACATGTTTAATTTCAGCAAGAAAAAATGGACTTAAGACACTTAAACAGTTAAAAATCATACACCTCTTTCAAGTAATAATTCCGCAAAATGTCAAAGTAATAATTCCGCAAAATGGGAGGTTCTTAAAAATAATAACAAGTTATCCAACCCATTTTCATATCATGTTGGTATCATATCACTTGGTTTATTGACTTACATAGCAATAGCTTACTTTTGTGACTTGAAAGGTGTTTAAACAGTGTAAAAGATTGATTGTTTTACTGTTTGCAAAATTACTATGATTGAGTTTACTAGAAGGGAGAGCTACTGATAGCTAAGTCCAGGAGAGGAAAAGAAGGAATAAGGGTTGAAGGAAACTTCCTTACCCAAAGGACCTCAAGGAAACCCTTGAAGAACAAACCCTTTTGTCAATTGTTTGTTGTTTGGCTGCTTGAATAAGAGCTTGTCTCTATAGCCATTTTGGTCAAAAGCTTGGCCATTTGTTTTGAAATATTTGAGAACTGTGTTGAATTTAATTTGTTCATTTTCATGAGGAAAAATTCTTCAATTGATGTTTCAAAATCCTCCTCCTTCACAAGATTCTTCGATGAAGACATGAAGTGTGACTTCTACATATTGAAGGACATGGTGCAGATTCTCTTTGAAGATAGAAGATAAAGCACTGAACTTCGTGAGAAATTGTTTGCTATGAAGCAAGAGAAGGAAGAAATTATTAAAATATTGCATGATATGGAGATGCAGCTCCATCAACCCCAAGAGGCTTTGACCAATAACATGCGTGAAGCAGAGGTAATTCACTCTAATTTGTCTTCAGTTTCCTCATCAGAAAGATGTGTTGGTTCATTTGAAAAGCACACTAGAGGTATAGGGTCCAAGTTAATGTTTAAAATGGGCTATGAAGGCAAGGGTTTAGGCACGCATGCACAAGGCATGATTGATCCTATTTTAGTTGAGGAACTACCTAAGAAATCTTCTCTCGGATATCTACAATCTAATGGCGAAGACTCCAAAGCCATGAAGGCATGTGAGGCAACTTGAAAGAGAAATTTTCTTCCAAGTTCTAAATCACAAACATGTCAAGTTTGTTTCCAAGATTATTTCCATTTCTTTAAGCCTTTTTTGCAGCAAGAATATTGTAGACATGTAGCTTATGGCGAGCATGCAAGTTCGGACATTTTTCAAGACAAGAACAATGATGTTAGTTTGCAAGAGAAAGTTGGAACCTCTACTAGTTCATCTCCTAAAGAAGGCAAAAAGGATGGACATGAAAGGCAGCATATGAGGTATAATTCTTCCCATAGTCAAGTTGATTATGTTTCTGCAAGGCATGACAATTTTTCATGCCTAAATGGAAGAAAGAGTTGTTGTTCATATTTTGGTCAGTTTAACCATGATTTTTTGAGATGATGGATGAGGAAGAAGGCATACAAGAAGTAGATGAAGCAAATTCAACTTGCAAAGAAATTACGTAAGACTTGCACATATTTCCAGAGAAGGGCACATGTTGTTTCCCATTGTAATAATTTGCATCCAACTAGTCATCCCAAGCACATGATACAAGAGGATAGAATGACTGGCAAAAGTGGAACCAAGGATTCCATCATTGATGTGAGAATGGATGCTTCACATGAAGAATATTTTTAGCAGTAAAATTCGCCGTGAAAGTGGCTTGGTAAGAAGTGGTTTGACTTCTTGACAGAGTAAGACATACACTCATTTGTACATATGAAAATTTTGATTATGTATGCATGTATATATGTTGTAATCTCTCGTTTGTTTGAGCCACCTTGGATCAATGATCAAGGCAGCAATGTTCAGCTACCTTCTGTAATTTCTCACTAGAATTTTCTGAGAGAGTGCAAGGAAGACAGCTCTTAACAGGAGGACAAGCACATCAACGAAGGGAAGTGTCGACTACCTTCAAGTTGTGGTTCAAAAGCACTAGTCATGCAAGGAAAGTGTTTGGAGGATGAAAAGAAGAGGGTGATGTACACTCATCTACTGTACAGATCAGTATATCAGTCTTTTGGGGTCCAAAATATTCCTAACGGGGAGGTGTGATCAGAACTGGATCACGGACCAGAATGATAGCTCAAAATTCAAAGTGTTCATAAGTGTACCAAACCTCAGCGACTAGATAGATCTCATCTTCCTTATTCTGGCACCGTGAACAATTTGAATAACTTACATCATATGAAGAAGTTATCACAGTTTGAAAAGTCCAGTAAACTACAAAAACTGGACTTTGATCAAGTTTGACTTGGAAATTTTGGGAAATTAAAAAAAGAATATTCTAGGGAATATTCCTAGAATATTCCTTAGAATATTACCTAGAATATTCCGTTCAATATAATCAGTAGCTAACAAGTGGCACAGTTTAAATGGGCAGTTGGTTGACTTTTGTGGTAAGGGCCAATTCAAGGCTGCCACGTGGCAGGCCCAGAGGTCGCCATGTGGCCTAGGAGTGGTCATGCAAAATTTTGATGGGATGGCCAGGGTCGAACCCTAGACCTCATGTCGCGAAGCCTGCGCTTTACTATTCCACCATGACTTTATTTCTTAACAACTACAGTCGGGCGGTTATATTTAATGTGATGTTATTTTCAGTTTGGGGGTTTGGGAGGCCAGCCCTCCCCATACGACCACCAATGCCGGAACCTAGGGCTTAAGCCCAACTGTAACCACCAACCTTCATTTATCGATGTCACAAGGCTATAGTTAAATTCCAATAAAACTTTGCAAATAAAGAGCTAACTGACAGCTTATACCATGGTAAAAAATGGTTAACTAGAGTTTTAGGCGTGGGTTCCGCCTAAATCGTCGGGGTTAAGTAACAGTTTGGGGGTGTGCATGTGGCCACTTCCCAACTGTTAAGTTTTATGCATAGTTTGATTTAGTATTAAAAATAGAGGTGCCACCAAATTTCGAATATGTGCCTATTTTAACTGCAGTTATGTGTAGTCTCTCCACATTTAGTGGAGCTGATGTAGGGGACACTGGGAAAAATTTGTTTTGGCTATATCTTGAGCTAAATTCGCCTAATTTTGAAGTATCAATAGTCATTTTCAACCTTCTTTAACATTCTAGACTTAATGGAGTAGGTTGCAGAGCCATCGGAGAGTTCTAAGTAGGTTTTTGCATTAGTGAAGTTAAAGGGGCCACTAGGGCCACCAGGGGGTAGAAACAGTTTGAGACCTAGTCAGGGGAGCTAGAGGTATTTTTCAAAAATCCAATAGTAAATCTTGGATATTTCAGATGTTATGAAACTAATGAGATCATTTTCAGAGCCTGTAGAGGACTTTATAAATCCTAGAAGCTTCAGTGAAGTTCTAGGGGCCATGAGTGCCATCTTTTGCTAGCAACAGTTCAGGGCATAGCCAGGGCAGCTAGAGACCATATGCAACGAACCAATAGTAATTTATGACTAAAATAAGCTTTATGAATCCATTTATGGAGGTTTCAGAAGCTTTTGAGTACTTCTAGAGGTTGAGAACCCATCAGAGAATTTTTTAGTGACCCTAATGCCAGTGGGTGCCGACAAGTGTTGGAGGCAAAACCGGAGGAGCCGAAGGCCATTTTTAGTGAAAAATTAGTCTATCCTGAATATTTTTGGCATTATGAATCCAATGAAGGTATTTTCAGAGTCATTTTATGACTTCTAGACTTGAGAAGCTGAAGGTAATTTTTGGGCAGCCGAGGGCAAACCGTGGAGGAAGGCCTAGTTTGGGTATGTAGTGCTCGTTTTGAGAAAATTATCAGTCGATGTTGGTGTATGATGTGTGATGGATACAATAGGTGTGGTTTCAGGGACAAAAACAAAATTCTGAAGGATTTATTTCCATGAGGAAGCTCAGTGTAGCTCAGTGCACCGACAGAAGGAATCGAGTCTAAGGAAGCTTAAAGTTGTTTTCAGAGTGATGATATCAATGACAGGAATATAGATGGTATTATAAGCCCTTTGGATCATTTCATTATCCATTGGAGTTAAGAGTGTAACTTGTAAAATAAACTTTACCATAATCCCAAAGAGCCAAGTCAAGATGACAAATCTCAAGGAAAGGTAGCCCACGATATTCGGGTGAACTCCTAGATTAATTTTGTTGTTATGTGTGGATTTTTTATTGTTGCATTATTTTTATGCTATAAATGTTTAATTTCAGCAAGAACAAATGGACTTAAGAAACTTAAACAGTTAAAAATCATACACCTCTTTCAAGTAATAATTATGCAAAATTTCAAAGTACAAGCTAGATATTTTATTTTTTTAACTGAGTGGGAGGTTCTTGAAAAGCATAACAATTTATCCAACCCATTTTCAGATCATTGATCGAACTTCTCTCTGATCCCATCTCATTTGGTATTAACCGCATCATCATATGGTTAGACGCACAACTTGTGGTATTACAACTTACTAGTGTGTATACTATTAGAAATTCAGCGTTGCATCGTTTGCTCTTAAGAGTTCGACTTTTGGAAAGACATTTTGATTTTATTCAATATCAACCCATTTCTAGAAACTTGAACACGTTGACCGATTCTTTAGTTAATCATTTTTTAGACAGACATTTGCAACACATGTAAAGATACATTCACATAATTGAAAAGGATTACACAATAAACATAGGAAAACACTGAAATAAAATAGATAGATAGCTATAGGTTTTTACAAAAATTTGTGCCCAAGAAACATTCGTCATCTAACCTCAAAATGTATGCAACATGTCGAAAGTAAACTAGTGATTCTCATGGTAACATGCCATAGATCTAGCTATCCTACGCAGTAACCGCATCCAGCGGTTAGGAATGCCTATGGTGTGGCACTGTTGTCGCATGGGTAACTCTTCGATCTGGAAATTAAGAATCCCGAAGGTCAACCCCTCTATGTGCTACTAAAGCTCAGACAAAGTCTTAGCCATGTCTAAATCCTAAAGGACTCATCTCCCAACAGCCCTCTATGCTAGCTCATCCGCTCCATGCTTTGGTTCGTCCGTCGGTTGAACTCGACCAACATCTGCATTACATTAAAACTTTAGTTTAGTCTTGGGAAAATATCAAAATATAAAAACATTGTATAAACCTTAGAAAAATAAAAAAAACATGGTCAAAACATTCTTACCTATTGCACCCCTCTAAGCACCTTCTGGTAAAGCTAAGTCTGAATCTCCTTTGAAATCAACACCTGCGTATGCATACTCATCGATGTTGATAACTTGTCGCCTGAACCAGGCAAATAATGCAGTCAAGAACACAATGGATGATTGGCCTGCATGCCTATCCATTAGTTCTACCCATCTCTGCATCCTCATATCTCTAGGGTTAGACACACCCAATGTCACATGTTGAGGTTGCATCAATGGAATCCGCTCTAAGGCAAATGAAATGAGGATCGAACCATAACTAAAATTTTTCTTCCTTCCTCCCTTTTCCTTGTTCAGTTGTTCTTTTATTTGAGAAAGTATAGCTTCAGACCAGCTGAATATTTTCGACTCCATGCACTCTAGCACATACTGCATATATGATCTATTCAAAAATGTAGTGTAATAGTGCCGGCAAGCTTATCGATTGTGAAAAGAATGGTTCTCAAAGGAAAATCATGAATGTCACGGATGTTTATTTTCCCATCCTTGCTTGGATCTACCCCTAGATAGCAATACTTCAAAACATAATCTCTCACCATCTCTCCTCCAAGAGCAGACCCTGAGAGGGAAATAGGCAAGCCTCTCCTAGACAAGCCTATCAGAAAATATACATCCTCCACTGTAATAGGAACCACTTTTTTCCTAATGTGAAAAGCCTCAATAGCCAGATCCCATGCTCAAACTAGGAACTCCAAGAGTTCTATTTGTTGCCTCATCCCTGACAAGCAGAAGTACTTTAATAACCCACAATATCTTAGGGCTCTTACTGTACCTGGGTCATTTATGGCAATCATATTTTTTCTTCATGCTCTCTTTCTCTCCAAGTAATCATCATTCTAGTCCGATGAAATCCCGAAACATAACCATAAGACTCATTAGACTCCTTTCCATGCAAAAAAATTAAGCAAATTTTGGATACAATGCAAGAATAAAAAATGTGAATTGTGCCAAACGCAGTCTTGAACAAGGGACAGTGCGTTGTATATGCACCTAGGCTTCAATTTAGGTGCTCCACAATGCATTTTTTGATTCTCAAGGGTGTGTTTCCCTCTCTGGAAAAATAATTTACCCTAAGGGACCCAAATCCCTGAAAATTTGCAATGAAAGGAAATGAATTGACTACTGAAAGAAAGATAAGGTTTATGGAACCAACCTAGATCCAACGTTGATGAAAACTATCCACGGAATTTATCGCAATCAGCAGCTAAAGTTCGGGGGAAAAAACAGTTTCAGAGCTCCAAAATGAAAATGGTAACTTTCAAATGGTAAAAATGAATAGTAAAATCCTTTTTATTAGTCATTCGATTATTTTCAAATCATATTTATTGTTGTGACTATGGTTTTATTCTATTTTTATCATGAAACAGGTATTTTTAATCCATTTTATGTTGTTATGAACAGGTTTTATAATTGATGAACAGATTTGTCATGCATATTTACTTCAAGAATGATTTGACCACAAAGCGTACTTTTATCCTTATTTTTCAAGATTTGTTAAAAATTAAAAAGGACTTGAAGCGCACTTTTATCTCTTTTTCAAGCCTCAATAACAGCGAAAAAGGAACCCCTAGAGTCTTCTTTTAGCTCTTTTCAGACTCTGATAATGTGAAAATATTTCCGATCACTTGTCTTTTCGAGCTCGTAAAAGTAAATGAATTGATATCTACTCAGTATAAGTTTAACCATTTTCCGGACTAAGATAGATTATTTAGGAAAAATGAATGCCTTAGTTGAACATGGCTAGGAGGTTCTCTCAGATATTATTTTACACTTTTTCGGATCTGAGCGTCAACTTTACGAAAAATTACTTATGGAGTTTTCTTTCGTCCTCTTTTTCAAACTCTCTAAATATGAAAAAGGACCGAGATATCACTGTCGTCAGGCTCGTTAAAACATAAAATATCAACGGGCTTGTCGATCATGGCAAGAATCGAGTTTCATTCATCGCTAGACTCGTTAAATTATTAAATAGTGATACATTATTCACCCAAAGGGTTGAATTATGGATCAAGAATATTTTATCCTCCCCAAGCTTGTTAAAAAATAAAGAGGTACTGGTCGACAAATGACCGGGGAAAATTTGGGAAAATGAGAAGAACTTTTTACGGTAGCAGGTCGCTCTTGAAAATGACACTTCACTCCATCATCATGATTGTTTGGGTTGGGTAATATTCTTGACGGTTCATTCATACTTATGGTTCATCATACCTTAACTTCAGTTTTGGGTCAATGCTGCCAACTCAACTCAATGTCACTGATATGTTCAAGAGAAGTCATCCAGTGAAAAATCATCCTTTTGTAATATTCATAAACCTTCATTCTCATGATATTCGTCCCTAAACATTGCTATATCAAGTCATACTTTGTCTCTAAAATCAGTAACTCCTGTCGCGCAATAAAGTGACTTATTTTCGACGTCAAATCATCATCCAGGAATTCCACTTAGAAACATCATCTTCCAGTACCATGAGGCTTGTTACAGCATCAACAAGATCCTCGCTTCCAGACTTTTGACCAAAATATTTTGTTTGGAGTTCAACATCAAATCATTTATTCACGCCTTACGAAATGTACTGCAGTACCTTGAGGGCCATTGACATTAATGGTGGTTCTCTTGTGTTTGTTAACAGCTCACATCATTGGTTGGTAATCAAACGATGTCTTACCATTTTTTACTACAAATCATATATTCACATGGCTATACTTGTATCTGAATGCTCATGTGAAAGAGATAAGAAGACCCCAGATCTATTTTCAGCCATCCAGGCTGCGAATTTACGATTGTTGTAGATATCATCTCATATGGTGACCTTACATACAAATCGTCATCTGAACATGGGCCTATATCTGTAGGCATGTCTGTATTGGGAAACATTCCAATGTAGACGACTTTCTGCACTATGTACATGTTATTAGATAGTTTATGTGTTGAGCATGGGAATTCCTTCCCTCAAAAATTCATGATCAGTATGATATATCATGTTGTAATGTATTGTAAGATTGATGCAGGTCGCCACTCCACTTTAGTTCCAGCCCATCATAGTGTAAAGCATCTCATTCAAAAAAATATTGTTATTATTATTCCGACTTCATGCTTTATGGAGCAATTTTTATAGGTCAATTTGGGCACCATTCCCAATGACCTAGTTAAACTAGACATCATCCCCAGAACTAATGAATAGGGCCTATCATCCCCTATCATTCCATTTGCTACATGCCCTAAGACAAAGAGCAAGAACAAATTATCCATGACTTCCATTGCAAGGTTTCCAAGATTTGAAGTACATGTTATATCACCTATGATCTCACCAACGCAACCTCTCAAGGGAAAAATTGCTTTGCATATGCAGATACCTCCATTCAAGGGTGCTCTGCAAAGCACTTCCCGACACTCAAGGGTGTGTTGGTCAATTGGGAGGGAAATTCTCATTGTTCCGTAATCTCCACATGGCGAGTGCCTTCTAGAAGATTCCATATGTGTCAAACTTCGAATTCATACGTCCATTCAACACCTCTAAGATTGGGAACATGTCTTGCCTATTATTAGAAATTCATTGATTGTGAAGCTACCTTAAGTTGATCTATAAATTGAGCACAGATCCTAGTGCTTGAGAAGGAAGAAATTTGGTAGAGAAATGTTGTTGAATTCTCAATTGAGTGTTTGATTTGAGTGATATACTATTGGAGAAATGTTCATTGTGATGAGGCTGGGATGATTCTGGAGATGGTGACATAAAATCAATCGCTGGTTGTAACCTCCCCCTTCTATCCATTAATAAATATTTCTACTAGGCTTTCCCACATATGTATATGTATAAGCTTATATCTTTCATATTATTCCTCTTAGGGTGATTAATTGCTAGATTAAATCTTCTCCTATCATATTATCTCTTATCATTTTGATAAAACCCTAACCTTTTGGTGCTTAGGGTATGTTAACAATAATGATGAAACCCTAGTCCTCTTAGATTAAATCCTACTCTCTTAATGTTTAGGGTTTGTTGATGTTCTGACACGTTAAGCTTTTTAGGATTTGTTGTTGATGTTTAGGATATATGATAAAACCTTAGATGTTTAGGGTTTGGTTAATTAGGATTTATGACAAACCATTTTAATAGTCAATACAAAACCATAGAAATGGATCTATAGGTGTATGTGCTTTTGTATAATTGAAACCCTCACCTAGTCAAAATTTGTTTTATTTCTGGATTTTGATGTTTGTATATAGGGTTTATGATAAATCTTAGTAAGATATTGGTAAAATTAAATATAAATGAAATCCTAGATATAAAAATTCTAGTACGTTATCTTGATTTTTTATGCTCATGATTTAGTTTTTATTAATGAAATATAGGGTTTGTGACAAAACCCTAGTAGAATTTGACATAAATTCTAGGGTATAATATTGAATCCATAGATGTAATGATTGTTGACTTGATTTATTTGTTGATATCTAAGACTTTAAAAGTATTCTTCATGTAATCTAGGGTCTGTAAAAAAACCCTAGTAAATTATTGACATATAATATGTAAAATACTTAACCCTTGTTGACTATGAACCTAACTAATTTTAAGTATTTGATTCTTAAAGCTTGATTGTTTTGATTCTTCCTTTATAATGACATGATTTTGATATAGTTAACTTCAATTTTTTGTATACTTGTACTTTGTTGTACTTATTGAAGATTTGCAGGTACATAATATTCAATATGTTGAAGATGTTCATAATTTAAGAGTAATTTGATGATAGAGAAAGGAAGTTGCAAGAATGATGTATAGATAACCTTGTTTCCATAAGAAAGAATGATGTTCATGAAGAATTGAAGCTTTAGAAGGTTACATTTTCTCTAAATCCATTGATCTCCCTATTAGCATTATGTAATTTGCTAGAGATTGTGAAAACTAATCACATAGGCCAACATCAAACCAACTTTGGAATCCATGACCTAGCATTCCTAGATTCAAAGAGGGCCTTCTCTATAATATTTATCTTTGTTTAAATAAGTTTTAGGCTAGTTATGATAGTACTTGGGTTTTGGGTTTGTTTTGAATTTTGGAAGATTGATTGTATTCAATTTATTAATATCTATTGGGCAATGGAGTCAAAATATAACTAGATGGTTGCATCAATATTTCACAGAGTAAACACAGGGCAAGCTAGGAATATTTACTGGATCTCTTGGATTTACAAATGGATTTATGACAAAAATATGAATAGATTCAGCAGAACTAAAGAGAAATTAATAAATATTTAGTTTGGCTTTTAGCGGAAAACATAATGATCGTAAAGGCAGCCATAATAAGGTACTCAAAAGTAAATCCTATTTGTCAATATTTATGCTTTACATTACAATTTAGATGTTTACAATGAAAGAGGAAAATGAAACAATACTAACCGAAGCCAAAAGAATCACCATTATTTATGCCAAAAGAATCCTGTGAATGGTCTAATTATTATTGATGCTCCAGTGCTTTGGGAAAATCTTATAGTACTCCAAAAGACAGTAAGATTCTGATCTCAATCAATCGACCTTTGATACTTCCAAAACTGAAGTATTTATACAAAAAATTACAATAATACAACATCTAACAAACTTGAAATTAAAATTCTAACTTATTACAAAATTATAGTCTCGGTGGAATGCGTTGTGCAAAGCAGGTGCTGATGTAGTGGGACAGTTAGGATGTGGACCGCATTTTACTGTTGTGCTGGCTGAATGAGCGTTGTGTTGGCTGAACTGAATGCTTTGATGGTGGATGAATTGTTGTTTGAATGCTATTTCTCTATTTTTAAGTTACAAACAGATCAATTTTACGCAAACGCCTTGCCCGACTTGACCTTTATGTCTAATTTGCTATCTGAATCCTTTTCTATCGTGTTTAAAACATTTTTGTTCACAAAACAACATGAAAAAACCAATATACTAAACCAGAAATCCTTTAGCTTTCAATTATGAGCTTTATCGCATCCATAGCATTATCACACATCGAATATTTTATATTTTATGATATGAAAAAGGAATTTGCAATGCGATGCAAAGAGGGAGCTGACGTGGTGGGACTATTATGGTGGGGCCATACCGCATCACAAAATTGCAATCGAGAGTGGATAGGGTTTGGAATATAGTTTAAACTTTAACATTTACGAAATGCGATGGAGCGAAAAGGTAAGCATGTGTGATTCGATATCGCACAGCAACAATCACAAGTTTTAATGGTTTGGAAAAATAGCATAAGTTATTATTTGCAAAGTGCGATGAGCGTAAAGTTAAAACCTATTGGATGCGATATCACATATCGACGATCGCAAGATTTAACATTTAGCGAAAATTATATATGATATAATTTGTGATCTGTAGGCACTTAGGCATCGGGGAGTGTGAAATGGAGGAATACAAGGAATAAGGCGGAAACGAGGTTCGCAGGTGATTTTGGTGGAGCGGTAAGGTATGACGGGTCCCACTTTCATCGCATCGGCAAAAAATAATTTTTGGCAAAGTCTTTTAAGAGTTAAAGCTTGAATTTTTCAAGTTGCAAAGTGCGGTCAATAGGTAAAGTTTCTTTGTGCACCATTAACTTATAAAGGGTCTCTGAAAGCTTGAATAAGCCATTCAGCCACCGGTTTTGACCTTTTTTTACAGAATTAAAACCTATAGTGCCCAACCTTATTACAAATTATTTAATCACATTTAAACGATGTGATTAATTCAATAAAAACATATTTAATTATCTCCTAATGCTGCATTTGAATGTGCAAGCATATTTTTCCTAAGGTTTTAACCTTATTTGGAAATAATTTACAACCATGGAATATTATATACAATATGAAATATCTAAGATGAAATAATCAATCACCTTGAGATCCTATAAATACTAGGACCCTAACAGTGGCTTCATCTGGGGATGGAACTCTCCCTGTGAAGTGCCAAGAACACCGTAGACTAGTAGCCTGATCCATTGGGCTGATCCCAAATCTGCAACTTGTTTTGTTATAAAACCTCTATGATTGAAAATCTCAAATTGAAATCAAACCTTTCTGCACACTGAAATATGAAACACACTGAACTGAAAAATGAAATGAAAACTGAATTGAAACTCGAAATAATTCTTGAAAAAAATTCTCAAAGCACTAATTTTTATTTGTGCACTGCTACCTATCCTATACTGTTGAAACTTATGTTGAATCAGGTAATACAAAAATGCCAATGAAGCCAGTCAAGTAGCTATAGAAACAAATGGACAACTTGATTGTCTGTAAGGAAAATCAATAGTATAACTTGATTATGTGTCCTCATAGCCAAATTTGTAATATGAAATGGCAACTGATGATGTATCTGACCCTTATAAAGAGTACATGCTTGAGAATATTAGTGAATAAGAACCTCCATATACTCTACTATAGGATCAATAAAAGCATGATGTATGATATTTTCTTCTAGGCCTTCAATGACTAGTTGAGTATTTGTGTCTTCAATATTAAACTTTGAACCCACATCTTCATTTTGTTACTTGAAAGCACAATCATCCTCACTATGTAAGCCAAGAGGTAGTACAATTTCCTCTTGCTTACGGGAAGAAAGATTTTCCAAGAATTCTTGAGGATCTCAGAAATTGTATGACTGAATTTGAGTATTTAAAAGTTCAATAACAGTTTCATATCTTTCAATAATTATATCCAGAAAACATTTTTTAGCTTCAGGAATACATTTCCTTGATTTAAAAATGTGAAAGATAGCCTCTAGGAAATCTTCATCAAGCTGAAATTCTGATAACAGATTCCTAAATGTATTTAAAACTTCAAAAGATAGAAGTTTTTCCACAAACCTTGTCATCTAGTTCAGTAGGAACTCTGGTCAGCATGTTTTGGAGTCACCATGAATGCTCAAAAGCTAGGTTCTTCGGATCATGGAGTCGTCAAGTGAATAATTGCAGCATTCTTTTTATATGGTCACTGTCCACCATCAGCGATCATATATTAACTTTGATGTATTTTCCTGAGGAAGATAAAAGTTTTTTCTTCCCCAATATGGTCGCCACTATGTTAGCGTTCTATACTTTTCTAGAGATTGTGAAAACTAATCACATAGGCCAATATCAAACCAACTTTTGAATCCAGGACCTAGCCTTCCTAGATTCAGAGAGGGCTCTCTGTATAATATTTATCTTTGTTTAAATAATTTTTAGACTATTTATGATAGTACTTGGGTTTTGGGTTTGTTTTGGATTTTGGAAGATTGATTGTATTCAATTTATTAATACCTGTTGGGAAATGGAGTCAAAATATAACTGGATGGTTGCATCAATATTTCACAGAGTAAACACATGGAAAGCTAGGAATATTTACTGGATCTCTTGGATTTATAAATGGATTTATGGCAAAAATATGAATAGATTCGGTAGAACTAAAGAGAAATTAAGAATTCTTTAGTTTGGCTTCCAATGGAAAACATAATGATCGTAAAGGCATCCAGAATAAGGTACTCAAAAGTAAATCCTATTCGTCATGATTTTTTCTTTAAAATTAGAATTCAGATGTTTACAATGAAAGAGGACAATGAAACAATACTAACCGAAGAAAAACATCACCAATATTTAAGCCACGATAATCCTGTGAATGGTCTGATTATTATTGATGCTCCAGTGCTTTGGGAAAAGCTTACAGTACTCCAAAAGACAATAATGATTCTGATATCAATCAATCGACTTTTTATACTTCCAAAACTGAAGTATTTATACAAAAATTTACAATAATACAATCTCTAACAGACTTGAAATTAAAACTCCAAATTATTACAAAATTATAGTCTCAGTGGAATGTGTTGTGCAAAGCAGGTGCTGATGTAGTGGGACAATTAGGAAGTGAACTGCATTTTACTATTGTGTTGGCAGAATGAGTGTTGTCTTGGCTGAACTGAATGCTTTGATGGTGGATGAATTTTTGTATGAAGGCCCTTTCTCTGTTTTGCAGTTACAAACGGATCGATTTTACGAAAACGCCTTGCCCGACTTGACCTTTATGTCTAATTTGCTACCTGAATCCTTTTCTGTCATGTTTAAAACCTTTTTGTTCACAAAACAGTGTGAAAAAATTAATATACCAGACCTCAAATCCTTTAGCTTTCAATTATGATCTTTATCATATCCATAGCACTATCCTACATCACATATTTTATATTTTACGATATGAAAAAGGAATTTGCAATGCGATGTGAAGAGGGAGGTGACATGGCGTGGCCATACTGCATCACAAAATCGCAATCGGGAGTGGATAGGGTTTGGAATATAGTTTAAACTTTATCATTTACGAAATGCGATGGAGCGAAAAGTTAAGTTATGTGTGATGTGATATCGCATAGTGGCAATCGCAAGTTTTAATGGTTTGGAAAAATGGCATAAGTTATTATTTACAAAGTGCAATGAGCATAAATTTAAAATCTATGCGATGCAATATCGCATATCGGTGATCGCAAGATTTAACATTTAGTGAAAATAGAATATGATATAATTTGTGATCTGTAGGCACTTAGGCATCGGGTAGTGCGAAACGGCAGAATACAAAGAATAAGGCAGAAACGAGGTTCACAGGCGATTTTGGTGGTGCCGTAAGGTATGACGAGTCCCACTTTCATTGCATCGGCAAAAAATAAGTTTTGGAAAATTCTTTTAAGTGGTAAAGCTTCAATTTTGTGAGCTGCAAAGTGCAATCAATAAGTAAAGTTTCTTTGCGTGCCTTTAACTTATAAAGGGTATCTGAAAGCTTGAATAAGCTATTCAGCCACCGTTTTTTACCTTTTTTGACAGAATTAAAACCTGCAGTACCTAGCCTTATTACAAATTATTTAATCACATTTAAATAATGTGATTAATTCGATCAAAACATATTTAATTATCTCCTAATGTTGCATTTGAACGTGAAAGAATATTTTTCCTAAGGTTTTAACCTTATTTGGAAATAATTTACAATCATGGAATATTATTCACAATATGAAAGATCTAAGATGAAATAACCAATCACCTTGAGATCCTATAAATTATAGGACCCTAACACTCCCTAAGTTGAGAGGAGCTTGGATGAAATAAAGATTATATATATCTAGTTAAGATGGAGGGAATAATGTGATAACTAAGACCTTGAGGAAAGAATAAAGATCATGGTTGAAGCATTACAGGTATATATTTCGTGAGTGGAAAATTTTTAAAAAATACTTGGATATTCTAGAAGAAGTTTTAAGGCTAATTTTTATGTTGCTATATAAGTTAAATAAGAAGGCTTCTAACAAATATGTGTTTAGATAATATGATTATGACCTAAGAAACATCGGTATATTTGAAGATCCCATAGGTTTTTGTTAACTTGTATATATATTTAAAAGTTTGTTGCTAATTGGGATTGTAATTGTACAGGTTAATCTCAATTAGTTATGTCCATCTAATTGGATGCATGTTGGAACTGATGGACATATATAATTTATATTATAGGAAGATATGAAGTTTTTTGGGATGAAAAGACGCTTGGGAGGACATATGGTCGTCTTGTGATGATGTATAGATCTTGAAGTAGGGAGGGTGGTGTTAGTCTTGGAGATCTGACCTTGGATACACACCTAGATCCCTTAGTTAGCATTATAGCTAAAGCTTTATGGTACCTAGAGTGGCTAAATCTTGGAACACACCTTATTTCCACCCAATTAGATACCTTGGTCAAGTATCTAATCTGTAGCACTGCGTGTTTTGTTACTCTTTATAGAATACATCATTTTGATATATATATATATATATATATATATATATATATATATATATATATATATATATATATATATATATATATATATATATATCTACAGTTAAGAGAGACTATTGAAAAATGTAACTAGTGTCGATCTTCATAATTTGTATTTTAGTCATAATGTAATGTATTTGTTAAAAGAAAGAAAAAAAATTATTGTAAAATAAATTAACTTATTAAATCATGGGTTTCATGCTTGGGTCAATGGTTAATAGGTCAAATCCTCCATTGTAGGCTTCTAGGGTTTATGTCAAGAGTCCTTGTACATGTCATCATGTAATAGACCCTTCTTGGGATTTGTCTATCAAAAAAGCAAAAATATTTTGATTAAAAATGAGTCATTTAGGCCTCCTCAACCAAGTCGTCCTCAAGGAATATAAGTCGGCCTAATTAGGAGCCAAAACCCACTATATGTAGGCAGCAACTCTACCTCATTTGGAGCACAAGACAAGCAATTTGATCTGCAATTGAAGAAGGAATAAAAATGAATGTGAATTACCTAGAAGGAGAAAATCCTAGCGAAGGAGGAGATGCTTGTCAAGGAAAAAGAAGTTGAATTTCTCTATTTTCTACCACAAGCATGATTTTATGGGTTACTGCAAGGGGGAGAAAATTCAGATATGCAGTAGAGTCAAAATTTTGGAAGTAAAAGGGCGGAAATTTTGTGTTGTAGCTGGATTGAAGTTGTTTGAGTGGAAGAGACTATTGAAGTTTGGTTAATCATCTTGAAAATTTGACTTGGTGGAGTGATGGAAGTCTTTTGGTCTAATATTATAAGGTCTCGGATTGTCTCAATTTGATTTGAATCTATTGTTGGAAGAGTTTGACTAGGTTTTCCCATTCATAGGGGTTTTGTCCCTAGTTGAGTGCCTACTTCTGGTGTCATTGATCTTCATGTTTTTTATTTGATGATTGCTTAATGAGAAGAACATAAAGAAAGATAATAAGAATATAAGAATATCATAAGTAATTGTCAATATAAGAAAATGTTTTTGTCTTTTTTATTTTATAACAATTTTTGGTTATTTCTTATATATTTTAATTTCCAACTTTTTTTTTCCTACAGAAAATACATGCCCAAAATGGGTGTAAAATGGTTCTAGAAAGGATGCACAATTACTATCTTTGTTGGGTATATCTACCCCTAACTTTAAGCACTTTCGTGGATTCACTCATGAGTTTCCACTAGTGGTTTGCCTCTTTCCCCACTTGTTATGGTTTTCTTGTTAGGAAAGGATACAAAACTCAATGATAAATCTACATCTCTATTATGTTCACTACTAGTTTAAAAATTGTTAATGATCCTAATTTTTCTTATAAATATTCACCACACATTGCTTTCATGGGATTTTAATGTTTATCATTTATGTTCTTTTCCTTTATATTTTGAAAAAGAGCAAGTTTGGCATGCTAAAAGGTTTTTTGGTAACCGAAACCTTATAGTGTCTTAAGATACCCTCATGCCTTTCACATTTTTCTTCTTTCATAACCTTAACATAAGCATAGGGAAAATTTATTTTCACAATTTGGAATGGGTAGCATAGGAAGTATTATTGTTCTTACCATAGACTAGCTAGTTAGGATTTTTAAGCAAACATTAAAAAAAATGTGTAAATATTTGTAATGACATTAATATAACTATTTTCTTGTATTTAAAATATTTTTGTTTTTCATAGTAAATATTCTCATAAGCATCCTAAGTTAGTTTATATTAGAATATTCCTCATTTTTTTACAACCATTACCTCGATGGTATATTTCTACAATTTTAATTCAAATTTATGTAGATCTCCTTTTCCCTAGGTTGTAGGAATTTTTGTTTATGTTGTCTATGTCATATTTCTAAAATTTTAATTCAAAATTATGTAGATCTCTTATTTTCCCTAGATTATAGGAATATGTGGTTATGTAGCTTGGAAAATATTTCAAGCAACATAACATGCTTTGTCTTCAAAATAAATTTGCAACATATTTAACTTAATTTCTTGTGCAATAAATTTCTAGGTTATATCATAGTTTAGACAACCCGTCAAGCTACACCTCACAATACATTCTCATTACAATTTTGATAAGTCCCATTCTTGTTGCATATTACTAGCATAACGTGACCTTGAAAGATCCAATGCTTAAGCTCTAATCGCCCTATAACAAACTTCCCTTGGTTGACAGCCTTGAGGAGGCTCCTATTGTTAATTGATTACATCAAATATTTATTCTATTCAACCTCGCATTGATCTAGATTCTAATAATGATAACAACTTCGTACTTCAAAAATTTTTTGCTCCTTGCAATAAAATAGTAGTAAAAGATAACAAACATTTTATTGGCAGTTATCAATGGTTAATTCTCATAAATAAATAATATTTAATTTGACATTCAACCAATAAGTTTTGTAGCATACTTATTTGGATTTAAACAATGAGCATGTCAAATAATTAAGGAAAAACACCTCATCACTCCATTTTAATGTTTTTTATTCTAGTATCGTCTAATAGGTAGACATATTTCCAAATTCTCCCTTCCACTCTTACCCCAAGTGAAACAATCTTAGCCATTTAGTTTCTTATCCCTTTAATTTTATAGGAAACTACTTTAGTTTTCAATCCCCTCATGCCTCCAACTCCAAGGACAAAAATGCATAATAGGTTTCTACCAAACATTTCCAAACGCAATAAACTTCCCAATTTCTGAAGCAAATATTGGGCTTCCTACCCTCCCTCAACACTTCTTCCTTCTCCCTATTTATCACTCCCCATTCACTTCCTCCAAAGATACCTAATCTGCTATCGTTGTTAATCTAACCACCTTACCCTCGAGGTCTTAGGTAATAAATTGTGAAGGTAAGAAAAGTATTCAATCATGTGTTGAAAAATTAATACAATTGACCTTTGCATTAAAATTTATGACAACCATCCAACAAATCAATGAATGTATATATTGTTTTTAAATATTGTAATTGTACACAATAGTATTTCCATAACACTAATCAATTAAACAATTAATAAGCCTAATTAATAGTGATTTCATTACATAACCATACTAGTATACATGAATCTCATATGGTTACATGCTCATATAAACATAACTTGTGCATGTATCGATAAAATTGAGAATTCATTGCTTCTAATGCACAATTCTCTTATGTCCATGACCACACATGATTGGTAATAATAATACATTTAATACTTCAATTTAAAGATTCCATGATGATTCGATCTACATGCTACCTAGATAATCACATCAAATTTATCAAAATGTACTAGACAAGAATTTTTAGCATATTAAGGACTATAATAAAGGAAGTAAAATATGACACATCCCACTCTTATCTGGATTCTAACAAACTAAAAAATCACCCCCAAACACCAGCCATCTCTACTTCCATTTTCCATCTCCCTATCTCCTACCCTACTACAATATGTTGAAGCATCGACTATATTAACCGAACCTCCCCCAAAAAAAATCAATAATCATTATCACACATCTAAGGGTGAATTTCTAACATCAACTCCCATAGCTCTATTTTTTTAAGGATATAAGATGGATAATGCCTCCACCACACTTCATAAAACTAGGATCAACACCCTCACATCGAGCCCCAACCATATTGTGCAACTTCTTGTTCGTTGAGACACGTTATTGAATAACCACTCTAAGAAAACCCTACTTATATCAAAACCACACTTATCCATGAATTGCGGTAGCATTTAAATCATAAAATAAATAATTAAGAAAAATTGATGGCTTGCAAGTATCATTGTAATATATATGACATTCTAGTTACCTCAATGTTATATCCATTTAATGATTACATAGCCTCTCAACTTGTAGATTAGTTTTAAAATAACTCACATAGACAAATATATATAACAATTTCATGCATGAACTCTTATTATGTGTTTGATGCTCAAGTGAGCAATGTATATTCATATACACCATGTATCCTATCTATATAAACAGGATAAAATCTTGAACCAAAGACAATATACTACTAAATTGGCAATTGAAAATTACATATTTACCATGTGTTTGATGATAACAAATTCACACACGTAATCCTACTTATAATGTTATAAAGATGATTGATAATCTTCCATAATATTTAAAATGCATCTACTCGTCATTGCATCAAATAGCCAACCCATTATTTTGATTATCAATAATATTGAAACATCATCTGCTCATCATTGCATCAAATAGCCAACCCCACTATATGAATCAAACACCCACAATGGCTAACTTATTTTGTTTCGTGATTTTACTGGATAGCATTATTGAGATTCAACAAGAAGATCCTAGTGAAAATTATGCACCTACATTAGGATGGAGCCTCAGGCTATTTTTAGGTGGATGTTTATTTATAGATGCATGAGAAAATTCTATTTATAGATTAGGTTTATTTGTAGATGTATGTTCAAGTTCTATTTATAGATTGCATGTCAATTTATAGATTCATGTCGACTATTATTATCTCTTAATAATAGTTGGACAATAAACAATAATATATTCTCAATGAGCACTTGGAAATAGTTAAATGAAGTGGAAAATCAGTTAGTTATAGGAATTTCGAGTTGAGTGGTTGGTTTGTGGGACATGCAAGTGGACTTAGTTGTAACTGAGTGATTCAAAGTTGTAACAGAGTTGGAAGTGTAGTTATGAAAGTTGTAAAGTAGTTTAACTCAATTAAATGAGTTAAACTCAGTTGTGCTAGTTGTAACTGAAGATACACTAGTGAGAGATCAAGTGAATTAATTATTAATTAATTCACAATAAGTGGCCTCACATGCAACTGAATATTTACTATTATTAACTACATTCATGTCAGATCCAGTGGAGACCTAGTTGAGATGTAGGTGAAAGGAACAGATTGATTATCAGTTGTGACATTATCATTTTCACACATGCAACCACACACACATTGGTTGTGCCAATGAGGATTTCACATTCAAGGAAAGCATGATTCCATTCATTCAGGGATTGCTATTAGCTGGGTTTGCGCAGTAGAGGCAGGCTGTCAGGAGACAGTAAATTGGCTAAGGAACTTGCCAATTTTTGTATGACAGTGTGATACAGTTAGCTATTATACTAGGAGCTCTTAGATTGGAGATTTTTATGTAGTTGTTTCATGATCCATGATATAATACATAATAGAAGATAGTGGATTTTTTGTTTCCCGATACATTATTTGTGTTATGTGTGACTGATCTTTCTTCATGATATTGTGATTGAAGATTGTTGTTCAAATTCCGCAAAGATTTTGTAGAAGTGATTATGTATTTAATAGTGGAAAATAATTTTTAGATCATGAGAAACTAGAAAATACATATTTTGTATTAAATTTCTACATGGTATCAGAGCACGGGAGATTGTAATTTTGAAGCAAGATTTGAGTTTGTTGGTGGAAAGAATTCGAATTTGCTGAAAGACTTTCTTGGTGCTACAGCTGATTTAACATCGAAATGGCTTTCAATGGCTTGTGATTCGAGTATGCACTCGAGGGAATCTCTAACTAAATTTCTTGGAAGGACAAGATGGAGGCGGTGCTCAAAAATAATGGCTTGAAGGAATTCATTGACAATGATGTTCCTAAGCCTGCTTCAACAGATGTTGCATTACTTGATGCATGGAAAAAGAAAATGGAAAAGGCGATGAGGATTCTATTGGAAGGAGTAAGAGACCACATTGTCTCAAGCCTTCATGGGAAAGCCACACCATATGCTATGTGGAAGGCTTTAATGGATCTTTTCCAAAGTAGCAGCGACCATAGGAAATTGGTGCTCAAAGATAAACTCAGGAAGATCAATGGAAAAGGGTGACAACATTCCAAAGTATCTCACAAAATTTTTCCAATGTCAGGATGAACTGGGGAGTGTGGGGATAATTTTTACTGATGATGATTTGGTGAGCTCGGAACTCTTGGGACTTCCTAAGAGTTGGCATAGTTATGAAGACTCTATCAATGGATGAGCAAAATTGTCTGATTGGGAACAACTGTGGTCGGATCTGGTGCAGGAGGAGTTCAGGTGGAACACCAGAGATGGATATTCATCAAAGCATGATGATGAAGAGGATTTTGCTTTGGCTGCCAAGGCAAAGAAGGGGAAGGGGAATAAATTCCATTCTAAATCTGAGTCTAAAGGCAAGAAGCTGGATATGTCCAAGGTGAAGTGTTTTCATTGTCACGAACATGGGCATCTTGCTACTAACTGTATGAAAAAGAAGAAGAAGAAGGTTGTTAAAGCTGGAGTTGGTGAGGCCCTTACCTCGCAATTTAAGCTTGACTTCTCTTTGATTTCATGTATGGTTTAAAGTGCATTGGGATCGGTGTGGTATTTGGATAGTGGCGCTTCCTTTCACATGATGGGAGTTAAGGAACTTTTCAGTGACTTGGAGGAGAAAGATATCCAAATTCATATAGAGATGGGCAACGATGGACGATACAGTGCAACCAGAATTGGTACCATTAACTTTCATAGGGATTCAGGTAAACCGTTTCAATTGAAAGATGTTATGCATGTTCCAGGTCTGAAGAAAAATTTGGTCTCAGTCGTAATGTTGGAGGACAAAGGCTATGTCATTTTTTTCAGCAATGGAAAATATTTCCTGTGAAATAAAACAACAGGTCAATCCAAGAGGATAGGGATTCGATTTAGGAATATCTACAAGTTGGAGGTAGATGGATGCGCTGCCATGATGGGCAAGGTGAAAAAGTGGTGAGTCGGGATGAGGGTGAATTATGGCACAGGTGATTGGGCCATCTTCATCATGGAGCCTTGAAAGTCATGCAGCAAATATCTATTGGACTTCCAATGGGAACGCTTGCTCAGTTATATCAGTGCAAGGGTTGCACCATGGGGAAGTATGTAAATTCCACCTTTCATGAAAAGGAGAACCATGCTTCAGGGATCCTTGAGAGAGTTCACACAGACGTGTGTGGACCATTCTCAGTTGCTTCAACAGAAAAACTTATGTACTATGTTATTTTTTTTTATGACTTTTCTCGTAAATGTTGGATCTTCTTCATGCAGAAGAAGGATCAAACGTTCTCAAAGTTTTGTGAGTTTAAGGCATTGGTGGAGAAAGAGTCGAGGAAGAAAGTGAAGGCTCTGACAAGCAATAATGGTGGAGAATACATCTCTAACAAATTCAAGAACTTCTGCAGCAAAGAAGGAATTCGAAGAGAACTCATAGCGCCTCATAACCCACAGCAAAATGGGGTCGCAGAGAGGAAGAACAGAATGATCATGGGTGCATCATGAGCGATTTTGCATGATCAAGTCCTACCAATTCATTTATGGGTGGAAGCATGAAACACTATGGTTTATGTGCAAAACCGTTATCCTCATATATTACTTGGCATGAGTACACCTGAAGAAGCTTTCACTAGTAAGAAACCGGATGTTTCACACTTTAAAATTTTTGGCTCATCTGTTTATGTGCATGTGACCAAGGACGCGGGAAGAAGCTGGAGTTGACTGCTAAAGTTGGGATATTTTTGGGGTACACAGAAACACCCCATAATTATCATGTGTATTTTCCCAACATTCAAATGACTGTGGTGCGACGAGATCTAAAATTCAATGAGGGGAAATCCATGCAGTTGTCGCTTGAGAGGGAGCTGGACTTGCATGTGAAGGAGGAACTATTGGTTCCTAAAGATGAGTCTCTAGATGTGGATCAGACACAGGAGGAGGTTCATGGAATGGAGGAGTCCACTCATGCAGAGCCAACCATCAAAACTGTCAAAAGGCATACCACAGAAGCTGATAGGCTGAGACTTGATGTTGCACAGAATGTAGGAGCCCCTACTTCACTTGTTGACAAAGACAGTCTCCTGACTGATTTACTGGATACATGGATCTCATGAGAAAATGTATTTTGACTGAGCCATCTTCCTTTCAGGAAGAGGTGCAGGAGCCCACATGGGTAGATGCAATGGTGGAGGAGTATGACTCCATTGTCAAAAATAATTCTTGGGAAATTGTTCCAAGGCCGATTGATAAATCGGTGGTAGGTTAGATATGTATCTACAAGGTAAAGCAAGTTGTTGATGGGAGTGTTGAAAAATACAAGGCCAGATTTGTGGCCTAGGGCTTCTCGCAGATCAAGGGGATAGATTATGAAGAAACCTTTGCACCAGTTGCAAGGTATTCTTCCATAAGTACCATCCTTGCTCTCTCATCACATATGGGCTCATGCATTCATTAGATGGATGTGAAGATTGTGTTTCTCAATGGGATCATTGAGGAAGAAGTGTACATAGAGCCGCCTGAAGGATTTGAGATCTTTAGCAGCAAGTCGCATGTGTGCCGACTGAAAAGATCATTGTATGGGTTGAAGAAAGCACCCCGTGCTTGGTACATTCAGATAGACAGCTATTTCACCAGACTGGGCTTCACCAAAAGTGAAGTGGATGAAAACATATACCAAATTGTGGTGGAGGGTAAGATTTTAATCATTGTTATTTATGTTGATGATTTAACATTGACCAGTGATGAGCTATTGATACACTCATGCAAGGAGGACCTTGCAAAGGAGTTTGAGATGAAGGATACAAGCCTCCTTCATTATTTCCTTGGATTAGAAATATGGCGGCGAGATTGTGAACTTTTTTGTGTCTCAAGGTAAGTATGCAAGGGAGATATTGGGTAAGTTTCGCATGGAGGGCTGCAAACCCATGGATACTCCTCTTCCAAGAAACTGGAGGAAAGAGGATGCTACTTCTAGAGAGGTAGTGGATGCTACTATATATCGACAATTAGTGGGTTCGCTAATGTATCTAGTGAACATGAGACTGGACATTTTCTATGCGGTTAACCAGCTGATTCAAGCAATGGTTAAGCCTACCAAGATCTTTTGGAAGGTGGGAAGGCATGTCCTGAGATACCTGGAGGGCACATATGAGTATGGTTTATGGTACAAAAAAACATATGAGGTGAAGTTGCATGGCTTCATAGATGCAAATTGGGTAGGCATCTCATCAGACAGAAAGAGCACATCAGGGGGGATCTTTAGCATTGGATCTACAGTTGTTTCTTGGTACAGCTGGAAGCATAGATCTGTAGCACTCAGTTCAGCAGAAGCGGAATACATGGCATAGATTCAAGCTGCATGTGAGGCTATCTAGATGAGAAATATCTTGGTTGGTTTGTAAGGTTCTCATTTACATCTGACAGTGATTCATTGTGATAATCAAAGTTGCATTAAACTCTCAATTAATCCTATGTTTCATGATCGATCTAAGCATATAGATATCTGGTATCATCATATCAGAGATTTTGTGCAAAGGAATATCATGTTGCTTCAATAAATTCCTACGGAAGATCAAGATGTAGATATTCTGACGAAGGCGCTCACTAGGAGAAAATTCGAATACCATAGAGACAGGATCGGGGTGAAGGATAATCCCTTTCTTCTTGAGAGGGAGTGTTGAGATTCAACAAGAAGATCCTAGTGAAAATTATGCACCTACACTAGGATGGAGCTTCGGGATATTTTTAGGTGGATGTCTATTTATATATGTATGAGAAAATTCTATTTATAGATGAGGTTTATTTATAGATATATGTGCAAGTTCTATTTATAGATTTCATGTCTATTTATAGATGCATGTTGAATATTATTATCCCTTAATAATAGTTGGACAATAAACAATAATCTATTCTCAATGAGCACCTGTAAATAGTTAACTGAAGTGGAAAATCAGTTAGCTATAGGATTCCGAGTTGAGTGGTTGGTTGGTGGGACATGCACTTGGACTTAGTTGTAACTAATTGATTCGAAGTTGTAATAGAGTTGGAAGTGTAGTTATGAAAGTTGTAAATTAGTTTAACTCAGTTAAGTGAGTTAAACTCAGTTGTGATAGTTGTAACTGAAGATACACTAGTGAGAGATCAAGTGAATTAATTATTAATTAATTCACAATCAGTGCGCTCACATGCAACTGAATATTTACTAATATTAACTACATGCATGTCATATCCAGTGGAGACCCAGTTGAGATGTAGGTGAAAGGGACAGATTGACTATCAATTGTGACATTATCGGTTTCACACATGCAACCACACACACAATGGATGTGCCAATGAGGATTGCGCAGTCACGGCAAGAAGGATTCCATTAATTCATGGATTTCTATCAGTTGGGATTTCGCAGTGGAGGCAGGTTGTCAGGAGACAATAAATTGGCTAAGGAACTTGCCAGTTTTTGTATGACAGTGTGAGACAGTTAGCTATTGTACTAAGAGCTCTTGGATTGGAGCTTTGTATGTAATTGTTTCATGATCCATTATATAATACATAATAGAAGATAGTGGGGTTTTTAGCTTTATGCTTTCCCGGTAAATTATATGTGTTAAGTGTGATTGATATTTCTTCATGATATTGTGATTAGCGATTGTTGTTCAAATTCCACAAAGAATTTGTAGAAGTGATTATGTATTTAACAATAGCATATAATTTTTAGATCAGTAGAATCCAAGAAATACATATTTTGTATTAAATTTCTACAAGCATAGCCACTTCCTCACAATCAACATAATTGTTATATTAAAACCGTAACAAATAACTACAACCACATCCATCCCCAATCTACTATCATGTTTCAAATCTAACAATATTACTTTTCATTGTAGTATGGTGCTTCAAGTGTTCACCTAGTGGTGACTCAATAATACTCAACCTTGGTGGTAACCAAGTCATAAATCAATGATGTTGAGCCCCTCCTAGAAACCCAAAACTTGATGGAAACCTGCTCGTAACATTTCCTACACTAGAAATATAATATATCTTCAAGGTAAAGTTCACTATTATTAGATATCTTTGGACCACATGTTTATCATAACGATGATGTATTTTTAACATCTATTTCATGCAATCAACAAGTAATTAATAAATTACAACACTGGCTAGCTGATACCTTACATTAAGAAGAGTTGACTAACACATTTTGACAAACTCAATTAGTCTACTAGAACATGGAAAAAAAAATATCACTCACTTTGAAATGTATTTTGAGGATAGGTATTCTCCTTTAGGGACTGCAAAATGAAACCCCCCTTAGAATGGGTTGTAACAGACTTCAAATCCTTTTATGGGTTTCCGAGAATATAAGGAAGCAACACTGAATATATAGAGAATTTGATGACATGCCAGAAAAATTCTTGAGTACCATCCAACTCACAATCCACTCTCTTTAGTTTGGGAAATGGGAACAAGGACTCACGCCAAATTTCATTTGGGAAATATCTGTGTTCGAAGCTCTGGTCATATCAGAGTACGGGTGAGATAGCAAAACATTATCTAGATTTTTGGAGTCTAATATCCAAAAAACATAGATAACATTAGAAAATGCATATGAATCGAATAAGTTTGATTCAATATTTTCCAATAATAACATCATCATGAATTTCCAGTAAAGCATTTTCTTCTAAGCTCAAATCAACATAATATTAGTTCTAAATTAATTTTTTTCTAGGGGAGGCGGGCCTATAGTTGTGTGGCCTCCCTATGTGGCTTAATCTAGACATGTGGCAAGCACATCTACCAGTATGACCAATTTCCAACACGAGCCTCCACGTGTTCATGTCATGGGCCCAACATTCATTTTCCCCGCCATTTACCTATCTATTCACACATATTAGGGTTAGGTCATTTTACCTCGGTTCATTTTTTTTTAGGCCTGATACTCATACCTTTTTCTCCATCAATTGTTGTTTGTATCACCTTCCACTGTGGTGAGAGATGGGGGGGTTTCGAGCAAGTGCTTTGCCAGTATTTTTCTATTATGCATGCAATTTTGGTGAGGTGAGGGAGGGTTTATTGTCTGTTACAGCATGTTCATCGGCTGCTGCAGGGTGTTTTCAATGGTTGAAGTGTTGTTCGGCCACCAAGGTGGAGTGTGGGCATGATAAATGGTTTTTGTCACTAAATCATATGTCATTAAACGTCGACTTTTTTTCTCCCAATGTCACTTGTTTAACCTTGTTCGACCCGGCGCTAGACACCATGATTGGCTCCCTGCAATAGGAGTTCGAAGCATGGTGTCAGGGAACCTTGGTAGGCTCCTTCATCCTACCATCCATGTCTTCAATTGTGTTCTTCAACATATTTATTTTCTTGGTATTCACACCATTTTTCTTGTGTTAATCTCTGGCTTCTGTGCTAAATTTGCTTAATTGGTTTACCTTGGTTTTCTTTTGGTGCCTTATATGGTGCCTTCTGTGGTTGGAATGGCTTAATTGGTGCCTTTTTTTGTTGGAATATATTAATTGGTGTCTTCTCTAGCTTGTGTGGCTAAATTTTCTTAATTGGTTTGTTGGGTTTTCTTTTGGTTCCTTCTGTGGAGTATACGTGGTTGGAATGGCTTAATTGGTGCCTTATGTGGCTGGAATGGATTAATTGGTGATTTCTCTAGCTTATGTGGCTAAATTTTCTTAATTGGCTTTCCTTGGTTTCCTTTTGGTGCCTTTTACGGAGCATTTGTGGCTGGAATTGCTTGATTGGTGCCTTATGTGGTTGGAATGGCTTAATTGGTGCCTTCTCTGGCTTCTGTAGCTACATTTACTTAATGGGTTTTCCTTGGTTTTCTTTTGGTGCCTTCTGTGGAGTATTTGTGGCTGGAATGGTTTAATTAGTGAATTATGTGGCTGGAATGGCTTATTTGGTGTCATCTGTGGCTGAAATGGCTTAATTTTTGTGCCTTAATTGGTTTTCTATAACTGCAAAAGAGGGTTTTTTGGTGTTTTTTCCTTCTGTGATTTTTCCTTTTGCATTTTGTGGCTTAATGAAATTAAATTTATATTTTTTTTCCTCTGAGGTTGTGGGCAAAAATTATGCTCATTGTAATGACCTGAAATTGAAGGTTTAATTGAAATAGACAGTTTAATAGATTTTGTGGCTTTTGTGGCTTAATTGGTTTTGCAGCTTAATTCTATGGCTTAATTCAATGGATTAATTCGATGGCTTGATTTTGTGGCTTGATTCGATGATTGAACTTTATTTTTTTCATGTTAATGACTTTAAATTGGGGGTTTAACTTGAAATTGAGGTTTTATCTTGAAATAGAGGGTTTAATTGGTTTTGTGGCTTATGTGGCTTGATTGGTTATGTGGCTTAATTCGATGGCTTAATTATGTGATTGAAATTTCTTTCTTTCAGTGCAGTGAATTGAAATTGAGAGTTTAACTTGAAATTGAGGGTTTAACTTGAAATAGAAGTTTTAATTGGTAATGTGGCTTTTGTGGCTTAATTTTGTGTTTTAATTCGATGGCTTAATTCAATGGCTTAATTTTGTGACTTAATTCGATGATTGAAATTTATTTGTTTCACTATAATGACTTGAAATTAAGGGTTTAACTTGAATTTGAGGGTTTAACTTGAAATAGAGGGTTTAATTAGTTTGGTGGCTTATGTGGCTTAATTAGTTTTGTGGCTTACTTCAATGGCTTAATTATGTGCCTTAATTTTATGGCTTAATTTCATGGCTTAATTCGATGATTGAAATTGTATGATTAAGTTATTTTCTCAATGCCCCCCTTCATTTTCATAGATTGATTGTGGTTGGATAAAATCATTAAGACAATCTGGCTCTTTTATGCACCTCTTTCCCTATATAAGCGAGGGATATATGTCTTGATATATATAACATTTTTAGTTGGTTTTTATTTTTGGAATGACCAAATACCAAGTGCTATTATAACTTATTCCTCCCAGTGGTTTTTTATCCCTATAGTTATATAGACTGATCAATCAGCATAGTTTGTAAGTGTTACTTAGATAGAGCTTCTATTTATACTTGTAGTTATAGGCTAGATTGGGATATGTAGTGGGGAGCTTATATTTGGACTTGTTGATATTATTAAAGGAAGAATCTTTGTTGTAAGGCATGTATTTGCTTTATATATCCTTAGGGACTTTCCTAGACACAAATAAATGAGAGTTACTAAGAGTGAGGTACGGGAGGTTGAAACTATTTATATAATCTTTGTTGTAAGGCATGTCTTTGCTGTTGGATATAACAAGTCTTGTATCTCTGTCCAATGGAAAAATTATATGGCTTATTTATTATCCTAATATGCTAAGATAGATAGAAGAAGTAAACTACAATTTATAAGTAGAAAAACCAGTGGTTGAGCTAAAGAGGGTTTAACTATACAGTGGTCATTTTCTATACAGTTTCTTTCTGGTCAATATCGTAAATGATAAATATTATTTTAGACTTATGTGCTATATAGTTTCTTTCTGATCAATGTTGTAAATGATAAATATTTTTTCAGACTTCAGTACCACCGGAGCTAATTTGATCTCAGATTCTATGCACATTGATCAGCATATTGATATGTTTATGTGTTTGTCTCCATGTTTCCCTGGTAGTTTTTCTGAGTTAAGTGGAAAAATAGTCAATTGGTTGGACTTTCATGTTGTGGGTGGTAAAATAACTTAAGTCATCTTAATTTGTTGGTATATTCCACTAAGTTGGAGAAAATTTGTTTCTGATCGATTTTGTTTTGTACATGGATTTTTGTGTGCATCATATGGACCATATCATTCTAAGTCAACATTTTAAGTTTTGATTATCTCTTCAATTTGTGACTAATGTTGAAATTAATTTCCATTTGAAGCACCACGTTGACTCCCTGTTCTTATTCTTTTGCGCTCTTTATTCTCTTTTTTTCCCCCTCCTCCTCCTTTATGCACTCATTTCATGATGATGAACAGTCCCTCCTTGCATTCAAAAAACTTATTTACTCTGATCCTAATAATGTCATGGCCAATTAGACTCTCATTGTCCCCTTTTGCAATTGGACTTATATTACTGCAACTCCTCATATAACAATGGGTTAACTAATAAAATAAATAATCTAATTTTTGTGCACCTCAAACCATGCTAATTGTAGGTTAAATTAAGAAGAAATAGTTTTAACTAATTATTAAATATAGTACCCATAGCGAGCCACTATCGGGCCTGGACATAAATGAATGGAGGTGATATTACCTAACCCTAATTCATGTGAATAGATAGTTAAATGGAGGGGAAAACATATGTTGGGCCCACAGCACAGAAGTGACCACGTGGAGGCACGTGTTGGCAATTGATCGTACCGTCGGGTGTGCTCTCCATGTGTTTAAATTGGGCCCTCCCCTATTCCAAATTACCTTTAATAATCTTTCAATGAAATCTATGGAACATTGGGATCTAAAGGGAAATATTTTTATGGCCTCACTCAAAATTGAAACAATAGGGAGTCCCATGAATTAAAGATTCCAGTGAAATTAGGGTTCCTTAAAACATATCAAAGAATAAAAACAAAGATTAGAAACTATGGATTTGAATAAAAAAACATGAGTAGCATAATATAGTATCTATACAGGTTACATATATGCATACAATGAAGTCCATGTAGTTCCATGCTTTGTTAAGGGAATTATATAACCTGCACACTAGGCACATACAAACAATTATGAAATTATGATGCCTATGGTCCATATGATGCGCACAAAATTCTATGTGTCCTTGCTTCATAATTCCTTCTCTGTATATGAAAGAATCATTGTGAAAGATTCAACAAATAATGTTGTGTGTGTCATGTACATAAGGAATTATGATGCATACTATCCATATGATACACACCAAGCACAAGTATCTATAGTTAAATTTGATTAAATTCTCAAGTGGATTAACTTGCAGCGATGAACATTATAAATTATGCAGGGTTTTTGTAATCAATTGGTTTTTGTAATATTGGAATTTAGTTAGTTAATACTTCAAACCATATTGTATAAACCATACTCGAAATATATTGTATATTTAACTAGTATATTAATCTATGTGTTTTTCTTTTGAACTGTATCCAAATACACATTGGAACTTACATTGAAATGGACCAGAATGGGATGGTATCTTCACCCAAATTACAATTTGGTTACAAACAAAAAATTCATTCCACCCCTATGCTTGATGGCCTTCATTTTCTGAATTTCCCAAACTTGTTGAAGCGCTTGCCTCTACCAAATTTCTTCCATATGCTTGAGTCCATTTTACTCCTTGTAACTGTGGAGGGATTGAAGAGCCAAATTTTCCACTTATGCTACTAACCCCAACACTAATTGGAGGTGTACTTTAATGCATAGTATTTACCATACACTAGTAAGTGTATAGGGGGTAGTTATAATCCCTAGTTGATAATGGGGTACTTGGATTTTAATCAGGTCCTAGTACAATGGTGTATGATCTACAATGTAGTCCAAAGTGTTGGACATCATCTTATTTTCCTCCAACTAAATTGAACAATACTTTTCCCTCTCTGCCACCCCTTATTTTTCCAGCAATTTCTGAGCCTTTCTTGCCTCCCTCTCTTGTCTTGCCAGCTATTTTTTATGTTCCTTCTCTTCCATTGTTTTTTTTTATTTTCAGCCTTTCCTTTTCTCGAGTTACTATTGTTGCAATCCTTGAATCTCTTCTTTCCTGCCCCAAATCCTTATTTCTCTCTTTATATTCCTAAATTTAAAGTTTTATAAGCTCAGACTTGAATATTAGGTTCATATATTCTTCAGAGGTGAGTAATTGTGAACTCCTCTCTAACTGAAGATAATATGTTCTTGAATGTGTTGATAAGGCATTCACTCTCTCTACTGGTAGCTTTAGTAACCTACCAAGTATTGTTTGGTTCATTTTCGCATGCTCCTGATGGCTTGACTCTTGCCTTTCAACCTCAGGGAAACTTGATTTTACCCCATTGTTTTCCTTGTTTAGTACTTCATTCTGAATAGACGCTTCATTATTTGATCCATTTTCCACAAAATAATGACAAGTTTAGTACTGAAATCTGTTGGTTGACAAGGCATTTACATGCTTTCATCATTGGCTGATGACACATTATGTTTGTTTTGATTCATCATGGCCTCTGCCAACCATGATGGTCGGGTTACTTGGGTTGGCATGCTCAATTGGTCATTGTTGATTCTTGTTACATTCTCATTTGATGCTACATTGGCATTGTCATTTTCATGATAAAATTCCTCATTTGGAATATCACATGCATAATTAGTAGGTTCTTGAGTGGGTGCGGCAGCCTCCGTATTATTGACAATTGGTTCATTAATAAATTGTGTCTCACATGCATGTTCATCATCATAGAAGTTCCCTTGAGAAATGGATATCATACCTTCAGCAGCAATAGCATCTTCCTGCCAATCCACATCTTCTTAAGCATCAACCAGAACATGTAAGTCCTCTTATTCCTGACCTTCCAAAATAAATGCATGGTTTCAACTAGTATCATTAATAAGAGCATAAACATTTAGTGGCAAAATTCCAGTCCTCCTAAATTTATCCTTGATATTAGAAGGCGTTAGAGCCATTTTAAATGCTTTACTTCCAAGATCAACGCTCAAATATTTTTACCTCCATCCCTGGATTCTTTGCCATCCATGAAGCTCGCTCTGCCCTAAAATATTTCTTGAAAGGCCCAAACATGCTGACATCAAGAGGTTGCAATATGTGAGTGGTATGAGTTGGAAATGTTAATAGGTCAATTCCCAAATCTTTGGCCTCCTCGATTGTCTTCATAACCATGTGGCTTCCATGGCCATCTAAAGCAAGGTGTTTATTTTCAGGAAAGACACCACTTGGCATAGATGTAGGAAATTGAAAAATACAATTCAAGAAGATTTCCTTTGTCACCCACGCATGGAATTGCGCAACCATGCCTGCACGTGGTTCACAATTATATATATATTTTTTAAGTTTTTTTTTTTTCCTTTGAATTAATAAAAATTTGGGGTTAAAGAACTAGTTGCATTGACACAACAAAGTATAGTGATCCACTCCCTGATCCTAGGCAAACATTTTGGCACGTTTATGATCCCTCTATTGGAAATTACCCGCATGCCACAATTTCTTCTAGCCTATAAGCATGTTTCTTCACAATTATAGATATGGTTTGGGGCATAAGATTGTTTCTCATATGCGCGAAAAGGGTGTCATACAATTTAGACACAATTGCAGGGCGCAAATTTAAATCCATGTCTCTATTAAGACCCTTCGTTGTTCATAAGATAAGGTCTGGATGCCTTTTTTTAAACCCACTCCACCAAGATTTTCGAGGAAACCCATTTTTGAAGGGGTTTGGCCTCCCCTGACAAATTTGAGCTACTGTGGATTTGAGTTGTATCAACTCTAACCCATTTCCAATTTGGGCTATATCCTTACACCACAAAACCACCTCGACCTCCTCTTGTTTAGTCATAACAATAACAAGCCATCTACGCTTTGTATGAGTGTTATAGGTCAATTTGGGTACCATCCCTGATCCGAGTGGAAAATGGCATCAACCCATGGTATTCATCTACCCATGTTATCCATCCACCCATGGAATTTACTCATGGTATTGTAAATGACATCAACTCATGGTATTCATCCACCCATGATATATGATCTCTGTGTGTGTGTAAGTATTTGTGGTATGTATCCCACCCATGGTGTTCCTTCCCTTTGCATGGGTTTACCATGGTATTGTAAGTGGTATCTACCCATGGTATTGGCCTATGGTATCTACACATGGTATTGTAACTCAAAAAAAGGCTATAAATAACAAGCCTCAGTTTGTAAAAGGATAGATGGTCTGCCACAATGTAGCTCCTACAGTTATTCTCTGTTTTAATAAAATAAGTTTCTTTGTGGTTTTATTTTCTTTGTGTTCTCTCTTTTTTTCTGGCATTCTAATTTTGCAAATATTTTCAAATCCATTTCAATTTTCTTATATCTTGGGGGCCTCTCCCCAAGATCTTGATCAGTGGTATCAGATTCAGGTTACGCCTCCATGGGAATGAGGGTTTGAAACATATTTCAGTTTCAATGTTTTGCAGCAATCTTCAGCAAAATCCATGAATGTTTTTGAGCGGCGAGTTTTCAAATCAGATCTGAAACTTTTAGTGAAAATTTTACAAAAAAAAAGACCATATCTGGATTCCTTACGAAAAAATACTCAAATTCAAAAAAAAATCGGCTAAATTGGAGTTCGAATGAGGGAGATATCGTTGATTCAAAATCAGCAATGTTGAAGCAATTTTTCTAACGACAATTCATGGACAGCGGATCTCTTGTCATTTTTTGTAATTGTTAGTGCAAAATTTCAGAAAAATAGATATATATCTGAGCTCCTCTTGAAAAATCACCCAAGTTGAAAAAAAAATCAGTCGAATCGAAGTCCGGATGTAGGATTTATCGTTGATTTAAAATCAACTATTTTTTCACAAAATTTGTGACGGCGAGACAGTTCCGGCGCAAATATGAGAGTCTAGAGTCTCTAAATAGTGGTTTTAAACATATGAGAAGATGCATAATGATCATTCCATTTCCAAAAACAGGTTATATTAAATATTATGAGTTATATTGACCAAGTTATGCTCATTTTAAATCTGGAGCAGCATTCGGAGCGGGTTCCCTTTGGAGATGTACCCTCCCACCCCGCTTTAGTAGGCACCTGCTTCACATTCATCAGTTTCATAATAGCAGCATTCAGCTTGGGTTATTTGGAGATGTGTCCTCCCACCCTAAGCTATGTAGGCACCTGCTACTTCATCAATAGTCAGCATCACGATTATGGGTCAACCGTACAAAATCTTATTCATCGAAGTCCATTTGCTAGGCCGCACATAGTTGGTCACAAGCATTACAGGGTATCTCTATCCTTGAATCTTCGTTTTTCATGGTTTTGGTTCATCCACAAACCCACACTTCATCGAAGTCCATTTGCTAGGCTGCACACTGTCAATATCATAGTTGGTCACAAGCATTATAGGGTATCTCTATCCTCGGATCTTCATTCGTCACTGTTATGGGTTAACTACACAAAACCCTTCTCTTCATTGGCTCTTCATATTCAACAAAGGCTTCTCAGGAGGGAACTTCATGCAATGGGGACTATTGCTTCTTAAGGAGGGAGGAACGATCCGAATGGAAAATGGCATCAACCCATGGTGTTCATCTACCAATGTTATCCATCCACCCATGGAATTTACTCATGGTATTGTAAATGACATCAAATCATGGTATTCATCCACCCATGATATTTATTCTCCCATGGTATTGTAAGTGACCCATGGTATGTATCCACCCATGGTATTCATCCACACATGGGATTTACCCATGGTATTGTAAGTGGTATCTACCCATGGTATTGGCCTATGGTATCTACACATGGTATTGTAACTCAAAAAAAGGCTATAAATAACAAGCCTCATTTTGTAAAAGGACAGATGGTCCGCCACAATGTAACTCCTACATTTATTCTCTGTTTTAATAAAACAAGTTTCTTTGTGATTTTATTTTCTTTGTGTTCTCTCTTTTTTTCTGGCATTCTAATTTTGCAGATCTTGTCAGATCCATTTAAATTTTCTTAGATCTTGGGGGCCTCTCCCCAAGATCTGGATCAATCCCCCAAGACCTGGTCAAACTGGACATCATCCCCAGGACCAATGAAATAGGGTCTGTCATCCCCTTATATTTCAGTTGCTATATGCCCTAAGTCAAGAACATTTCATTCACGGCTTCTTTGTGAGATTTCCAAGGTTTAAAGTATATGTTATATGACCCACTGACTCACCAACGCTCATCTGCGAGGTTTTCTGAACAATTGTATAAGAAGGGTTTCAAGGTTGTGAATCAGGTTAGTCGTCAAAGAGATCAATTTTGTAACAGAAGACTGTTAATTAATTGAATGCAAGTCATTTTTATGTTCTATCTGTAAGCTATGAATCTATCGCGGCCCTAGTCAGAGAGTTGGGCCCAATCTTCTGACCAGGTGTTTCATTATTTCTGTATGTTGTTCTCGCATTTCTGTTTGTACATTTTAACTGTTGTTATGGTCATTTTCTTTAATTTGTTTTTAATTCTTTTATAATTCTACACTTTATCTTTAATTATTGTTACAGTGGTTCATGCTTATTTCAGTCGTTAAATCTGTGATTAATGTTGGATTGTGTCATTGCTTCTGCATATACCTTGTGCGCTACCTTGAAATAATGTACGCACCCGGATTGATAAATTAATGTGGAAAAGGGTTGAATAGTTTATTCACACTCAAACACCAACATTTTAGCGTCGTTTCCAGGGAAGGCTAACAAGGTGTAAGAACACGATCCACATTGATCCAAAGATCAATCTCTCATCTTAGGGAGGGAATTTTTTACCCCGCTCTAAGTCCTAAACATAGTGTTATGTTTTTCTGCTTTCTGTTGTTTTTTTGTTCCGATTTGTTTCCTAGGGGCCAATTTCTTATCCTGGGGAGGGTATTTTACTACCCTATTTCAGGTCCTAAACTTTAATTTTTCAATTTGTGTGATTCTCTATTTGAATCTAGCCATAGGGGCCAATTTATCATCCTAGGGAGGGTATTTGACTACCCTACTTCAAGTCCTGAACTTTAACTTTTCAAGTTTTGTGATTTTTTGGTTGAATCTAGCTTTCATTTTTAAGTTTGTTTGATTTTCTGCTTGAGTCCAATCTCTCTTCCTGGGAGGAAATTATTTTGTCCTACTCGAGGTTCTAAGCACTGATGCTATTTTAATGATTTCTTCTCGCCAATTTTATGAACAAATATTCGAATAAGAGGGGCAGAGGAAGACCCCTAAAGAAAGAAAGGGATCAGGGAAGGAATACTTATATCCAATAGATCATCGCAAAAGTTGAATCAGAAGCATCTTCTCATGTTGTTGTTAGGGTAAGGATTCAAACGAAGCCCGAGGGGTAATCGGTAGTGTAGCCAGTGCCATCCACAGTACCAGAAAAAACCCTTCCAATGCCAGAGGAAGAAGTAAACGGAGTATTAGTAGAAGAAACACCCTTGTTGTTGACAGAAGGAGAAGAAATTTCAAGCAGGGGATCTGAGGAATTGAATAATTCCAATAAGGAAGAGGAACTTCTGAAGGAGTTTGCATCACCACAAGACCGAGGAAGTGTTGTGAAACCTCCTGCAATTGAATCACCCAAAATTTCAGTTGCAAAACTAGTTGAAATATCGAGTGATTATTAGAGGATATTTATGGAACCTACAACTTCCTCTATTGATTTCCCAATTTGGGACATTAGAGGTGATGCACCAATGAATCCCATCCCTCTAACAGCTTTTCCTAATTTTCATGGGCTATCCTTTAAGGACCCCGATACATTCCTCTTTGAATTTGAAATTTTTTGTCGGGGGTACGACTATATCACTAATGCTCATAAATTAAATATATTTCCAGCTACCTTAAAGGGAACATCTCTGTGATGGTTCATGGGTTTAGGGGGAAAGAATATCTCCTCATGTGATGCAATGAAGGAAATATTTTTGGATAAATACCAGTATTACTGTAAATCCTGTGATATCAAGGAGGATATTTTTAAGTTTGTGCAGAAAGAAGATGAGAATATGGAAGATTGTGTGGAGCGATTTAATTATATACTGCAGAGGTCAGACCATAATAACCTGGACAAATATATTCTGAAGATCATTCTTCTCTAGGCACTAAGGAAATATTCTTTGTAGCTTTTAAACATAGTAGGATAGGGGTACATATCAAAGGAAGACTTTGATACTATATGTGTGTTGTGCATCCAGTGTTCGCGAGGAGCTGTAAGAAATGGACAAGGAATTCGGTCATCAAAAAATTCCAATGGAGGGGTCACAAAGGCAGAAATCTAAAATCTACTGGATAACCTAAGGACTAATATCCTATGTACACTATCTTCCCATATGGACACCTTGCAGGCGAAATAGAAGCAAATGTAGTTGGATAATACTATGGCTATATTCTACCCTCAGTGCAGAAATAAACATTCACTAAGGAATTCCCATTGAATACAGTTGAATCCTGTGCAATTTTCGAACAGACCCATGCAACTAGCTCGTGCCCTTCCTTGCCGGGAATGGAGGCAATTTTTCAAGGAGCAAGTGAAGAAAGTGTAGTGGATCAACTGTATTTCATGGGACCGAAGAAGCCATGGCAGTCCCGACCACCGAATATGAATTTAATTATGCCTCGGGACTCATCTTGTTATTTTAATAATTTTAATATGGGTCCCCAATCTGTACCTTTTTCACCAGTATGGACTCAATATCATTTTCCACCCTAGCAACAATGGTTTCCACAGACTAGTTCGAATCCTCCATGGGCTCAAAACTGGCATGGACCCTCTCCTACTGGACAGTTTCTGCAATAAATGCCACAATAGCAACTTTAGTTGCATTCTAATGTACTTCCAGGTAATCCACCCCTTCAACCTCAACTTCCTATCCAACACAACCCAAATCCTAAAAATAAAGGGGTTCAACAAGCTGACACTCTCAACCTTCCATCATATAGCATTTCTACCACAGGGCTTAACGAAATAAACTTACAATCTGGGTGGGTATTGAATGCTCCAACTTCACCTGTTATTATTTAACAAATTGAAAATGAAGTTATGGAACCAGAACCAAAAACATTTGGGGATAAACTAGACCAAAACATTACAAATCAAACACCTTCTCAACCTATTGTTAACTAGGAACATCCAGTCAATCCATCATATCCTGAAAGATTTCCCCTAAGTAAACAGAGCCCTCAAGCAGAATTTGATTTTCTAGGGGAGTTACAAAATATGTTTGTTAAAATTCCTCTACTTCAAGCTATGATGGACATACCTATATACTCAAAAACTCTCAAATAATACTTCTCTAAGAAACCTGGAAATAAATCAAGGGATCTGTTGACCATCCATGTGATGGGAAAATTGTCTGACATCATGCTGGTAAAATTCATGCCTGTAAAATATGGCGACCCATGGAATCCAATTCTAACAGTACAAATTAATGGGGTTGAAATCCCAAATGTACTAGTAGATTTGGGGGCTTCCATAAACGCCATTACCTCTGAAACAATGAATGCATTGGGTCTTAGAAACATTAAGCCAACCCCTACATCTTGGAATTGGCAAATAGGTCTACAATAAAACTAGTAGAGAAGTTGGAATATATTACTATTTCAGTATACTCATGGCACTATCCCATGGACCTCCTTGTATTACAAACACGATCCCCAGTCGGTGGTCATCCCTTGATTTTGGGAAGACCTTGGCTCGCAACCGCAGATGCCTATATTGGGTGTTGATCTAGAAATATGGTTATATCAAATTGGATGGTCACAAAGAACCTCACTCTCTATGCTCCTGCAGAACCAAGCCCGTTAGAGAAAGCATTGGCCAAGCGGAAACCTCTACCAATGGAAGAATCCGAACCTAAAAATGAAGAAATTAGACCGGTCCTTACTATTGGGCAAGCCCTTCAATTCAAAACAAAAACTAAGGATGATACCATTAACACTTTTATTAATGACCATTGTTCTGTTTCTGATTCAACTTGTCATATTCTAGAATCTTCCATGAGTTGTGAAACGCATGAAAGTATTGAACCATAAGATGAAATTGAGAACATCCCTGGAACTTCATCCCATTATAGTATTCCTATTGAAATTGAACCAGGGAAAACATTAAACATCAACCTGAATATTTCATAATCACATACAAAATAGCTCCTAAAGGTTCTTCAAAATCATAAGTAAGCCTTCGCCTGGGATTATACCGATATGAAGGGGATTACTGCTAGTTTATGCACTCATCATATTTACATTAAGGAAGATTTTTATCCTGTGAGATAGCCCCAACAGAGAATGAATCCCTCTTTAAAGAACATTGTCAAGGATGAACTTCAGAAATTACTGGATGTAGGATTCATTTAGCCCATCTCAGACAGCCAATGGGTGTCCCACTGGTTATTGTTCCTAAAAATAATGGTAAATGGCAGATCTGTGTGGACTATAGGGAATTTAAAAAAGCAACTCAAAAAGACCATTTCCCTTTTCCATTCATTGACTCTTGGACACCCTGGCTGGGAAGAATTTTTTCTCCTTCCTAGATGGGTTTAGTGGGTATAATAAAATCTAAATAGCCCCATAGGACCAAGATAAGACAACCTTTACATGCCCATGGGGGGCCTTTGCATACAGAGTTCTTCTATTTGGTTTGTGTAATGAGCCTACGACATTCCATAGGGAAATTCTGGGAATTTTTTCTAATTTAGTTGATGACAGTGTGGAAATATATATGGATGATTTTACTCCATATGAGAATTCATTTGAAGAAGGATTGGTGAATCTGGAAAAATTACTCGAAAGATGCAAACATACCCATGTGTCTCTGAGTACAGTGAAATGTCACATGATGAGGGAAGAAGGAATAGTAATGGGACATTTGCTCTTAGTTGCTGGAATTCGAGTTGATCCGACTAAAGTAGAGGTAATACTGCATTTCCCTGTACCTAAGACACCCACACGGGTACGTAGATTTATCGGTTGCTCTAGTTATTATAGACGCTTTATATAAAAAAAATTCTAAAATAGCACATCCACTTTTTCAGTTGCTAACAAAAGATGCAGAATTTTTGTGGAAAAAGGACTGTGAAACAGCTTTTGTGAAGATAAAGGGATTGTTTTTCGAAGCTCGGATCCTTCAAGGACCTGATTTGGCATTACCTTTTCATATACATGTTGATGCCTCTCAGACAGCAATAGGAGCAGTTTTAGGACAGCAAGTTAACAAGACACTGTATGTAGTTTACTACGTCAGCAAGAATTTGACTCCTGCTGAGTTAAATTACACGGTGACTGAAAAATAATTCCCGAATTTCATCTATGCTATCAACAAGTTCTGACACTATATCACCTGGTATCCTACTTTCGTACATATTGATCACGTAGCAATAACGTATTTGATGAACAAACCTATCACTCCTAGTCGCATTACAAGATGGTTGTTATTTCTTCAATAATTTGATATTACAATAGTAGATAAACCATGGAATGATAACGTAGTCGTTGATTTTCTGTCTAAATTGGATAATAATGATGAAGGCACACCCATAGAGGATAGTTTTCCCGATGAGCATCTCTTTGCAATTTCCACTAATCCTCTGTGGTATCCAGATATTGCTAACTATCTTGCTATAGGGAAGGTGCCTCGTTATTTTTCATAAAGGGAATAGTAGAAAATCATTCATCATAGTTCTCGATATTCCTGGATGGCAGGATACCTTTTTCATACAGGAGTTGATAAGTAGGTTCGACGTTGTGTACCTAAGTATGATATCTACGAAGTGTTAAAGGTTGCCCATGATGGCCCTTGTGGAGGGAATTTTGCAGATAAAAGAACAAGCCATAAGGTGTTACAGATGGGATATTATTGGCCTTCTATCTTCCAGGATGTATGAAATTATGTCTGAAGGTGTGACAGTTGTTAGCGCATGGGGCAGCACAGTTGATCCTATGAAATGCCTTTACAGCCCCAGGTAGTCCTCGAACCTTTTGAGAATTGGGCTATCGATTTTTTTGGACCCTTTAAACCACCTTCCCAGAAAAAGGTTCACATTCTAGTCTGCACTGATTATGTGACTAAGTGGGTGGAAGCCAAAGCTATTGTGAAAGCAACAGAACAAGTGGTTTCAGATTTTCTATTTGAGGAGATTTTTTCTCGTTATGGTGCTCTGAGGGAGATTGTTTCAGATGGAGGAGCACAATTTACGTCACACATGATAGCGAGGCTTATGAAAAATTATGGGGTCAAGCATAGGGTGATATCTCCATACCATCCCTAGGCGAATGGACAAGTGGAAATCACAAAAAACGTATTGGAAAATATCTTGACAAAGACTGTGGAAAACCATCATCAGGATTGGGCTCAAAAGTTTCTCGAAGCTCTTGGGGCATACAGAACAACATGGCATAACACAATTAGGTTTTCGCCATTCGAGTTGGTTTATGGGAAATCTCCCTTGTTCCCGATATAATTTGAGATTTGTATGCTCATAACAGCTCTTGAAGTAGGGTTGGACCTATCATATGCCCAAAAACACTGTCTGGTTCAGCTTAATGAATTAGATGAAATCCGTTCAATGGTCATCCAGAAGACTACTGTTATTTAGCAGCAAAAGACAAAATGGCACGATAATTTTATAACAAAACGAGGTGTTTCACAAAGGGGATTGGGCATTACTCTATGACTCCTGTTTTAAGGATTTCAAAGGAAAGCTTTGCACTTGTTGGATGGGGCCCTACGAAGTGGATGTTATATTTGATAATGGAACAATCAGGCTAGTCACAACTGATGATACATGTGCTTCTTTCATAGAAAATGGACATCGTCTGAGACTGTATCACCGTCCAGCCCAAAAGGATGCCTTCATTAAACATCTCTCCGAGAAATCTAGTCTGAAGGTTGTTAGTGCAGATAATTCCTCCTTTGTATCCTTGATCTAATAATAAAAATAAATAAATAAATAAAATATATATATATATATATAGATAATAAAAATGTTGTTACTATTCACTTGTTTGTCTTTTTGCAGGAGCTACTACTGAGGTGCAATTTTGTGGAGTTGGAAATTTCCTAAGTAATAAAAGTTGTTACTGTTGGGGTGTTGTTACTCCGCTATTGTTTTTACTCCCGAAAATTTTCTAAGCATTAGATGTTGTTACTCTGCCACTGTTGTCACTCCCGGAAATTTTCTAAGTATCGGATGTTGTTACTCTGCTACTGTTGTTACTCCTTGGATGTTGTTACTCCTTGGACATTGTTACTCCTTGGACGCTGCTACTCGTGATGTTGTTACTCCTTGGATGTTGCTACTCCTTGATGTTGTTACTCCTTGGTTGATGTTACTCCGTGATGTTGTTACTCCGCAATGTCGTTACTCCTTGGGTGTTGTTACTCCGTCAACGTCGTCACACTATCGGTGTTGTTACTCTGTCAACGTCGTTACTACGCCACTATTCTTCCATAACTCTGCCAAATGTCACTTCCCTTAGGTAGGTCGCCAGGTACGTCTCCATTGACTCTTATGGATTTAATTAAATATTTCATTGAAAATACATTGATGCTGTGGACAGCTACTTTTAAGTTGGGGGGTGGGGGGGGGTGTCGGCGTAATTAAACCACACCAATGATTATCCTAAAATCATTATTAAACCTCATGCTAATGGTACGCTCCACGATCTTCACCGTATTTTCATAAAATCATTAACATGTATTTGGACTATAAACATGCACATGTTTCCAACCGATCATTCCCTTCCAAATTATGCGAAATAATTACCATCTCATCCATATTACTTACCATAATCCACCATGATTTTCTTCGTTTCCCGAGAAATCACCTGCCTTATTTACCGTTATTCCACTTCATTTTTCACCATGTTATTATTTCCGGAATTGGTAGTCGTCACTCCTTCCAATGGTCTGATGTGTCCAAAGTGTTGTTACAGTCTCTACATGAAGGGAAGATTGGTTGTGCTACATGAACCTGAAAATACAACTCCAGTCCGTAGAAATACAGATGTGTGGCAAGTTTTCATCAATGTAGGATGGGATATCTATTTTAATAGACTGCAGGGATTTGATGAAGGGATCATGACAGAATTTGCGCTAAATTTGGATGAAAATCGCTCTCGATTTAGAGGATTAGAAATCCCTGTCATAGAAGAATCCATTGCTGAAGTTAGTGGGCTAACACGGCAAGGACAGTAGTGGTTCTCTCGAAGTACTCCCCTGCCAGAATTTCCTGAAATGTTTTTGCAAGCTGGAGAAAGTGTTGTCCAGAAGGGGATAGGGCATGATAAAAAATCCTTACCATACCCATGAATGAGGTAGAAATATTTGTTATGAAATATATAACCTACGAAGGATGGTTTACCACTTTGTTCAAGTACCATTTAAAAATCCTGGCACATCTTCGATTTCCACAGGCACAGGTTCACTCTTTAAACATGCCTTTCTTTCTAATGAATAATCTCCAACTCATGGCACAGTCTACTCAGTGTTCGCACCAGGTGCTGGTAGTCCTTACCAACCACGGACTGATTCATTTGTTGGTTATGCATGCAATGGCCTGATTCCAAGTCCCCTGGGCACAACTCTGTGAACTATCAGAAGAGGGAGTAGTAGCTGTCATTGCTACTAGGGAGGACGAACCAGCACCTCTGGCTGAGTTAGCAGAAGAGTAATAGCCAGAGGAAATGGAGGACGAACCAACTCCTCTTGTTGATTTAGCAGGAGAGGAAGATTCAAAGAAAATGGAGTAACAACCAGCATCTCCTGTTGATTTAGGAAGAGAAGAAGAAGAACCAAAGGAGTTGGAGGAAGAAGAGGAAGAACCGGAGGAAATGGAAATAGAAGAAACAATTGGTGATACAGTCAAGGAAGTCACACAAGAACCATCCTCGCCTGTGGAACCTATTGATGAAGGAATCATGGAGATAGGGGATGAAGTTGATTTTGTTCTACAGGAATCGACTTTCATTAATGAAGAACAAGGAGAAGAAATACCAGTCAGGGGGTTGGCAAGTGATGTTGTCACACAAGAACCAGCATCACTTGCCTAAGCAGAGTTGGATATTGAAATGGGTAAGGGTGTCACACAAGAACCACCACTAAATCATTTAGGACAAGAAAACATGGAAAGAATGATCCTCGAGGTTGACATTGCTCCACAAGAACCATTGTTGACCATAGGTGTTACACCAATTTTTGGTCATCTAACCTGTTACTATTAGATGAAACAAAATACACCATGTAAGACCAATATTACCCTAAGTAAAATTTATTTCACTGTGAAACTAACTTTATTAAGTTGTTTATGGTATAAACAGGAAACCCCATGAGGAAATATTGAATAAATCCATATTTGTTTGATTTTCCTCAAGGAATAATTATTTAAACAGCAATTTAATTAATATTCTTGGTCATATTTAACCCAAAACAGGAAAATTAATTAGATAAATCATTATTTATCTTATTATTTTCTAGGAATAATTATTTAAACCTTATTTAAATAATATTCCTTGTTAAATTTCACTAAATCATTTATAAATAATGGAATAAATCACTATTTATTTAAATATTACTCAACCACATCCTTAAAATAATAAATAAATCATTTATTTATTTATTATTTACAAATAAATGGATTTGAACAAATTCAAATTCTTTTTCCCTCCAACAAATATAATAAAATATTCCACAAATGTTGGATCTAGTTTTGGTTAATAATATTTTAATTATGTGTAATATTCCAAATTGAAAATAATAGCAATATAGCTCATAAAATGAAAGCAGCAGCAATTATTTAACACATGAAATCATGAGACCAATATAAATCCATATTATTGATGATATACGCAGCAAATAGGTACAAAACAATGAGGCACCAATCATAGAATGTGGTCACACAAGCCTCCAATACATAAACACTCTCAAAAGTGAGATGTTGCTGCAACACAAAATGCCGAAGAGCTGCTACAGAGAAATTATATTATGCACATCTATAGCTAGAGATGATAAAATGATACAATAATACTGATATGGGCCCCAATAGAATCTAAACATACAGATCTAGGCACTAGATCATCTTTCCAAGACAACCCAAGTGGGTTTTCAGAAAATGCACACAATGTGCCAATGTAAGTTGTAGCCCTAGGGATGAAGATATGCTGAAACAATAGAAATGAGAATATATGGCTGAATATGATGTAGAAATATACAACCCTCCTCCAACAGACCCTCCGGATGAAAGAGTCGCTCTTCCACTGAATAAATCTCCTCCCAAAACAATCACTGCAACTACCCCTGCAACTCCTCCCTAAAATAATGCAGATTAAGACTAAAACTACACTGTAGGGGATGAATACTACTTGGGCTGGTGCCAAATGTGTGAAATAAGCCCAAGGGGCTTCTTTACAGGACTCCCAATGGATGGAAACCTTCCTCCACTGAAAAAATAGCTCTGAAGACACCCGATATAATCCTCCACTACTGCACCCTGCAACACAGCACAATAACCTGCAGAAGTTGCGTTGATGAAGAAATTTGTAGCTTGGCCTAAACAACTGAATGTGGAAATGAATACTATACTCTTCCAAGAGGCCTTTCAAGGAAATATATGGGATTCCCGCTCGGGAACACCCGGTGCTAAACAACACAGCAACCCTGCTAAACAACAAAGGAATGCAAAGTCTAAATAGACCATATACAAAATAATATTCCAAACCATAACCTCATATGGTTGTCATCCTATTCCTTAAATATATTATGAGCTTGCTTGACCTTGGCCCCACTCAATTAGATCATTTCCTCCATGATATCAATCTCCCTCCAAAATTGTGTTATTCCTCATTTAATCTCCACTCCTCCATAACAACGTTGTTGACTTGTTCAAGGTTGAATGAATCAACATGATCTAATCCCTATTCACACTTGGACTTGATTCATTTAGCTCCTAGAAAGGTATTCTTTCACACTTGAAGTGTTTTTATTGTTGTTGAAGAAATTTATGGGCCTCCCCGCCCACTTATTCGCCTACCTAGTGATAAAACAAACTATAATATTCCATTTAGCTGAAGGCTAAAGTTTTGGAATATTACAGTCCTCCCCTCCAAAATGTTGCTTGTCCTCAAGAAACTGTATAGGGAGAGAAAAATTCCTCCCCTCCTCCTCTTATGGCCTCCTCATCAATATTCCCCACCACTTCTCAAGATGATCTGCAATAAATCTTCCCTCCCAAGTATGAAAAACCCAATGGTTCACATCATGAAAAGGTGGAAGGTGTAAGTGGAAACCTTATTTTTGTTCAATGGACTCCTCAAGGTAGGAGTGATGACAAACATGGGGAACCTCATTCCCAATGAGAGACTCCCATACCCATGCTATCATTCAAATGAAATGAGCCATCCTAGGTAGCTCATCAAAAAAATCCTCAACCCTCGGTTTGTGCAATGTATTGGGGTTGCATGGAGAGATTAGATTTTTCCACCCAAGTTGTTTCTCTCTCCATTTATGGTAAGTATGGGGTTGTTTCTGATCTTGGAATGAAATTACATGGCCTCCAATAATGGCCCAAGTTACCCCACCAAACAAAACATCCATGAAGTGCCTTCCCCAAAAACTCAAGTTTTCCAAATGGCTCCTCCCACATGAAGACAAGAGATATAGTGTGGCAATCATGGTTTGCCCATTTTTTCTCCTAAAACATACATCATATAAAATAGGGAGAATCATACTACCAATTGGCACCTCCAAATCTTGTGCCACTCCCCAAAAAAAGCTTCCCATAAACATAAGAACATCTCCAACATATGGAAGCAAAAACCAATGAAAACAAGTTGCCATATGACAACCGAAAAGTGGATCATAGTTCCACACATGGAACCAGCACAGTGCATCCCTTGCCTACCTCAAAACAAATAATAACAAGTGTCTTTCCAGCCACCTGTTTTCTGCCACAATCATCCTGCAAAATAGGATCATGAAAGTAAAATGTGGTGCCAATGGTGCACACCAAGAATCATGTGGCCTCCCCCACAAACCACCAATAGCATGGCCAACATCAATGCTCAAAATGGCCTCAAGTAAATCAAAACATAATATAAAATAAGGGATAATCCTCCTTGGTACAACATGTTTCTCATATAAAGTAAAGGAGTACAAATCATAATGAAAAATTGTACCTTCTCTACCATGTACTTTGGTCATTGAGCTGAAATGGCTCAACTAAAAGCTCTCCCTCACCCCCAATGAGTAGGGAGGTGGTTGTGACATCCTATCCATCACCATCTGAGCTATGCATCCCTCCATATGATGATATATATCCTGTTGGATTCCCTCCCAAGTGAACTCCTCCAACAAATAATAAAATGCATCAAAGTGCATGGAAAGAAAGTCCACATGTGTTGCATGTAGTAGATTCCTCTTGAGCTCAGAAACTCTAGTCAAGAATACTCTACCATAATAATATATGACCTCTCCAACCATCATGTATCTATCATCTCCCTCCGGATCATCAAGAATCATGCAAGCACCAAGATCCTTGGAGTGCTCTACCAAGAGTTGAGATCTCCAATATGGATCAATCCTCCTAAGAGACAGTGCTGAAGATCTGACATGTGAAGCTCCCCACATGCTGTTGTCTTCTCCTTTGACATCCCTCATGCCAAATTCATCCTCCAATGTGCTGTCATGCCCAACATGTAGCTGCTCATGCTCAAACAGAAGTGGTGACCTTTGGAAGTTGGCCTCATATGAGAAGCTACCATCCAAAAAGAACCTCCTGATCTTGGCCAATGTAAGCATGAGTGGCCTCCATATACTCCAATGTATGGAGGATTCCTTCCTCAAAGGAAGTACCCTCTGTTTCTCCAAATCCATGGAGCAACTCCCTTGCACCATGAAAGTTCCATCCTCCATCACTGCAGCAACTTCTGTCAGCGCAGTATATGTAGTGAGAGTGGGTAATGCTGAAAATGGGAGAATGTCTCCCTCCTCCTTGAGTTTATCCCAAACTCTTTGCACTATAATAGACCCCTCCAAAGTATCCACCCTTCGAGGATCTAAGAGTGGTGCAACCCCATGTGAAGCATCTTTCATAATCTCTAGATCTTGTGGTCTCCCTGGTGGAATACCTCCATGCAGTGAGACATAAATGTCAAGAGTAGACTGTACATATGGATGGACAGCTTTGTTCCTGCCCTTACTGCACAAATCATTCTGCCTCTTATGTGCATCACCCTTCTGAAATAGATAGGGGTGTGTGCTCCTCATCATGTGATTTTGACCTTCCTCCCTACCATCTCCTTCCATCTACAATGTTTCACAATCATGTTGTTCATTGATTGTGCCTTGACCTCCAAATAAGAGATCCTTGGGAACTTCTTGTAATGATACAAGAATTCCTCTTGTTGGATCATGTGCCCCACCTTCCTCTGCATGAGGTACTAGATATGCTCTATATGTGACAGCGTTGTTGCCCCCAACCTTCTCTTCCTCTTCAATATGAATGGGCAACCTTCCAATTACTGGATCCTCTTTTGAAAAAGAGATCTCCATGCCCTCTTGTTCAAGAATATGAGATAGGGGTCTTGCCTCAAGCAAGGTATTATGCAAAATGTTAGCCTCTTCAACAGTTTTCTAAAGTGGAGTTGGGTGTATATATTCCTCCAACATATGCAAAGGTTTTGTTTGTTTCAGTTCGTTTAGTTCCACCAATGATGTTTCAGAATGTTTTCCATCAAACCTTTCCACTAATCTCTTAGTGAAATTTGCATAAGAATAAGTATTTTCATTTCTTAATGAAAAAGACTCAAATTTCCACCAAGCATAGGCCTTACCTCCAAAATGCAGCGTTGCAACTTTGATGGCTTCATCTTCAGAAACTTGGTGCTGCTACAAATAGGTGTCTAGCTCCTCCACCCAAGCTCTAGCTAAACATTTAGGTGATCCATCAAAGTAGACAGAAAAAATATACCCATATCATGTTGCTTTCTCCTCTCCACCTTGATCTTGAAAAACTCTTTTAAAGTGATATGATCTCTAAACTTCTTAGTTTGAGATTCATATTCTTGCAGATAATCACTAAGAGCTTCCCTCCTAGGCATTTCTTCTTCTTTCATCTCCCTCATTGTAGACCTGGGCATATGACTGCGCTGTGAATCATAGTGTGTGGCTGCATGCTCACACCTTTCATGTGAAACTCTAGAGTTTTTTTTAGATCCAAACTCCTTTGGAGATTCGTTCTCCCTTCTCATCTCCTTGAGATCTCCTTTAATGTTCTGCATAGTTTGAAAGAGAAGATTTGAGAGCTCCTCCTCCTCTTTTCCTCCAAATAATGGTCTTATTTTTATTTTTTCTTTACATCTCCTCTTCTTGTGAAAATTATTCTCCTTATGGTGACATATTGGCTGAATGCACGGGCTAAGCCAAGATTATGATCTAATACCACTGTAATATTCCAAATTGGAAATAGCAGCAATATAGCTCATAAAATGAAAGCAGCAGCAAGTATTTAACACATGAAATCATGATACCAATATAAATCCATATTATTGATGATATATGCATTAAATAGGTACAAACGAATGAGGCACCAATCATAGAATGTGGTCACACAAGCCTCCAATACATAAACACTCTCAAAAGTGATTTTTTGTTGCAACACAAAATGTTGGAGAGTTGCTACAGCGTAGTTAAATTATGCACAACTATAGCTAGAGATGATACAATGATACAATAATACTGATATAGGCCCCAATAAAATCTAAAAATATAGATCTGGGCACTAGATCATCTTTCCAAGACAACACAAGAGGGTTTCTGGAAAATGTACACAATGTGCCAATGTAAGTTGCAGCCCTAGGGCTAAAGATATTCTAAAACAATAGAAATGAGAAGATATGGCTGAAGCTGATGTAAAAATATACAACCCTCCTCCAACAGACCCTCTGGATGAAAGAGTGGCTCCTCCACTGAAGAAATCTCCTCCCAAAACAATCACTGCAACCACCCCTACAACTCCTCCCTAAAATAACGCAGATCAAGACTGAAACTGCAATGTAGGGGATGAATATTTCTTGTCCTGGTGCCAAATGTGTGAAATAATCCCAAGGGGCTTCTTTACAGGCCTCCCAATGGATGGAAACCTTCCTCCACTGAAAAAAATAGCTCTGAAGACACCCGATCTAATCCTCCACTACTGCACCCTGCAACACAGCACAATAACTTGAGGAGAGGTAATTGGGAATTAGGAGATTCGAACGATGGCGCTAGTAAGGGTTTCAGTCTGGGCTCTGCAGGTCTCTGCCACCACCGAGGATGCCGATCTTGGAGATACATCCCCGATGAGGTCTTCTCTCAATGCCAAAATAGTGGTCTTCGCATTAGATCTTGCTGCCTCAAGGATAAACAGTGGTTCAAAATCCCTCACTGCATTAGAAGTGGCTATGGCTTCTGCTACCAGTCTAGAACTCAGGCTCCTAGCTACACGAGCTAGCAAATGCAAATCAAGAGCCGTATACACAGATCAAGGACCTAAGAAGAGGGACGAGCTTTGAACAAGGGTTTATCGCCAGCTAGATCAATTATATCTGTCTCTCCTGGGCGGCGAAGACGCTGAAAATGTTTTGGCACTCATCCATTTCAATGAGGGCAAGGAGATCAGCGTCGCCTCGGGAAGAAAGCCCATTGAAAACTATCAGGATACACAAGGGTTTATGAATATAAGTGTTTTTGGAGACGGATCTAGCTTTAGCCTTAGATCTGTGCTTTCTAGACGCTGCTCTGACAATAACCAGCAACCAGTGATTGGATCTACCGCTCCTCTGCTATTTATGGTAAGACAAGAGGTGCAGCGCCTCGAAGAGACCGAGTTGGCATAGCTGGTAAGGAAGGTAAAAAAGGTGCACGTTGGGGAACATCAAGTCGGCTCTCATGCTGAAAATTCGACCCTACTGATCTATCTACGAGCTTTTCACCCTACCATAAGCCGTCGAGAGGAGCCACTGGACGTAGAAGCAAAAGACATAGCCCCAATCAGTGACCAGGGGGTACTGGAAAATCTTATCCAGGATGGAATCGAAGATTTTCTCATAAGAAAGAAGAACTCCAAGGGTAAATCTCTGAAGACAGCTTTACTACTAATTCCATAGGATTAGGACAAGCCTAGATCCCTTGGATCCCGTGTGAGGCAAGGAAGTGGTTAAAACTGCATACATTGTGGAAGCAGCCCTCATTCTTGCATCTTGATCCAGATCAGCGACAGGGTCCATTATCACACTCAGATCATAGGTAATAGGAAACATTAAATTACTTTCAGATTTTTATCAAACCCCCTATAGGTAAATCTTGTTTAGTTTGGGTACAAGCAGAAAATACCATTCTGCAGCTGAAACAGCAAATACGGAGACTGATGCGATACCCCTGTCCCGATCCAATACCTGGTCAGTGGTAGCCGCTCTCTTCAGGACTGTAGATCCTTGAATAACTATGAAATTAGCGCAGAAACAACCATTTTACTAAACCTTCAGCTGAGAGGGGGGGCTGTGCACCAGGGTATATCAAGTACTGCAGAAGGAGATAAAGGGAAAAAACCCACAACCCAGCAACAACCAAAAGGAGGCCTCTCCTACAAAAATATATTACAAGGAAACAAAGCTGCAGGGCCACCTCCAGATCAAGGAGGATATACACCAAGGCCATATATCGTGGAACAACTTGGACACACCCCTGCCCTAAAGATCGATTTTTCAGGAACAGAAGAGTACGTCAAGATATATGAAACACAGGCTTTAATTTTTCGATTTAACTATTTCTAGCCAAAACCAATGGACCTCTTCCATTGGAATTTCACTCAATGGACCATGGAATGTGATATTCATCTCTGCTCCAAAGGGTTTTTCATTGTTAATTTTATATCTTCGGAAGCCAGAGATAAAATCATCATAGTAGGGCCTTGGTTTTGGGGAACAACGGGTCTTTTTATGACCCCGTGGTTTCCAGATTTTGACCCAAACACCATGACTATCTCCAGAATGTCGGTCTAGGTCCGATTATATAACGTCCCCCTTCATTTTTGGAGTGAAAAGGTCCTGGAGGGAATTGGAAACAGTATTTGGAAATACATCAAAACAGATATGGAGAGAATTGAGGAGAGGATCTACACTTTTTCACGCATCTGCATGGAAGCATATCTAAGTAAAGGACTACCGGAAAACATTATGTTGATCTACAAGCAACAGAATTGGCTGAAAGGACTAGATTTTGAAAACATTGCATTCAAATGCAGAATTTGTAGGATGACGGGACATTTGAAAAGTACATGTCCAGAAGCTAAGAAAGCAAACAGCAAAAATAAACAGAAAGGGAAACAAAGAAAAGGGTGGCAATATCCCCCTCCTGATTCAGAGGAGGACAAATCCGAAGCGAAGGAGGAAATTACTTCCACGGGAAATATCGAGCCTACAAAGGGATAAGAGATCCAAAGGAAATACATATCAGCCTATAAGGACTCCCAACTTCATCCAAATCAGACAGAAAATACTAGCGAGGACATGAGTACCGGAGGGATCAAACGACACCACTCCTCGGACACTTCAGATTTAGACAAGGACATAGGTACCCAGACAGCAGAAAATTAGTTAGTCCTTGCAACGATTGCGCCTTCTCAGGGTGAGTGGTGCAAGGTCGAGAAGAAGAATGGGAGGAAAACCTGAGTTGTGAGTCTGCTACTCACTCTCTGGCAGTAGTGGTTACTTTTTTGGGGCCATCAATCTAGTTTTCTCTCGCCTTTCCTCTATCGACTCATCTTTCTTTTTCATTTTTTCCTCTTTTTTTACCAAACGCAATGGTAGCCCTGCTACAATTCATTGTGTGCCAAAGCACATGAGCCCTATGGGCAGTTGTCTGAAAATGCTTAAATGCATATGCTACATGTAAATTTTCATTTTATAAATAAAAAGTTTCTGATTTTTTTCTGTGGAAAAAAAACATAGCACAATAACCTACAGAAACTGCACTGATGAAGAAAGATGTAGCTTGGCCTGAAAACCTGAATGTGGAAATTAATACAATACTCTTCCAATAGGTCTCTCAAGGAAAGAGATGGGTTTCCCACTTGGGAACACCCGGTGCTAAAAAGCACAGCAACCCTACTAAACAGCAAAGGAATGCAAAGTCTAAACAGACCATACACAAAATAATATTCCAAAACATAACCTCATATGGCTGCCATCCTCTTCCATAAATAGATTATGAGCTTTCTTGCCCTTGGCCCCACACAATTAGATCATTTCCTCCATGAGATCAATCTCCCTCCAAAACTGTGTTATTCCTCATTTAATCTCCACTCCTCCATAACAGCGTTATTGACTTGGTCAAAGTTGACTGAATCAACATGATCTAATCCATGTTCACACTTGGAGGTGCTTTATTTAGCTGCTAAAAATGTATTCTTGCACACTTGAAGTGTTTTTATTTTTGTTGAAGAAATTTATGGGCCACCCCACCCACTTATTCACCTACCTAGTGGTAAAACAAACTATATTATTCCATTTAGCTGAAGGCTAAAGTTTTGGAATATTACATTATGCACCAATATCTAGACTAACTCAATATTTTGTTACAAATAGAGGGTTTTTCCATTCATTCACTAAATTTTGTTTCCTAAAGATCACTCTGGATCTATACTTTTGGTCTGACTTTGATCCTCCATCATTGTCATATTTTGTTACCATTTTTGTTGTGAGCTCCCTTGGAGTTCCATTTTTTGTCTGGGTTTTATACACCATCAAGAGAGAGAGATCTTAGATATGAAGTGCTGAGGACTTACAAGAACCCATCCCATTGAGGAACTCTTGCTTTTATTTATTACTTAATGTCTTTTACTGCATACATCTAGATTTTGTAGCATTTAGCTTGGTCAACTAACTGCAGATATAAAGAAATTGGCAACCATATTTGATGTTAGGGTTGTTTGTTATGCTTAGCTAAAGTGAGCTTTTTTCATACACTTGCGATTAGAATTCATCCTAACAACTGGCGACTTCACAAGGGTTTACGATTATGACCTCTGTCATTTTTCAGATCCCTGCATGACCATCTACTTCAAACCCTAGGATTTTTCTTTAGCTTCTTGTTTTTCTTTTATTGATGTTTTTTTTAACCTATAAAACCCTAAAACATTAAAAATTATAACTTTCGTATGTTTTTGGACCTATTGCGCAGGTGACAGGCATCAGCTACAGTTGAGACAACAACTTTTTCTGAAACCTGCTCCCGAGAGTGCCGGAAGTGCAAGTCACACTTTTTGGGCCAAAACCTATGACCTAAACCCATAGGACGTAGAAAACAACCCCAAACATGTGACCTCTATAGAAATCAGATCAAAAACTGCGACCTGAACTTTTTGCGGGAATTTTTCTGAGATTTTTTTGGGTTTGTTTGGACCTTTGTTCAAGGTTGTCTAACCTCCGTCTCCACCTGTTTTGGACCTGTACTTACACTGTTTTACTCATCGAAGTGGGAAGCTAGCCCCCTAGGGATTCAGTACCCTTCCACCTTTCTAGGAGGAGTTTAGCTGAAGCAAGTTGTCTGAAATTTCAGTGTGTTCAGCCTTTTTTTCAGATCTGATCCTGTACCTTCAGATCCATTTCAAATTGGTTATTCATCCATCCAAAACACTTATTTTCAGTTTTTTTTGGTCCTCCTCTAGGGTCCCCCTTCATTTCCTTTCAGGTTGTAGCCTTTCACCACCTCATTTGCAGCACTTTTCCCTATGGTCTTTTGCTATTTTCTGCACCTATTTCCAGCAGATCTGACCTTTAGATCATTGTCCCTCCCAACTTTAGATCCATTGGCTATTTTGGTGTGTTTTGACTAGATTTTTTCCCATCCATAGACTAGTTGTTGAGAAGCCCGCCTCCTTGGGCTTAGATTAATGCATATTTAGCTATTTATTTTCTATTATATTCAGTTTACTTTACTGTTATCTGTAGATTTATTCATAGTTATATAGCACACTTTTTATTTTTCTCTACAAACGTCTGGGTTTAAAAATTAAAATTAACACACACACCCTAAGTGAAGAAGCGTCTAGTTAACATTGCAAGGCAAAGACTATAACATTGTAATCATTTGATCCTGCACCTCTCTGCTTTTGTTTCAACATTTTAATCATTTGATCCTGCACCTCCTTTCCCTTTTTGGTCTCTCTTCCTTTTTTGATCCGTGTTTGTTCTTTCATCATTGCGCCCCCAAGGCATTTGTCCTGGAGACTTCTTGGCCTTTATCCTTAGGTTCTGTTAGGAGGACTTACTCCTCCGAGTAGGATTCGAGTTAGTCCTCCACTGAGTCCTCATTCTGACTCCACTTCTGGTTCATTTTGTTCCCCTTCTGGTTCCATCCCTAGTTCTCCCTCTATCACTTTCACCATGTCTGGTTTAGGACCTAACACTGGTGGTAGCCCCGGCCCTAATGCTGGGAATACTACTAGTGGGACCACAACAGGAACTATCCCAGCTGCTCCCTTTCTCCCTTATATGGTAGGCCATAGTCTTCCTGATTTTAACCAGTTGATCAATGACCCCATACGCCATGACGCTGGTTTTCCTACTATACCAACCAAGCTCCCTTCAGACATCCCCAAGTTTGAAGGTCTTGTTGGAGAAGATCATACAAACCATGTTTGATCTTTCCACATGTGGTGTTCATCTAAATCCATCACTGATGACTCTGTCCGTCTTCAGTTGTTCCAACGTATGCTTACTACAGAAGCTTCTAAGTGGTATGTTGACCAGGCCTCCTCCTCTCATACTACTTTTGCGACTCTTGCCTGGGATTTTCTGTCTTACTTCCAGCTTCCCCTTCATTACGACACTGGTACCGAACTTTTGACATCTTTCCCTCAAACGTCTATGACCCGCCTATCCAATCATGTCTAGGAATGGTAGAGAAGAAAGAACCTATGTTAAGCCCCTACCTTCGAATATCATGTCTACATGGATTGGTTCCTTAAATCCCTTTTGCCTGCTATTTGCAAAGATGTCCCATCTCATTTCCCTCAGACCGAGGAAGCTGCTCTCCTTTGCATTAAAATATGACCTGATCTATGCACAGTCTAGTTATGTTTATACTATCTTACATAATCTCCCTATACCCGGTGGTGCCAACACACCGGGGGAACCCCATCCCACCGACGGTATTGTTGGAGCCCTCTCTCATCCATACGCTCATCCTCCCATGGGTTATGGTTTCCCTCATGGAGGGGCCAGCTCCTCCAGCACTTTCCCCCCTCCCAGTAGCATGTATCTAGGATACGGTATGCCTCCTCCTTTTTCCAACCTCCTTATTATTTGTATCTGCTCCAGCTCCTCCAACATTAGCACCCCCACCTCCCTTGCCTTCTCAACCCCCGCAACAGCAGCCGCCACGCCCAAGGGGCAGGTGTATGCACAGCAAGGCACGACTAACCCTCCTACTTCCAAAAAGAAGAGGAAAAGCACCCAAAATCGATCTGCCCTAGCTAATCCAAGACCTAATCCCCAAGGTAATGCACCTAAAATTGTTAACCAGCAACAGGGCACTCAGCCTAAGCAGGACAGGCTTGTTTGCACAAATAAGCCTTTTTCTTATTGCGGTGTCTATGGTCATTACACCCACGATTGTCCTATCTTAATTCATATGCATCATATGTGGGAGACTCAAGCAGCATCACGAGGACAACAAGCCTCCCCTTCAGTTCCTCCCAATGTCGCACCTATCCAATCGGCTGAGTTTACCAATCCTTTCCCTCAACAAGAATTCGTGGCTACCCAACCACCTAAAGGTCAGGCGGCCACTCAACCTCCTCCGTCTGGTACCTCTGATTACTTGATTATCATGAGGAAATCTGAACAACCCATTACCGTTGACCTCAACCTTCACACTCAGTCTCATTAATACAACAAGCCTCCCATTACCTTTGCCCCCGAGCCCCCCTCTTCAGGTTCCACATAGCCTTTTTCAAAAACCAATGGTCCTTTACAGATCCCTCAGCCTAAGGCAGAGGTTCATACCAGGATCCCCAAGGGACCATTACGCTGAAACGCTGCTTCTGGAAAAAATTTCCATTCGTGTAGTATAGTAGATGATTTGGCGTAATCTCCTGCTGCCATCTCAAGATTGGAACTCCTCCAGTCGTTCCCTTCACAATGAAAATCTCTACTAAATTCCATGGGCATTTTGGATCCTTCAGATGATTGTTTTATCATCTTTGATGTTGACTGGTCAGAACATCCTCCCCTTCCTACTTCCGTCGCCTTCCAAATCCCAGTCAAGATCCGTAATGCCAACGTCCCCTGTTGTATCATTGATGAAGGGGCATCCACCTACGTGATGTCCGCTTCGGTTTGGAAGCAACTCGGATCTCCTGAGTTGACCCCTTCCACTATCACCCTCCGAGCATGGGATGGCCACTCTTCCCAACCCATTGGCATGTTCCGCAATTGTCCTATTACTCTTGCGGGAAAGATTGTTTGCATTGACATAGAAGTCATTGATGCCCCCTTATATTAAAACATTCTATTGGGTCGTAGCTACACCTATGCAATGCTTGTTGTCCCATCTGTGGCTCACCGAAAGATGTCCTTTCCTCATAACAAAAATATAGTCACCATTGACCAGTTTACATATTACGAACCGAAGTCTCAGACCTCCCTTGAGTCCATCATCTCTTCGGTGGCCAATAATCAAACTGTCAAACCTTTGACCAGTGTCTCACCTGGAGTCTACAAAGACTCCTCTTTTCTTGGTTCATTCCCTAGCCTTCCTCCTCTTGTCTTTGATCCTAGCTCATCGAACGTTTGCATGATGCAATCATCTTGGGCTTCCCTCAAGCGGCCCGCTTCGACTATTCAGCAACCCCACCCTCCGCAACCTGCTCCTAGCCCTTCGACCCAGCCTTCAGGACCCCCTCCTCAAGGCCCTTTATCTGCAGCTGGTATCCATGAGCCTCTCTACCTACCTGTCACGGTTCAACGTGGAATTATCCATCTCAAGTCTATCCCGCCTGGCCATTTCCCCTCCGGTCAAACATTGTTCCTAGATCCCCCTCCTGGAGTGTTTTTGGTACCTTTTATGGCTAACTTATCCCTTCCTAACCTGACCCTGGGGATCCCAATCTGGTACATTGATCCCTCAGCCACTACCCGCCTTGGTCAACCCAAACCTTATCTTGATTTGACCCTGGTTCAACCAGTCCCCATGACCCCTCCCTCTGCTACCGTACCTCAGCCACCTCAGCAGGAACCTCCTCCTCTTGTGACAGCTTCGAGTGAAGGGGTAAAAGATCCCAAGAAGGCATCTAAAGACAAGGTTGCCCTGACCAACCCTAGTCCTCCTCAGCCTCCAAATTTTTCCCCCCCGAGTGCTTTGTGTGATGTTGTCAGTCATGCCACCCATCATTGTCTCGAATTGCCTCATATCAAGCCCATGGTTAATGTTGTGCTCCCTGAGTCTACAGTCCATGAAGCCTCTATTTCTTCCTTGACTGCAGCCAAGAACCCTAAAACTATTCACACCAACCAACCTGTGCTTTTTTTGATCTCCATGGCCATTATACCCACCGTTTTCCCCACCTCACGCATTATCGTGCCTCTTTGGAGGTAGTTTAGGAGTATGAAATTAAACAAAACCAGACCGCCTCTCCCATCATTGAGTAGTATGCTTCAGGCCAACTTGAGGATTTACCCACTCCCATTGAAATTCCCCCTCCTGATTTCGAGATGAAGGAGCCTGTGGCCACCATCCTCTACCTATCATCATTCATGAGATCCACGGTGGAAGCTCCCTCTAAGACTTCCCCTTCTGGTTTGATTGACCTCCCTTCAGCGATCACCCTAGGCTCAACATCAGCAGATCCCGTTTTAGCTAATTCTTCTGTCACCCCCTATGATGATGCACATGTGAACCTTTCTTCTTATGATGATGAGTCAGGTAGCTTCGTCGTGTCATGTAGTCTCTCTTCCTCAAGTCACCCCATCTTCTACTGTGATGAAAACATCATGGAAGCCTTTTCCACTCCTGACTTCATCTTTCCCGCCCATAAGTGGAATGGAACCATCCATGTCTATAGTGACTTTCGTGACCTGAGCACAACCTTCCCCCAAGGTAGCTCCCACACGCCACCTACACGTCGGTGTGCGGGTGGTAGACATCCTACCCAGAGCACTCCCTCTAGCAATGTTTTTTCAATTTCTACCTTGCGCTCAAGTTGCCACCATTGTTCATCATCCTCTCATTTGTTGTCTTGTGGCACCTTTCAAATGGACCCCCCATCCACACCTTATATCATTTATGCTGATGGTGCAAGTCGCTACTCCCAGAATCTAGCCTCGGCAGGTTGGGCCATTTTTCCCCCCTTACATTTGCTTGTTCTCTCAAACGGTGCATGCATTGGTATTGCCACCAATAAATAGATCGAATATGATGCAGTGCAAGGTTTCTTAGTTGATGCCCTTTCCCATCACATCCTTTACCTTCATGTTCGTTTATATTCCCTACTTCTTGTCATGCAATTGAACTATGTCTATCATGTGCATAACCCTATCCTTTTTAGAAGATATTTACAAGTGAAGATTTTGATGCGTGAATTTGAAATCATTACATCCAGTCATGTACCTAGAGCAAAAAATCACTATGTAGATAGCATTGTAAAAAATATTCTAGATTGGCACTTACACACACATTTAACACAAGACAATGTCATAAAACCATCAAAACGATGCATATCCATTATATGTGTCATATAAAATGTTTTAGAGTCCATTAGCTCTAATACATATGACATGCCCATAGCATGTTACAACACCTCAAAACTGGGGGGACCACCTGTCCCTACACCTAATCACTTTCTGGAGGATCCTGAGTCAATGGCTCTGCTCCTGCAGCTCGTAGATCATGCATCCCCTGCCCAACCATTGCCATGCGTCACATGACCCCTCGCCACTCCGAGGGTAGACCAATACATGGCTCTATGTACTGGTCATCCAAGTATTTCCAGCCGCGCTCTAAAACATCGATCAAAATCCTCTCACATATATGACAGATGTCCTCCAGGAGGGTCGATGCATCCTCACTTTGTGGTGCTCTCGATCCACTAGGTCCTGCAGCTCCTGATACTGCAGGTTGTCCCATATACTTGATTTATTTTATCGATGTTGTATCTACATACCAAAAGTGAATGAATCAGTACCATATACAATATTCTGAAACTTTAAAATGCACATAAAATATTAGCAACTTGTCACTTACCATCGGGCCCCCATACTCGACCAGGCGGTAGTGGCAAGTCCATCTCCCCATGATAACTCATCCCACTATAGGGATATTCTCTATGTACAATGGCATCTGATCCCAATGAGGAAAGAACTCAGGTCAGAACACCCTTCTGACCACCCCAGCTCCCCCTCTGCATAGTATCTGCCCCCAACGGTGCATCCTGAGCTCCCTCAGGCCCCCATCCTGGATCTGTATGCGAGGTCGAAGTGTCGGTATCTTCTCAAAGAAGAGCGACACAACACTGTGCCATATGTAGAGTCATGGTTCACTTGCCGCTTGCATAGAAACAAGTATCATTTCAATGAAGACAGCATCATTTGGGCCCACACATAATGCGTCCCACTCAACACACTCTCAACAAGCATCATCTTACCCCCAGTGATGTGGTGGAGTTCCTAGTTTCCCAGGATCTGCAGCACCACTGCAGCCACAGCATAGGTCTCTAACCTCTCTAGATCCCTGATCGGTATCCATGTCCCCTTGACATGGATACCTAGTCGACAATGGCTCTCTACAACCTCCATGATGTTTTGCCCTTGCTGCAACACTGGCTGTGTATTCCTCACCATCCCAAGTGATCGGAGACCAATCATAAAATATATATCCTGGACCGTCAACTCGATCCAGTGCCCCTGCACTATAAATACCTCATGGTTTGGATCCCAATAATTGATAATCTGGGCCAGCAAGGGCTCCCTAGCTCTCATCAAAGGGTTCTCCAAAAACTTCAGAACCCCAAACCTAGCCAATGCACTTCAAACACCATTATCCTCTCAGATCTCCGACCATAATGTGTCCAGTTCTCTCTCTCTCCATGTTATCTAGAATTGTATCATATCTGCACAACACCATCATATTTGTCATTGTACAGAAAGTAAATACTGCATTCAAACATAAAAACCCATATCTCAGCCAAAATATAGCACAGAAAAACCCCTCTCTATCAAGTTGCACTTTTCAGGCAAAATCCTGGGACAAGTCGCAATTTTATACCCAAAACCTGCTACCTAGGTCTTAGATATTGCCCCAAAAAGTGTGACCCGACCGTGAAGAGGAGTAGGGGTCTGTTCTTGAGCTCTGGGCACCTAAACTGAACTTTCAATCCACTGAAATGAAAGAGTAGGGTTAGGCCTCTTACCTACAACTGACGAATCTCAATTCCAACAGTCGTTTTGTCTAATACACTCGCCACAATATTTAGGGCCTTCTCTCCTCTCTACATTCACCACAGCTACACTTGAAAATGAGTGAGTTTGGAGGGAAAATGCCTTATTAAAAGAGAAACCCCATATTTTTCTTTCGCCTGCTACGGCCAAACCATAGCTCAGTTTGACAAACCATCTGTATCGTTGGAAAGCTCTCACCAAGCTCTAAAATGGGTATCTGTTAGTGATTTTATACTTCACCAGGACACATTTTTCCAATAAGGGTTGCTTCACCACTCCTCAAAATCGAATTTCTTCTCTTTCAACACGTGTACTTAGGGCACCACTTTGCCTCTATACTTGTCCATGCTCGTGTCAAATTTCATCATGATTAATCATCCTGTACTCATGTTTTTATGATCCCCACTGGACCTTTTCTATGTGGCAGCATCATCGAGTCACCCTTGTTTAGAGCATCTGATTCGATTCATCATCGCATCCATCGAGTCTATCCCGAATCCCTTTGTATCCTGCTATAGTCCTCCATCCTTCATTGCTTGGTTCCTCTCTCATGTCGCACATTATGGCCTTCAGTCCTACTGTCCCATGTCCCCTTTGATATTGTGTCATTTTCTGCCAAGTCATCCATGCCTTTCATGCTCTAACAAGGGCAGTCGTCAACCTGCTACTCAGTACCCCCCATTCCATCATCATACCTGGTGTCAGTCTGTCAGTAGATCTACTATTATCTCTCATGCCTTAGTTGAGGATCCCTTATTTCCTCACCTATGGCGGACCTCCTTCTATCCATATCAGCTCATTCATTCCATAAGACAATTCTAGAGGGTGGTGTACCTTGGTTCCAACTTCCACTCTTGTTCAGTGCCTCAAATAAAGCAACGAGACTCCTTATTTCCCTTTGACTTGATTGTTTCTTAGCTCCAGCTCCTTACAGCATGATCGAGATCTGTATACTTGATGGTTCAGTGATATAGCAGATTGTACCAGTGATTCCCAGGTATATGTGAGATGTTTTAGACCTCATGAGGAGGTGGCCCTTCAGGTAGCCCCCCACATGTCTGGATGGCCTCTTCATTATAGCCTTGGATGTAGCTCCATAGATTTGATGGTTTCGGCCTTAGCCTCTTGCAGCGCCTCTTTAGTTTCCATGTATCATTTAGATTTTCAGAGCCCTCTCCTGTTTTACAGAGCCTCTTTGGTTGTATTTATATCTCATGTACTCAGATATTATTTTATAAATCCTGGTTATTATCCTAGGCACAGTATGTATGTGGGATTCATTATCATGTTTTTATTTGGCTCATGTTCATGCCAGCATGTACTATATAATTTATTCCCTTAGTTATTGGATGCATTGTTCTTTGTACTTTGTCTCAGCAGGCATAGGTATGCCTCCCCCGCCTCTTGTAGCATAGATACTCGCTCATAAAAGAGACTTGTTGCACCTGTAAGTCTTTCCTCCTCAGGTTCTTTTCCTTTAATGCTTTAGTCTACCTTACATTTCTCTCTCTCTGACTTCCTCTTTGGTGTCTTGTGATTGAGTTCTTACAACGTACTTCGGTCATACAATTGGCTCCTAACGCTCGCACGCTGGGGGGAAATATCTTACACCAATTTTTTGTCATATAACCTTTTACTATTAGATGGACCAAATTACACCATGTAAGACCAATATTACCCTAAGTAAAATTTCTTTCACTATGAAACTAAATTTATTAAGTTGTTTATGGTCTAAACAGGAAACCCCATGAGGAAATATTGAATAAATCCATATTTGTTTGATTTTCCTCAAGGAATAATTAGTTAAACAGAAGTTTCATTAATATTCCTGGTCATATTTAACCCAAAACAAGAAAATTAATTAGATAAATCATTATTTATCTTATTATTTTCTAGAAATAATTGTTTAAACCTTATTTAAATAATATTCCTTGTTAAATTTGACTAAATAATTTATAAATAATTGAATAAATCGCTATATATTTAATTATTACTCAACCACATCCTTAAAATAATAAATAAATCATTTATTTATTTATTATTTACAAATAAATGGATTTGACCAAATTCAAATTCTTTTTCCCTCCAACAAATATAATAAAATATTCCACAAAAGTTGGATCTAGATTTGGTTAATAATATTTTAACTATGCACCAATATCTAGACTAACTCAATATTTTGTTATAAATAAAAAGGTTTTTCCATTCATTCACTACCTTTTTTTGCCTAAAGATCACTCTGGATCTATACTTTTGGTCTAACTTTGATCCTCCATCATTGTTATATTTTTCTACCATTTTTCTTGTGAGCTCCCTTAGAGTTCCATTTTTTGTCTGGGTTTTCTACACCATCAAGAAAGAGAGATCTTAGACCTGAAGTGTTGAGGACTTACAAGAACCCATCCCATTGAGGGGGACTGGTAACATCTTTCAATGTTCCCTTCCTAGGTGTCAAAAATACAAAAATTCTTCAAAAATATTCTTGTCTTGTCTATTGGATACATGGAGAAACTCTTGCTTTTATTTACTGCTTAATGTCTTTTACTGCATAGATCTAGATTTTGTAGCATTTATCTTGGTCAACTAACCATAGATATAAAGAAATTGGCAGCCATCTTTGATGTTAGGGTTGTTTGTTATGCACAGCTAAAGTGATTTTTTTTCATACACTTGCAATTAGAATTCATCCTAACAACGGGTCAAGAAGGCTCGGCCCAATTAAAAAATGAATATGATGGAGAAAAGGAATCAGATGAGGTAAACAAGACTAACATAGACCAAGAAGAGAATAGTTTCCATTCTCCTTTTCAGACTATAATTCCAAGAGGATCAAAGGGGTTATGTTCTTCCCAAAGTTTAATAAAATACATCGTTGTCCAACCCATACTAAATTTTGTCGATTCAAGGAAGGATATGGCCGTTTTCAGTCCATCGCTTGCTAATTCTCAGCAAGGGCATCCTGAAGTTCAGACTAAAGAAGGGAATTTTTCAGAAGAACTGGAGCAGAGAATGGCCAATGAGGGCAGTGTCCAGGTGACGGAAAGTCTTGAATTGAGAAAAGGAGAAGAGGAGAGTGCTCTCGAAGAAAGGAAATCAAGTAAAGAAGACCTGGTAAGGAAGCCAATTGATGCCGCTAACATAAATCCACCACCTTCTGAACCTGTTGCAGGGCCAAGAGACAAATTTACAGCTAAGCAAGAGTGGATAAAACAATGTGAAAATAGGATACCACCTCTCAAATAAAGGTATCAGGTTCATTTTAACGAGACCATGCGGTTGAATAAAGAAGTTCATAAGTTGAGAAAGCAAGTATCTCGGTTAAAGAAAAAGATAAAAGAATATAAATGGAGGGCAGTGAAACGCAAGGTTGAAGTTTCCTCAACAGCCATACAAACGAAAGATGTTCCTACAAACTCTTATGCCACACAAACTGGCCCTATTGAACATTTGTTTGAGGCCTGAGAATTCTTACTGGTTGCTGAAATTTAGAAATGGAAATCTGTTGCGAATGAACATAAGAAGGAGACGAAGAGGGTTCATTTAATATTCCCAAATGGGAAAAGTAGGAATATAGTGCAAAATGTTGGAAAAATAGTGTAAATCATCATATAAAAACAAGATGCCAATATGGAGACCTTTCATATGTTATAACAACAGTAAAATATGAATAAATAATGGGCCATAAGATACACAACAGGAAATAACAAGCCTCCAATGGACAAAATCCCTCAAAATGAGGTGTTGCTACTATATATAAAAGTTGGAAGACTCTTACAGCGATGTTTTAAATGCACTTCTATAGAAAATTATTATACATCAGATCTAAGGCTGATATGTGCCTCAAAAGATAGGTCTACTACAGATTTGAGCACTATACAACCTACTTTGAAGAACCCCTTAAGGGTTCTCAGCAAAACGCCATGTACAAGATGGGGATCTAGGCCATAGGGCTGAAGATCCACTACAAAATACAGATCTAGAAAGTGTAACTAATCTGATATGATCAATAGAATAGCCTCCTCCAATAGATACTCTAAATCAAAGGCAGATCCCTTTCACTAGAAAACCAGCTCTCCAAATGGTGTGCCAATCAACCTTGCAACTCCTCCTACAGAAATAACACAAATCTGGAAGTAAACTACACTGTAGGGATAAATAAATGGTTGGCCTGATGCCAATATATGAAGATATTCTCAAGGGCCTTCCTTACTGTCCTCCAATTGAAAGGAAGCTTCCTCCACTGAAAATGAGCAATGAAATGACCCGGATCTAGTCTCCACTTGCTGCAACCTGCAAAACAACTCAACCCTCAACAAGATCTGTGCTGTAAATGAAAGATGAAGTTTGGCCTTAAGCCTGATAGTGGAAAATTTAATACAAGACTCCTCTAAGATCTTCTCAATGGAAGAGGTGGGATTCCTGATCAGGAACACTCAGTGCTAAACAGCACTCAATCTCAACTAAACAGCAAGAGAAAGATATATGTCTAAACAGACCATATATTCAGAAATATCATATACATTAACATACATAATGAATATGGCTACCATCCTCTTCCTTAAATAAGATATGAGATGGCAAACCCTAAGCCCCTTCCAATAATAACACTACTTCCATGCAAAGCATCTCCATCTAAAACTGTGTTTTCTTTCATTAATGACCACTCCTCCATGACAACGTTGATTTGGTCAAGGTTGACCCAGTCAAGGTGTTCCATCCCCTTTTCACACTTGAGGGTGCTCAATTAAGCTACCAAGATTTATCTCTTTCACATTGGCATTGATTTATTCATTATTAAGGAGAATTATGGACCTCCATTGTCCTCTTATTCATTAAACAAAGCAGCAAAACAAAATTTAATATTCCAACTAGCTCATGACTAATTGGGAATATTACAGTCCTCCCTTCTCAAATTTTTCTTGTCCTCAAGAAAATGACAAGGTGAGTGTTGTAACTCTCCATCATTAGTGACACCAACATGTGATAAGCTTCCCTCATAAGCTAAGTTTCTACCAATCCATCCCTCCATGAATTGCTCCTCCAAAGTTCTCATGAGATGCAAATAATCCATCCCATAAGGGGACAATAGTTCAAATGAAACAAACATGGTTTGCCCAATGTTCTCCCTGAAACATGTAGCATAATGAACATGGATAATATCTCTCCCATAGGGCACATACATTCCTCCCATCCTCCCTCCAAACATTCCCATAAAAAGTATAAGTACATCATCAATGTATGGGATTAAGTACATGCAAACAGAAATTTGTACAAATGGAGGTGGGTCATAGTCCCACATATGGAACCAACATGGTAAATCTCCTGACTGCATCAGATAATGATGTGGTAAGTGGTCTCCCCACCACTTAATTTATGCCCAAGTCATCTCACCATGGCTAAAAGTGTGAGATATGTTTGGTGCCTTTGAAGTGCATCCACAATGATATAATATCTCCCTATGTCCTCCAAGGGAGTGGCCATGTTCAGAAATGTTTATGGCCCAAAGTTGGCCATGAATTTTATATGGAATAATGCTCCTCCTTGGAACTATGGCCTACATATGCATGGTAAAGTAATTTATATGTTCATCAAATAAAACATTATGTACATAAGCATGTACTTTACCAAAAATTCTCCTCATACAAATGGAGTGGCTCATAGACTCTGGATCCCCTCTCATTCCAAAAGAGGAAAGGGGTGGTTGTAATAACTCCTTCATTGAGTCATGTCTCTCTTCCAACTCCACATGGTTCAGGCATCTCTGAAAATCTTGATATAGTTCCTCTTCAATTCCTTCCCAAGTGTAGCTCTCCATGATAGTGTTGTAGACCCTCATGGAATAAGTATGGTTGAAAAAGAAATCTTCATAAGCCCTTTGTAGCAACTTCTCCCTGACCTTGGAGGCTCTAGATAAGAATATCATACCATGATAATAGATGACTTCTTCTTGGAATAAATATCCCTCTTCATGTAGCTGGTCATCAAGTATCATGCATGTGAAAAGATCCTTGGAATAATCCACCAACAGTTGGGATTTCCAATATGGATCAATCTTCCATAGTGACAGCGCTGATGATCTATCACAAATAACATCTGACATATGGCTACTCTCCTCCTTGACATCTCCCATGTCAAAGGTATATGTTGGAAGGTTTCTATCCCCTCCTTGTTGCTCTTCTTGCATATGCACATGCTCAAGTAAAGATTGAAACTTTTGGAGGTTAGTCTCCCATGGGAAGCTATCATCCATCCAAAAATTCCTTGGTTTAGCCAAAACATGCATGTGTGGCCACCATCTTCTATTAGGTATGGATGTTTCTCCTCAAATGAGAACATCTTCTGAGTCTCCGTAGCCAAGGAATGGTCTCCTTTCCCCATGATGGTGTCATCTTCCAATCTTGCAGGATTTCCTCTTAGCGTAGTATGAGATTTTAGAGTGGGTAATGATGATTTTGGGAGAATATCCCCCTCCTCCTTGAGCCTACCCAAGACTCTCAGTGTTGTAACATGGTCTTCTAATGCTCCCATTCCTTCTATATCTATGAATGGTGCATCAAGATGTGAGACATCTCTCACCAAATCTAGATCAGGTGGCCTCCCGGGTGGTTTACCACAAAACAGTGATGTCTCATAGACCATTCTCATATGCATTACAGATGGGATCATCATGTCCCTTCTTCCACTACGCAAATTCAACTATGTTTTTTGTGTGGAATTTTTATGATAGTTGGGTACCATTCTTAATGATGCAAGAGTTCCTCTAATTGGAGAAATTTCTCCCTCCTCACCTCCAACTGGTGGTGGATCATCTCTTGCTATTCCAGCACTGTGACCCTATCTTGGTTCATCTTCTTCTTCCTCCTCATCATCTGAGAAGACCTCTATGTAGTGTGCCTTTCCTGCTGCACATTTATGTCTGGGTGCCCAAGATTCTTGGCATGTGAATCAAAGCTTCCTCCTCCTCAAATCTCTTCAGACATCATCATCAAGAGTTTTTTTTATTTTGGCCCTCCTTTGAAAGAAAAGCCTTCTCTTCTTTTCCCTTTGATGGAAAAGAGGGCTTATGCTGAAATGTTGCCTTTACTTTTGGCAAGGCATCTTGGATATCTCTACCCCTTTCAATGGAATCTTGAAGGGTAGTGGGCTTGGTAGACTTAACCAACCCATGAGGAGGTTCATCTAACCCATCAATGAACATGTAGACCCTTCTTGTTGCAGATAAATTAGGATCCATAACAGAAAGTCTCAAAAATTCAAAAATGTAAGTTTCGGGATTACCTTATTGTTTTAGCTTTGCAAGCCCCATGAATGGTGCTTCAATATCTCTTCTATAAAACATATCCACCATCCTCCTAGTGAACTTTGAATATGCAGTCAAATTGGCATGACCCAATGTAGACAAGCCATGGAACCACCAATCATGTGCTTCACCCTCAAGGTGCAGCGCTACTATGTTAATGGCCTCCATTTCTGGAACTTTGTTAAGCTGGAAGTAGATTTCAAGCTTCTCTACCCATGATTTGGCAGTGCATTTAGATGACCCATCAATGTTGGGTAAGAAGAATCTGCCCATAGTGCGGTGTAGATCATGATTCTGAATGAATCCACCACTTCTATTGTGATGCATGGGTCTCCTATTGTCCTTGATTTGACAGAATTATTGAAAACTCAATTTTTCCTTGAATCTCTGAGTTTGAGACTCATGCTCCATAAAATAGTCTTCAAGGGATTCTTTCTCTTGAAACCCTTCATTTCCCATAGCCAAGAATGTATGCAATGTATAGCGTTGGGAAACTTGTTATTGTTGCACTGGGTGATCACTCTAGTGATGAGACATGTCAGAGCTTTCACCATGATGAAATCCTTTAGGGGATTCCTTATATATGTCCATCCTCATCTCCTTGATCTATCTAGAAATGTCTTACATGGTTGTAAGAAGGATCTTGGGGAACTCCTTCTCTTCATATTCTCCTCCAGATAAAGGGGTTTTACCCTTGTTTTATTTTTCATTTGTATAATCAAACATCCGGTGTCTTCTTCTTTGATATCTCTTTTATCTATCAGTAACAGGATCTCCTTATTCAGATGACATATTGTATTTTCAATGTGCACGTGTTGTGCCAATATTATGCTCCAATTCCACTGTAATATTCCCAAATGGGAAAGGCAGGAATATAGTGCAAGATGTTGGAAAAATAGTGTAAATCATCATATAAAAACAAGAGGACAATATGGAGACCTTTCATATGTTATAACAGCAGCAAAATATGCATAAATAATGGGCCATAAGATACACAACAAGAAAGAACAAGCCTCCAGTGGACAAAATCCCTCAAAATGAGGTGTTGCTACTATATATAAAAGCTAGAAGACTCTTACAGCGTTGTTTTAAATGCATTGCTACATAAATTGATTATACATCATATCTAAGGCTGATATGTGCCTCAAAAGATAGATCTACTACAGATCTGAGCACTATACAACCTCCTTTGAATAATCGCTTAAGGGTTTTCAGCAAAACACCATGTAAAAGATGGGGATCTAGGCCCTAGGGCTGAATATCCACTGAAAAATACATATCTGTAAAGTGTGGTTGATCTGATATGATCAATATAATAGCCTCCTCCAATAGATCCTCGAAATGAAAGGTAGGTCCCTTTCACTAGAAAACCAGCTCTCCAAATGGTGTGCCAATCCACACTACAATCCTCCTACAGAAATAATGTAGATCTGGAAGTAAACTACACTATATGGATAATTAAATGGTTGGCCTGATATCAAGATCTAAATATATTCTCAAGGGCCTTACTTACTATCCTCCCAATGGAAAGGAAGCCTCCCCCACTGAAAATGAGCAATGAAATGACCCAGATCTAGTCTCCACTTGCTACAACCTACAAAACAACTCAACCCTCAATAGGATCTGCACTGTAAATGAAAGATGAAGCTTGGCCTTAAGCCTAATAGTGGACAATGTGGTAAAAGACTCCTCCAAGAGCTTCTCAATGGAAGAGGTTGGATTCCCGATCAAGAACACCCAGTGCTAAACAGCACTCAATCTCAACTAAATAGCAAGAGAAAGATATATGTCTAAACATAACATATATTCAGAAATATCATATACATCAACATACATTATGAATATGGTTGCCATCCTCTTCCTTAAATAATATATGAGCTTTCAAACCCTAAGCCCCTTCCAATAATAGCACTACTTCCATGCAAAGCATCTCCATCTAAAAATGTGTTGTCTTTCATTGATGACCACTCCTCCATGATAGCGTTGTTGATTTGGTCAAGGTTGACCCAGTCAAGGTGTTCCAGCCCCTTTTCACACCTAAGGGTGCTCAATTAAGCTGCCAAGACTTATCTCTTTCACATTGTCATTGATTTATTCATTATTAAGGAGAATTATGGACCTCCATTGTCCTCTTATTCATTAAAAAAAGTGGTAAATCAAAATTTAATATTCCAACTAGCTCATGGCTAATTGGGAATATTACAGTTCGAGAGCAGGCCACTAGGATTGTTACTGGGTATATAGACTAGTTGGGTAGAGCAAGGTGAAGGCAAGACAAACAACAGGGTAAGATGGAGGACTTAGAGGAGTAGGTATGAGTGCTAAAGGTGGATAAAGAGGAAATGTTTACCTTGGTGCAGCAGGTAATGGCCTGTATACCTCCTAACCATAGTTATGTTTTTTTTATGTACAAGAAGTTCTTTTTCTTCTACCTGGAAAGTATACGCAAGGAAATCAGCGATGAGATTGATAACCCAATACAATTCCTTTGTATTTTGAAAATCCATGGTATTGTGGATCGGCACTTGATATGTGATATTTACATGCATAATTATTTCTTGAAGAATAATCAGACCTTCAATCTACTTCCACTTGTGGGAGATGTTCATCTAAGAGCTTTCACCTCCTATGCTATCAACCAGGTTAAATGGAAGAAGGCCTCTGATACTTTTGAGGAAAATCAAGTTGCAAGACCACTGATGATAAGGAGGGAGCATGGTCATTCAATGAATATCTATAACAATCACTCTACCTTTTTGTATATTGAGGGACATAAATGTCATATTCTAACAACATAGAAGTGGTGTGATGACCTCTATGTCAGACAGGTAGATTCTTTTCAAGATGAAGCTCTTGACAGTTGTCAAAGGAGATGGATGATGTTGTCATCAGTTTTCAGAAACAGGGAACCTTTTGGGGCACCCAATTTTTCACGGGCATTAAAAAGAGTGCCACGTTTTGTTGCATGCATTTAGACTTGTGGGGTTTGGTGGATGGGTCTGAGGTTTCAGTTCCCCCTCATTTGGTTTCCAGCATATTTGTATACTCCATCATACAATGTAAGCGAATATTGGTGGAAGGATATCCTCCTAACAAAAGGATATAAACCCCCTGTAACACAGATGGTTGTATAATACGACCTCTCTCAGTTTCATGTTGACCACAGTTGGTCTAACCCAAACCTGAAGAGATGGAGAACTGCATGAGGACATGCAGAAAGACCAATTGGGGGGAGATGTTGGGTACCAAATCTGCTTACTTTTTCCCTCCATTTTTACCTACTCTTTCACTTCTTTGTATCATTATTATTCATTAAATTCTCTAACGCACAAGGTAAACCCCCTTCCATTGTATTATCTGGAATATTTAATTAATGAAATAATAGTCATAGGGATTTTGCCTATGCGAGTTACTAATTCTGTCATTTCCGCAAATCTGGTGGTCAAAGGGTCGAATATGTAGATCACAGGAGAAACTCCAAGGTTACATCACTATTTCGATATTGTGTAACAGCATACCATATTCCAAACCAATTTCAAACCTTTCTTGTTTTCTCTCAACAACTGGTTTGGCCCATGTAACAATTATATATGTATAGACATTATTGTCAGATTTGAGAAACGTGGTTTTCAAAAAAATCGTATAAGAAGGGTTTCAAGGCTGTGAATCGGGTTATTCGTGCAAGAGATCAATTTTGTAACAGAAGACTGCCAATTAATTGAATGCAAGTCATTTTGATGTTCTATCTGTAAGTTGTGAATCTATCGCAGCCCTGGTTAGAGAGTTGGGCCCACTCTTCTGACCAGGTGCTGTGTTATTTCTGTGTGTTGTTATCACATTTCTGTTTGTACATTTTAACTGTTGTTGTGGTACTTTTCTTTAATTTTTTGTGAATTCTTTTATAATTATTCACTTTATCTTTAATTACTTTTACAGTGGTTCATGCTTATTTTAGTCGTTAAATATGTGCTTAATGTTGGATTGTGCCATTGCTCCTGCATATACCTTGCGCATTGCCTTGAAATAATGTATGCACCTGGATTGATAAATTAATGTGGAAAAGGGTTGAATAGTTGATTCACACCCGGACACCAACACATTTCAGTTCCAACTCCTCCATGCAAGGGTGCACTACAGTGCACCTTCTAACACTCAAGGGTGTGTTGGTCACCTAGGAGCGGAATTCTCATTGTTCTAGGAATATCCACATGTCCAGTGCATTCTAGAAGAGTCCATAGGTGTCATACTTCGAATCCAAGTGTCCATTTAACACCTCCGAACTTGGAAACTTGTCTTTCCTATTATTATAAAGTCATTCATTGAGAAACTATCATCAGTTTCCCTATAAATTGAGCACTCATCCTAGTGCTAGGGAGGAAGAATTGTGTGCAAAGTTACGATTTTAGATTCTCATTTGATAAGAAAGTGAAAGTAATGATATGTTGCTTAGATGATGCTGGATGTGATGAGGCTGGAATGAAGTTGGAGCAGGTTGATGACAAATCGATCCATTGGTTGTAATCATCTCCTCCTACTCTCTAATAAAGATTGATGTTCATTTTCCCATACATATGTCTCTATTTCTTGTGCAATGTATTCTTCAATGATGTATGTATTTCAGATCTAATCAGTTTGATTTGAGTAATATAAGTAGATACTTGTATATTGTATGTTGTTTGTTATTCTCTATTTGTGTTTACAGGAATCGATCTAGCGACTTGAGTTGGATTGAGAACGACGACAATAGCGACAGAAGGAGAAGGAGAAGTGAAAGAATCACAAGTAGGTTCCTTTCCCATTCTGTATAGCTGCTTGTTTTAGAGAAAATAATAGTTATTATTTCCTCTATTGTTCTAAGTGATAAACACCACACTTAGGGAATTTGGTTTATCCGTAGATCACAATTCCGTATAACAATGAGTGAGCACATTAATCCAATAATGAATGCTTGAGGCTGCAATTCCATGTTTTTTTGTGGGTGCATGTACTAAGTATCCATTGAACTCTATTTCATCAATTGCAAATAGCATATCTTCCTTTTTCCACCCTCTTATGGCACTGTTCTTATTAGTGGAATTTGCACCTTATAGTGTGGTTGAGGGTGGCACTGTGGTAGATGGATAAAGAGTAGGATCTTCCACCACATGGGAATTCTCAACATCATTGTAGGGAGAATTGGCAGCATTTACATCATCGAATGTTTCCTCTTCTGAATAAGTGCATCACAATTGGGCACCCTTCGTCCCTTGCCTCCTCTTGTTCCTTATACAATTTTCAATTGAAAATTGTGGCATGGCGACAACAACATGCAAACTATTAAAATTTATTTATGTCAGTGGAAGTTGTTCCAGCTATAGAAACTCAGTTTAATGCTTGTAAGAAATTTAAATAACAAACTCAGTCTAATCAATAATTGCAACCTGCATAATAAAAACTCGGTCTTATTTATTTCCTGAAATTTAAATATGAACAAGTTAATCAATACTTGCAACCTGCATATATTTGAATTCATTTTTTTAAGGTCACTAGACATATGATTAGAAAGGGTAGGTTTGAATGTGTGTTAGGGTTTGAATGATCAGAAATTTCCTTTTCTAATCTGTCTTTTTTAAATTTTTAAGTTTCTATATTGTTGCGTATAGACAATTCAAATATAGATAGACATGATGCAATCTATGTTTTTTAATCTCAAACTTGTATCATGTTCTATGGCGGCCTAATGAGGGACGGTTTACTCAAAAGTAAAACACCATATTTGGAACAGTACTTATAGGCATGCCTTGTTCATATGATTAGAATGGGTAGGTTTGAATGTGTGTTAGGGTTTGAATGTGTGATCAAAAAGATCCTTCTCTAATCTGTCTTGTTTAAATTTTCTAGTTTCTATATTGTTTCATATAGACAATTCAAAGACAAATAGACATGATGCAATCTATGTTTTCTAACCTCAAATTTGTATCATGTTCTATGGTGGCCTAATGAGTCACAGTTTACTAAAAAGTGAAACATCATCTTTGGAACAGTAATTCTGGACATGTATTTTTCATATGATTAGAATTGGTAGGTTTGAATGTGTGTTAGTGTTTGAATGTGTGATTAGAAAATTCATTTTCTAATATTTCTTGTTTAAATTTTCTAGTTTCTATACTGTTGCATATAGACAATTCAAAGATAGATAGACATGATGAAATCTATGTTTTCTAATATCAAAGTTGTATCATGTTCTATGGTGGCCTAATGAGGCACAATTTACTCAAAATTGAAACATCATCTTTGGAACAGTAATTCTAGACATGTCTTGTTCATATAATTAGAATTGGTAGGTTTGAATGTGTGTTAGGGTTTGAATGTGTGATCAGAAAATTCCTTTTCTAATCTGTCTTGTTTAAATTTTCTAGTTTCTATATTATTTCATATAGACAATTCAAAGATAGATAGACATGATGGAATCTATGTTTTCTAATCTTAAAGTTGAATCATGTTCTATGGTGGCCTAATGAGGCACAATTTACTCAAAAGTGAAACATCATCTTTGAAACAGTAATCCTGGACATGTCCTATTCATATTATTAGATGGATAGGTTTGAATGTGTGATCAGAAAGGTCCTTTTCTAATATGTCTTGTTTAAATTTTCTAGTTTTCATAATGTTGCATATAGACAATTCAAAGACATATAGACATGATGCAATCTATGTTTTCTAATCTCAAAGTTGTATCATGTTCTATGGCCACCTAATGAGGCACATTTTACTCAAAATTGAAACATCGTCTTTGGAACATTAATTCTGGACATGTCTTGTTCATATGATTAGAATGGGTAAGTTTGAATGTGTGATCAGAAAGGTCCTTTCCTAATTTGTCTTATTTAAATTTTCTAGTTTCTATATTGTTGCATATAGACAATTCAAATACAGATAGACATGATGCAATCTATGTTTTCTAGTCTCAAAGTTGTATCATTTTCTATGGTGGACTAATGAGGCATAGTTTAATCAAAAGTGAAACATCATCTTTGGAACAGTAATTTTGGACATTTCATGTTCATATGATTAGAATGGGTAGTTTGAATGTGTGTTAGGGTTTGAATGTGTGATCAGAAAGGTCCTTTTCTAATATGTCTTGTTTAAATTTTCTAGTTTATATATTGTTGCATATAGACAATTCAAAGACAAATAGACATGATGCAATCTATGTTTCCTTATCTCAAAGTTGTATCATGTTCTATGGTGGCTTAATGAGGCATAGTTTACTCAAAAGTGAAACATCAACTTTTGAACAGTAATTATGGACATGTCCTGTTAATATAATTATAATGGGTATGTTTGAATGTGTGATCAGAAAGGTCATTTTTCTAATTTGTCTTGTTTAAATTTTCTAGTTTATGTATTTTTGCATATATATAATTCAAATAAAGATAGGTGTGATGCAATCTATGTTTTCTAATCTCCAATTTGTATCGTGTTCTATAGCGGCCTAATGAGGCATGGTTTACTCAAAACTAAAACATTATCTTTGGAACAATAATTATGGACATGTCTTGTTCATGTGATTAGAATGGGTAGGTTTAAATGTGTGTTAGGGTTTGAATGTGTGATCATAAAGGTCATTTTCCAATCTGTCTTGTTTAAATTTTCTAGTTTCTAAATTATTGCATATAGACAATTAAAAGATAGAGAGACATGATGCAATATATGTTTTATAATCTCAAATTTGTATCATGTTATATGGTGGCCTAATGAGGCACAATTGACTTAAAACTGAAACATCATCTTTGGAACACTAATTTTGGACATGTATTTTTCATATGATTAGAATGGGTAGGTTTGAATGTGTGATCAAAAAGGCCATTTTGTAAATATTTTCACATCTGTCGAGGAATGATTATTGGATTAAAGCCTTATGTGTTGTTCATATGCATTGTTTTATATTCTTAATACAACAGTTTTTTTTTTTTTTTTTTTTTTTTTTTTTGGTGAAAAAAAAAAAGTAGAAGAGGGAGATGTCCAAAGAAAAAGGATTTTGTGTGTTTAGGGAATCCTGAGGAGACTTTTCAACCCTAATTTAGGGCCCTTAAAGTAGAGTGTCCTAGGCTGAGGGTTTTGTAATGAAAAAAGTGTCACTGAACATAAGGGAACTAGGCAGATACCTTAATATGAATTCCCTCAGGTGTCTGTTTGTTATTCTTAACCAAGATATTATATTTATTCTGGAGATAATGAATTCAGTTGAAAATTTAGTAGGTTGTATTCTCAAAAATTTGTTAGGTTGGATTTTTGTATGTTTGGATGTGAATGGATTATTAGGAGGTATTGTTATTGGTTGGTCCCCTGAATATGGTAATTTGACTTGCTCAACATGCGAATGTAATCTACAAGTGAAATGGTTTGTCCCTTCTCTTGGTATCACCCCCTATCTTTTAAATTAATATGTGCCTTATGAAAACAATGAAAGATTCTAAATGGAATTGCTTCAAAGTGAAGTAATAAAAATCGCTAGCAATTCATAACCAATATCTCCCTCATTAACACCATCACTTCCAATGCCATTTGAACTACCCTTCATTTCTCTTACTTCCCATAATCGCTATGCTCAGTGAACTACGTAACATTCTTACACAAGGTTCGTTCAACTGTGCTATTCAACTATGTTCTCGAAGTATTAATTGTGAGACTGCTAAAGCATTATTATGTGCCTTATGAAAACAATGAAGGTTTCTAGATGGAATTTCTCGAGAGTGAATTAATAAAAATAGAGAATCATATAATTGCACGTTACTTGAATTTCACTCTGGCTCACATAATTTCTACTTCAGAATTGGTATTTCTACTTCAGAATTGGTGCACTAGAAAGAAGGAAAAAAAGATGCTATTTTTTCTTTGTTAACTTAGATGCTATGGTTTTTTGTTTGCAATTCTGCAATTTCACACAGTAGCTAAATTGCACACATGGTTCTTTGATATGGTAAGTTAATGAAAGATTTGGAAGATTAAAAATAACATAAATAAATAAAGGAAAAAAAATGAATTTTATAAATTAAAATAATGGAAGTTTTAAAAAAACAGAAAGAAAAAACTTGAATTATTCAAACCTGATTACAATGTGCAGTCTCTGATTACAATGTGTAATCTCTGGTGGAGTGAATCCAATTGCATGAGAAGAATGAAATTTTATGAAGCAATTGTGAGGTTCTTTTATATATTTTTGTTGTTTAATTTTATTGGAAGGGAGTATTGACATGGATTTCTTTTTTACAAATTCAAATGTGTGTTGTGGATTATTTTTTATGTCATCCAATGGCTAAAAAACTCTTATGGTTGATCCTTGTGCTTTAATTTGTGTACTCATGTGTTTAATTCCTGAATCTTGTGTGTTGGTGTCATTTATTTTTGAACATATATGCAGTTATGGCTCACACTTTCATTCTCTATTCTTTTGCAGGTAGCAATGGACTTTTCTCATAGCTGCTCCAGTTTCCATTTATTTGGGTTGGTCTGATGTGATATGTGTCTTGTTGGATAGTATGGGATGGAAATTTTGCTGGTTAATTTTTTCTTGTAAATTTCTAAAACAGATCTAGAGGCACTTGGGACAGGATGTCTTGTAAATTTGTGATACTAAAGGCTATTGTTGGACAGTTGTAAGCCTAACCAATATCTGGGCCAATTTTGCACATATTTGAATAGCTTATATAACTTAATATTATGTATTTATATTTCATTTACGAATGTTTTATTGTTATGTTTTGATGGCTGTGTGGGACCAGTATATAATAGTTACTGTTCCCAGCACAACAATAGAAGCAGCTCCCCTTATATAATCATGGGATCTAGGAAGCACAGCGTCCAGGTGGGAAGCACAGGATCAGTTTTCCTTCATCGAGAAAGACACAAGAAAGTGGGACGAGCACAACATTCAAGTCGAGATAGTGATAGGTTCAAGGAGGAAATGGTATTTCCAAGTAGTGTTCCTTGGTTTTCAGGTAGCAGTCAGGCAGTGGTTCAGGTAGCATCCCTGGAGTTCCAAACAACGGATAGGCATAGCGTCCAACGAGAAGCACAAGTCGGATTTGCATCTCTCTATTTATATTATTTTTTGATGTACATTACTTGTGTTTCAAAATGGTAAATAAAACGAAAACCTTTCAAACCTGGATTTGTTAAACCTCTCTTTAACTTCTTGCAACCAACAATGAAATTGTTGAGATAACTTGGCATGGAGATAGGGGTACCAATGCCGAAAAAACACAAGGTTTGGTGGAAACTAAATATCCAAGAAACATAGAGTTACAAAAAATTAATCCAAACAAGTGGGATGTGGTAGGTGGTTATCAAATGAAAATACTAAGTTCGGTATTAAGGAGGTTTTTGGAGGAAGGCTTGGGCACTCCTTGGAGTCACAGTCTCCAAATTTCGGGAGTTAGGGACCCCTATTCCAAAACTATTGCAGAGAATATAAGTGGGAACCGGAATCCATGTCTCCAGAGTTATTCCAATCCAATGCATTTGGCATAAATAATAGATTGATCTTTATGAATGCAAAGCAGTACAAGGGGATTTTACGGCGTAGGAAATCCAAAAATATGAGATAGTCACAGATAAAAAAACTCACTCGGATTTTTCTGAAAACAACTAAAAAAAACGCCAAAATGAATTTGTTAGTAGAACAGCAGGCAAATCAAGATGTGGATATTAGCAAAAATAAAGAGGTTGTATCAAAACATGATGAACCTACGCCAAATCAAAGTAAAAGTGAAGCTATTCTATCAAAAATAGAAGAGAATAGTAAGGAAACATATAACCCTAGAACCACTCTATTTTTGTGGTCGTCAAAGCTCTATGTAAAAGAACTCATGAGCATGAAAAAAATAATTGAGTATATTGAGTTAGAGGGGCAACATGAAGATCTCAAATTAAAAGAAATTTTAGAAACCAGTAAAAAACTTGAAAGGGAAAACAAGGTTCTCAAAGAGAAGGTAATAATCTTACAAAACATAATGGAAAGAGGGCAGAAATAGTTCATCACGCTGAAACAAGAGTTAAAGAAAAAAAAGGCAATAGAAGATAAAGACACAGGAACAGGAAAAATTGGTAGAGAAAATCAGATGGAAGAGTTTCAATCAACAATTGCAAAAATGGAAATGAGAGAAAACAAACTAAAGCAACAAATAGAAGAAGCTAAATCTTGGGCTCAAGTCATAAAGGAACCATTGGTTAAGCAAAAATAAATCGTTGAGAGACAAATCAAGAGGCAAATAAGAGAAGAAAAAGATAGGAAATACAAGGCCACAAATGTCATCATCAAAGGCCTGAAAGACTATGGAGAAAAAGAAAGAACAGATATTTTAGCAAGGGATTTTCTCAAGGACAAGTTAAATTGGACAGGTTATATTAACCAAACAAATAGGATTTGTAGGAAAGTATAAAATGGAAGGGATAGACATGTCAAATTTCATTAAGGAATATAGAAGACAATATGGCTATCCTAAATAATAGGGAGCTACTTATAGGCACTCATAATTACCTAGATGATGACTTAAAACTTGAAAAACAATATGAGAGAAGGAGGGAATGGGAGAAAGTGAACTCAACAAGAGAAGCAGGAAAATGGGCGTTGTTGAAAAATGGGAAACCCCAAGTCAATGAACGTCCGTTGAGTTGAAATTGTAGAGCTTTCCCATGGAGGAGAGTACCTGGATTGGGGATTATAAAAAAAAGGAAGGACATCATTATCCTTATGGAATCCCATCAGCATGAGGGTTTTAGCTGGGTTCCAGAATTCAAAGAATACAATAAAATTTTAGTGTAGAAAGAAGACACTGGTACAGGGAAAGAACATGGAGGGATCCTTGTTCTAATAAGAGAAATGTGGATTGGAATGGTGAAATTGGAAATAGAATCTAAATAAATAATTCATATGGCTAAACATAACGAACAACAATGTAGCATTTAGGTTGGCAGCATGTTACTTTTCCCCAAAAAACTTGAAGTTCTACAAGAAGAAAAATTTAGATAAAGAAGACCCTTATGAAGAGACATTTCTTCTTTTAGGATTTTGGGAGATATAGTTACAGTCAGTCAATTTAATTCCAGGACAGCAAACAATCAGTGTATTCAGTTGAAGAGTGATGGGAATTTGGACAACAATCCTCTTTTTTTAGATGAGAATGAAGATCACATGTGGAAAAGGACTTCTCGGGATGGGATTAGGAGTGTGTCACACTTTGGCGCTGAATTGTTAGGCTTATGTATCCTTTATGACATGGTAATTTGCAATGGCATAAATTTTTTGCCAACATTCAGGGGTATCACATGTAAAACCTACAATGGTCAAAGTGTGGTGGAATATGTAATATGCTCTCATAGATATGTGTGCAATTTTGTGGAGTTCAATATTGAGGCATGTCCTATTGAGATGAATTATGACCATATGCCTCTCAATATTAAGTTGGGCATACGCACAAGTGGGATATAAGAAGGAAAGACCCAAGAAGGCCATAAGAAATAGCGTGCAAATGGAAAAATCCTCATAAATCAAGAAAACCAAGAGCTATTTGTTGATGCTCTAAAATAGCACTTTCAGTGGGAAAAAAACAACGCAAAAAACAAGGAAGACAATGTAGAAATAGAATGCATTAGCAACAATATGTTGATCCATCTAATCGAAAAATCCTTAAAGGTGTGAAAAATATCTTTGTCTAAGAAGGTTTTCTCAAACACTTTTCCAACTAATCCTTGGTATGATGAAGAGTGCAAGGCTGCTAAAAGGTCCATTAAGGAGAATGAGACAAACAGTGATAGCAGGGAAAAGTATAAAATTCTTATAAAAATAAAAAAATAAATTTATTTAACTTCAAGAAGGAATGAATTAATATCATTGGGAAAGCAAAACCCCAAAGGATTATGGAGGTAACTAAAAAAAAAGAGAAATAAAATATATAATAATATCTCATATACGCATTGGTTGGAAAATGAAAATTTCCTCTATGAGAGAAAACAAGAGAAAAGTAGCCCCCCATAATCAACACCACAACCAAGTTACTTTCAATGGAGGATGTCAAGTGTGGTATAAAAATTTTATTGAGTGGTCAATCCCAAGACATTGATGGGCTACAGGCATAATTTTTAAAATGGGGTGTTGAGATCTTGGCCCCAATCATCAAAATGATCTTCAACAACATCAAACAAGGAAATTTCCCATTTGAATGGAAAAAAAGTGTTGTTGTCCCTCTTTATAAAAGTGGAGACATCAATAATCCCTCTAACTATCACACTATTATGGTCAATATTCTTTCTAGAAAAAAATTTGGGAGCATGATGGAGGGTAGAATTAGCAGGTGGGAAAAAAAAGAGGGTAAAAGAGCAAAAGGATAGGCAGGTTTTAAGCCAAAACACTCTATAATTTATCATTGCACCACTCTTAGAAAATTCATCGAAAAATTATGGGAAATTCAGAGTGGGGAAGCCTTTTTTTGCTTTTTTTTATTTCATAAAATATTTTGAGATTGTTCCTAGGGATAAAATTTGGAGAAGAATGGAAGATCTTGGAGTCCCAAGTGAATATAGGGTTGTTGTCCATAAATTGTATGAGAAATTTAGTGTTGAAATCAGAACTAAAGAGGGATTCACATAATACTTTGGTAGTGGCATTGGGGTCAAGAAATGGTTCCCCCTTTACCCCACTCTATTTGGTTTATATATTGATAAGCTAGAAGAATGGCTAAACAACATCATTGGAGAGCGTATTCGATTAGCATGTTATGTGGTGAAGTTTCTTTTGTATGCAGACGATCTCATCCTAATTGAAAAATTTTTCTCATGGTTTGAGAGATCACTTGAAGGCCTTGGAGTTTTTTTGTTAATAGGTTGGGATTCAAGTAAACATTAGCAAAACCAAACTCATGATATTCTCTTTGAAGCGTAAAAAACAAGAAGTTAGATTTACATTTGAGGAAAAATCCTTGGAGATAGTGGAAGAATACAAGTACCTAGGAATTTTTTTTCACAACAGGCTCAATTGGGAGACATGCATAACTAAAAGTATCCAAGGGGGATGGATAGCTTCTTACCTTCTTCAGAATAGATGCAAGAAACAAAAACTATGGGATTGGAAAACCAAGAAAAGTCTTTTTGGAGAGTTGGTTACCCCGATTGTCCTTTATGGATGTGAAGTTTGGGGGAGCAGCTTGTCAAATCACAAGTGGAGACAACTAGAAATAATTCAAAATCACTTATCATTACTAACTTTAAATTAAATTCAATGATCCCATATGAGATATTGCTAGATGAGGCTAGAATGTTCTCAATGGAGGCTTCGCAATAATTTATTTGTTAAGTTATTTGAAAAAAGGTGGAAAGCATGGATGAACATCGTTGGCCCAATTTGATTGTGGCAGAGGAGATAAAGCGTAGGAAGAAAACTTGGAGGAATAAAAATGACAAGTGGATGTGAAAACGGGGAATAAATTGGCAAGATTTTATTAAATCTAAAGAGGAGATAAGAAATTGGGTACTTGAAAAATTCAAAGTTGGCATGTGGGAAAAATAGATTGGCAAAAAAAAATCATTATATGTCAAAAATTTCAACCCATCAAAGTCACATCGTGAAAATACTTATTTGAATGTCGCAATCAAGGGAAAGGCTAAAGTTTTAATAGTGCAGCTGAGGATCAGATCTCACCATCTTAGGTGTGAAATAGGTAGAAGGATAACACCCAACGAAAAGTGGGAAGAAAGAGCTTGCATATTTTGTAGGAAAATATCAGTTGAAACTGAATGGCACTTCATCATGGAATGTTCAGCTTATGAGGACCAATATTTTAAAACTCCGATTCAAGTTTGGAACAGGTCGAGGGTCAAATCCGACTCTGACTCGGTATTGAATCGGCCAGTTTAATTTCAATGACTCGTTCTTTGTAAAAAATACATTAAATATTTATTTTTTTATAAAAAAACATAATTTGAAAGATTTTCATTGATGTTTCCAAACACAAAGCATTAGAATATAGAGATAATACAACATATGATCATATTAGGCTCATGAATATATCCATTATATCAAAATGGAACCCAGTGCATTGTCCAATACATGTAATATATAGAGATCAGAAGAAAAACACCTAACCAAGGAGGCTCTAAATGGCCTCTACAACAAAACATTACTAGTCACTAGTCACTACAGCTAGAGAAGCCAACATCTGGCTCAGACTCTGAATTAGATTGAAACGGGGAAACCCATGGCTCTTCCTCCTCATCAAGATCTTCAATTGGAACTATAGAAGTAGTAGCACTAGCACGTTGAGCCTGAGATAGAAGAGCTATGCACTTGCGTCGTGGCTGATTAGAGGAAGTGCCTACAACTAGAGAACTTGGCGTTGGGCCTAGTACCAGTGGATCTGAATTTATCTTAACATGATGTTCAACTATTGCATCTAGTTGTATATCCAATTCAGCATCATTATCCTCATCAGATTCAAACCCTGTTGGATGACTCTCCACTACCTAATCTGATGTTGGATCAATATCATCCAAAACAATGGGATTTGTATCAAGTCCATTATTTAGCAATTGGTTGTGTTTTAGTCGGAGTTTTTATTGGATATAGAATAGATCATTTAATATTTTTTGCTCCAAAAATTTTCTCCTCTTCGTGTGAATCCTCTCAAATACGGACTAATTGCGCTCACACCCAGAAGCACAGCAAGTTTGAATCAAAATGTGGATTGAAAAATTCTGTAATTGAGGAAAATTTCTACCAAATGCCTCCCACCATTCCACTACAAAAAACATAATTGTGTAATGAGTCATCTCAACAAATTATATCCAACTTTCAAATTATAAACAATTTAAAAAAATAAGAACTTGAAAATTTAAATTCTTTGTTTACTTTTCTCATCTCCTTCACTTGCAATCCTTGCAAGGTTCTTACCAAAGGTACCTATGGCTCTACTAAAACAAGTGATTTGTTGGTATATATCCAACTGGTCGCTCTACTTAGGGACCATGTGATCATTGTAGTTAATCAATCCATCTCCAACCTCATGTTGGCGAGAAAACAAGTCTCGCAGAGAAGACCCGGGTTCAGGGCTGAGGGCCAACAAGGTTTTCTTCCGTAGTCTAGATTCACGCCGGCATTTACACTCTACTCCGAAGGGCAGAGAGTCTCACCCAAGGCGTTCCGTGACCCTACTGTGATTGGGAGTAGATCGGTATCATTCCCCCAACGTCTAAACAGGTGAAACAACGCTAAACTAAGGAATTAAACAGTCATGACATAACATTCTGTAACATAAATTCTTCAGGGAAACAGCTAAGCCAACGATAAACAAAATTTTAAACACAGCTAATAGCAGCACTCATTCATACTCAGCATCACATATCATAATGACCATCTTGGATATATTAGTCATCAGCCGTCAAAGGAAAACTATTACAAAGCTCTGCTACAGAAGAGCATAGAACAGAACAAAATACAACATGTCCTGAGGGACAGAGAGAAACTACAGAAACCTGAAGGATAGGAGAAAAGTTCAACCCGATAGAGCTCTCCTATGGCTCCCCGTTGCCTATTCCCGTCTATTCCAACCCCTTCCTCCATTGGCTAGTTGCCTATTTATTCTCCCGCTCGCGCGATTGACAGTTCTTCCCCCTTTCTTGCTCGGCTGTCTTTCATTTCTTTCCATTCACTGGGAGTTCACTACTTGTTTCCTTCTGCGCCCTTCCATTGTCTATGCTTGCTCCCACAACCACCGTGACACCTATCCTCTGCTCCTCCACAACCTTGACACCTTCCTGCCTACCGAGGTTGTGTTCCATCACGTGCTCGCCACCACTCAAAATCTATTTATTTCCAAAAAAAGGGCCCCAACAGGCCTCGACCACATCCTTTTGACTCATCCCGAGTCAATTGTCCTGAGCCGTCTCCACTTCCATGGGGCCGCCCAACCCTGTGCCCTGTTCCAGCTGCATGCCTTCTCCTTGCTATCCAAACAAGGGCCCCAACTCTAGGACCTTGGTCAAAGCTGAAGCTTTATGCTCTTGGAAATTTGCCATGGACTGTTGCCACCCTTGCAGCAACGCATCAGTCTCAGCCGTGATTTTTGTTACAGCTTCCTCCCCGACGATTGCCGGTACGGCGCCAAATACTGTTTTGACCTGGTTACTGGCCTCAAAGGCCAATTGCTACATTGTTTTCGCGCTGATCTTTACAGGTTGTCGAAGCTCCTGAATTTCCTGCTTGGTTGTTGTCGAAGTCTCCTCTACTTGTTGAATTTGGACCTCTAGCACATCCGCCTGGGCATACAATTGGTCCAGCCTAGTTGGGTCCGTGGCTTCCTGTATTTCCTTAGAGATTTGTTGCAGCTGGGCCAAAATCGGCTGTGTCTTCACTGTGAGGGTCATTGAGCATTCCTGCAGACCTTTTAGGAGGTCGTAGGCATCTCTGGCTTGTTGATTAACTCAATTTTTGCCCCCTTTCCTCCCTTTCGGGTGCCATACTTAGCATAGTAGTCTATATCTCCAAATTCTTCGCCCGTTTGGAGATGGTATGGAACGCTGAAGAGACATCCCTTCCCTCCTGCGAGAGCCCTATCAACCTATGAATGTCTTTGGCATGAATCGGGATCTTTTTCCCTAGACACAAAGAGCCATTCTGAATTCTACTCAACAGGAATTTGGTGCACTGCATTGCAGCGTCGGTCGTCCCAAATACTGGCAAGTTCCTCAAATTCATTATCGAGGACTGCTAGATACCTCTAAACTCAAGCAAGACTTTTTCTACCGCTCGTCCTGCTTCTATTGTATAATTTTCAATGTATACCTGTTGTTTTAGCGTAGGAAACTCAAAGGAGTCCGTGAGGTCTGCGTCAATTAAGGTTGCACTGTCATATTTCCCGACAAGGGACTCCATTTTTTTAATCTTGTTGTCCAGCTCCTGTTCAACCACTACTGGGCTTACTTTTGTCATCTTTTCTCACCCCTAATACACCTGCAAAATAGTTCTCTGCCCCTTCTCTTGCCTTTCTTCTTCTGGACACCTTCTCTAGTTAGGCTTCTTGGGCACCCAAATCGGCTGATTATGTTTTCAAAGATGAATCGAGCAGCAATATCTGCAGTACAGTTCTTTACTGGCGCAGCTTCTGCCCAGTGGGTCAAGCATTCGGTCGCCATTATGATGCACCTTGCCTTTGAATTTCTTGCAGGTGGCGCAATAGGCCCCACAAAATCGACTGCCCATTTCTCGAATGGCTGGAGTGTCCTTATGGGATGAAGCGGTAGCTCATCCCTGTGGGAGGGTCGTCCGGTCCACTGACATACGTCACATTTCTGAACATACGCTTTACTGTCCTTGTGCACTGTTGGCCACCAGAAACTTGCTTGCGGTACTTTGCATGTTGTTGGTCTAGCTCCCACGTGCCCTCCCGCAACACCACTGTGGCTTTCCCATAATATAGCTTCCCGTTCATGATCCAGAACACATCTCCAAAGAACTTTGTCCATCCCTATCTTGTATATCTACCCTGCGATCAGTTGATATTCCACTGCTCGAACTACTAGATGTTTCTTTTGTGTTGTAGTATACTCCTGCGAACACTGTCCCGTGGTAAGGTAGGTTTCTATTTCATTCAGGTAGTCCGAGATGGCTTCTACTCTGAAAAGGTCAGCATCCGGTAGCTGATCATCTAGAGAACCTCCACTTTCACCATTCTCTAGCTAGGATAAGTGATCAGGCCCTACATTGATCCTTCCAGACTTTACGATTACTTCGAATGTGAATTCTTGGAAAATTAGGAGCCATCGGCAGATTCTCCCTTCTAAGACTGGTTTCTTTACCAGATATTTCAATGTGGAATTATCCGTGAAGAATGTGAAATTACCTCCCAATAGGTAGTGGCGGAATTTCTGGAGAGAGTACACCATTGCTAGTGCTTCTCACTCTGTTGTCATGTAGTTGTGCTCTGTTATCGACAACTTGCGACAGGAAAAATATACTGGATGATCGATTGAAGTGTCCCCCAGTTGAGCTAGAACTACACCAAGTGCAATGCCGGGCGTGCCAAAGTGTACGTGGAACTTTTTGTCCCAGTTTGGGTGGACTAGTATTGGCGCACTCGCCATTTTTTCTTTCAGCACGTCCAGCGCCTCCCTGTAGCTCTCTGTCCATTAGAATGGTTCGGATTTCTTTAACAATTTTTCTAAGGGTGTTGTTATTTTGATGTAGTTGTGGATGAAACTTCGGTAGTATCCTGTGTGTCCCAGAAGTGACCACAGTTGTCTGACGGTCTCCAGAGCCTCCATATTGACAATCACTGCGACTTTGGCCGGATCTACAGAGACACCTTGATTACATACCACATGCCCCGGCAGTGTTCTGAATGGCATGAAAAATATACATTTCTTCATATTCAAGGAGATCTGTAGTTGCCTACACCTATAAAACATTACTCTCATTAGGCTCACATGGTCTTTCAGAAAGCTATACACAGTCCAGTCATCCATATAGACTTCGAGGAACTTTTGGATGTAGTCTCGGAATGCTGCTATCACAATGTGAGAGAAAACGACAGGTGCATTCTTCAATCCGAATGGCATCACGTTGTAGGCGAAGGAGCCCCATTCAGTAGTGAAGGTTGTATTTTTCTTGTCTTCCTCTGCTATTCTCACCTGATGGTAACCTGAAAATCCATCCGTGAATGAGTATGCCTCGTTCCCTGCAACATTGTCGAGCACTTCGTCACTAAATGGGGTAGGGAACAGATCATGGATATAGGCATTGTTTAGGCTTCTGTAATCCACACAGACTCATATCTCTGATTTCTCCTTTTTGCTTTGTATAACAATGGGGCTTACCCATTCTGCCTCTTCCACGGGGAATATGAGCCTAGATTTCAGCATTTTTTCGATCTTTGCTTTCACTTTTTCCTTCACCCTTTGGTTTAACCAATATGGTCTATGTTTGACAGGCCTAGCATTAGGCTTCAAAATTATTCTTATTTCCCCCATATCTCCTTTTATGCCTTTGAGATTTGCCACTGATGATGGAAACAAGTCCTCATACTCCTCAAGTAGGCTGAATATTTCCTTTGTTGTCTGCTCGTCCCAGTAGTCTCCAATGGTCGCCAGCTTGGGTTTGTCCTTCGTCCCAATGTTTACCTTTTTAGTTCTGAGTGGAAAGAGGTGGATACCTTTTGTAGTTGGATATTCTTTAATTTCCCTCTCCCCCTTTGTTTCTTCGAAATACAGGTGTCTGAGATCCTCCATATTGTCGTCGTCCATCTCATTATTATTCTTCTGACATGCCAACTTTTGCTGGATACCCTGGTACCACAGTGACTGCTCATCCGTCTGTAGACTATCAAGAAAGAACAGTACCTGCTTGATAGCTTGCAAAGCTTGTGTAATCTGCTCTGTTTGTCCCTCAAAGGTGAAACACCTTATGAATTTCTCCGCAACTTTCTGCCAATCTGGGGTCCCTCTTCTCTTTTCTTTCGTTAAGTACTAGGCCTTTGGGATTAAATCCAAGGAGTGGATAAACTTGTGGACCCACAGTTCCTCGAGGTATCCGTTAGCTCTCCATTATGCTTCACATTATTTCAAATGGTTTTTGGGACTTGCATCCCCTTGGTACCGGTCTCTCCGCTTGGGCTCCTTTTCCTCTTGAAATCTGGCTTTCAATGCTACCGCCACCTCATCCCATCGTGTTAGTGAGTCGCGATGGTTACTCCACCATCTTGCAGTTGTGGACTGCAATGCCACGTCCATCAAGGGTATTCTCTAGTCTTCCGGCACCGTGGTTTCTACTTTGGCTATGAAAACACTTACAGCATTCATATCTGACAATATTGGGTATCCTTGAAGTTCAGCCCCAATCCAATTGACTCTAGAAACATTGCCACACCTCCTTGTGTTCATTTCATAGCCCCCTTGCTACCAATCATCCCATGCCAGTTCTGATCCTAGTTCCGAGCTTTCAATACTTCTCCAGCTTACTGAGCCTTCTGTCATCGGGTTGATGTAATATTCCCTTCTTCCGGCGGTCATCTGGTAGAGATGGTCTAGGAGCTGAGCATCTTCTTGGTTATCCACAGTCTCGGTATACCTTGGTCCTTGGTAGGGGTCGAGAGATTGAGTGACTCTAATTTCCCCGTCTTCGAAGATCATCAGTTCTTTCTTTAGATCAATTACCGCATAATTTTCAAAATCCCAATCGATCCCCAACAGTGCTGGGTACAGATCCTTGTCCCCCATGATGTCAATGACTTCGAAATCCGTAAATGTTTTTACCCCTCAATGTCAACCTCAACATTCTCCATTCGGCCAATGGGAACAATGCAATACTGGTTTGCCATCCGAAGCTGGATCAGAGAGTATGTCAATCTTGGCCTGCCAAACACTTCCCAAGTTTTCCTTGGTAGGATGTTGACATCGGATCCCAAATCAAGCATGGTGTCCTTAATCTGGAATCCTGCCACTTGCGTATTTACTCGGAATTCCTTTCCCGTCCTTCGTTTTTTTCTCTTTATTATATAAACATATTTTGGTCTGTTTTTGCTACTTCTTTTTCTCCTGTGTTCTGTTTTAGCACCCCTTCCAAGTTTTGCTTCAGCCGCTCCAGCATTGGTGCATTGTTAACAATCTTTAGGAACAAATGGAACCATTCCTGTATTAAGGCTTCATTAGTATTCTGTGTCTCCTTGTCTTCCTGAATTTTCTGTAACTCGATTCCTTTATTTCCCCCCAAATGGGAAAACGTTCCTGTTGCTTCCTGGAAAAATTAGTTCTGTCGTTTGGGTTTGAATAGGAGCTTTAGGGATGCTGACCAGACTACTTTTATGGGGTCCATAGTGTGTGCGTCCTCCCCCATTCTTTTGCCACCTCATGTCACTATGGCCATGTTTTGCATCATTTTAGTTCTCGTTAGCCTGGGTTCCACATTTACTAGATTCGCTCCCCTCTGTCTGGCTCTCTCCTCCCATCTCTTGATGAGCTCCAGGCAGTCTTATGTTGCACGTGAGTTAACACGGCATTGTGAGCACTAGGGTATCCTAGGGAGTGGACACTCTCTAGCCACATGTCCTTCCTTGTCACAATTATAGCATCGTACTGGACCTCTACCTTTTGTTCGGCCCCCTCGCATGCTCCGCTTCTCCAGGGCATCCAATGCTCAGCATTGCTCTGTGTTGTGGGTGGTTGAGGCACATATTTCATAGTATACACTATTTGGAACATTATAATACTTCTATAGGATCGAACACATGCGAGTTTAATGACCCATATTTTTGCATACCTCACAATATTCATTGTTGGCTGGACCTGGTTGTGCAGGGAACCCCGTATATGGCTGTTGTGATGGGTATATCCCTTGGGTGTTGATTTTCATGACTGATCCTAGAGGTGGGGCCCCCTGTGCTCCTGCCACTGATGTCCCCACAGTTTGGCCTCGCAACCGGGGGCATTTCGTGGCTACATGTCCCTCCACGAGACAGTGCATGCACCACACGTTGGGTCTCGGTGGTCGCACAGCTTGCATTTCCTTAATTTTCTCTGTCAGACTGGCTATTTGATGCTGCAACCCCAGTATGGAGGGGTCTTGTAACGTTTCTCCCCCTTTGAACTCTTGCGGATAACCCACCATGGCTTCTATCTTCATCACCTGCTCCAAAGCATCCTGCAGTGTTTCGATCCTTTGTTGGGTCAATGGAGTTTGGGTCAATGGTAATAAGGCTTTGATGAACCAATCCCTCTGATGGTTAGGGTCGATTAGGTAGCTTAGTTTCCCAATGGCATCCTTGAATATCTGCATCAAATCCCAAGCAGTTTCTCCTTCTCTCTACTCGATCTCCCACATCTCTGACAGGCCTTGTTGGTCCGTCTGAGGTAGCTTGAATTCCTTAATGAAATCCCTCTTTACATCATTCATTGCTAGATTCAGGTGGGCCTCCAACCATTTCATAAAACATCATAGGGCTCTCTCCCTAAGAGTGGTCTAAAATTCTATTAACTTTCCAACATCTGGTATCTGTCGTGCCCTCATGATGGCCTCACAGAGATACAAGTGTTGTTCGACATCATCATTCCCTTTGCCAAAGAATTATGGGTATCGTGTAAGTGATCCCGCCATGCTTGCTTGATTGGGTGGTATTAAAATGAAGCCGTTGGATCCTGGTTGAGAGACAGAGACAGTAGCAATCCCGCTACTAGCTTGTGCTCTAGTTGGAGACTGACTGTGGTGAAATCTACTTAATTCACGTAACTTAACAAAAATTTCACTTATGGGCTTGTAGAGCACCAGGGGAAGGTTGTGATTAGAGCTACTAGAACTGTGGGGATTAGGAATACCTTGAGATATGGACGTCGGCCTTTCTTGAAATATTTGCTCCATTGCAATGTGCATCTCCACATCGGACACCTCCTCTGGGCGCGCATATGTACCTTCTTCATCAGACTTCCTTCCTTGCTCCACCTGGGCTGGAATCCTACACACCTGCCGTACTTCTTTCATGACCCCTCCTATATCCTGGGGACCCACCTGCCCTTATGTTCCCTTCATCTTCTGAGGCGCCTCTTCTTTTCCCTTCTGACTACTTCCTTGTATCTTCAACTCCCTCATCACCGTCTCTCGCCACCTTTCTGCAATCTGCGCCCTCCGATGTGCTCATCGCTCCCTGAGCCTGTTGGAAGTCTTGACATCCATACTCCTACTCCCCCTTATCACGGTTATAATAACATCTCTCCCTCATTACCTTCCCCCAGCACTGGGGTTTTATGCTTCCATCCCTGCTTTCTGGAATCCCATCAGTCCTTTGTCTACCATTAATGCCTTGATCCACAAGGGAATCTCCTTCAGTAATTTTCCTCTTAACCCAAATCTAAAAGTACTTACTACCTTTGAGAAACACTGGTAGCACTTGGCTACAAACTCTACTATGTATCCTTCCAAAGTAGATTTCACCCAAAAATCTACAGCTCAGGTTAAATCAGTGTCTAACCGATGAAGCGTCACCAGATCCTCATGGGCCCACTTGCGATTGATCTTGCACAACTTCCCCTTGACGGTCTTGGTCTGAAGCCTCTGCAGCCAGTTGTAGATTTCTTATGGGAACTTTCCCCAGAAGATTTCGTAGGTATCACTAGTGGAGTCAGAGAATAGGACAAAAGTCTTTAATCGTCTTTTCCTTCCGTCGTCTCAGCTCAGCTTGCTGGGCTATGAACTAATCTAGGTGGTTATCTCACCAGCTTCGTATTTCTCTTTCGAAGATCCAAGATACCATGATCTAGCTCCCAAATGTATTTTCAGGTCCTGGAAACGGAACCATTTGTTGGCGAGAAAAAAGGTCTCGCAGATAATACTGGGGTTCAGGGTTGAGGGCCAACAAGGTTTTCTGCCATAGTCTAGATTTACGTTGGCATTTACACTCTGCTCCGAAGGGCAGAGAGTCTCACTCGAGGTGTGTCATGACCCTACTATGATTGGGAGTAGATCAGTATCATTCCCCCAATGTCCAAATAGGTGAACCAATGCTAAACTAAGGAATTAAACAGTCATGACATAACATTCCGTAACATACATTCTTCAGGGAAACATTTAAGCCAATGATAAACAAAATTTTAAACACAGCTAATAGCAGCACTCATTCATACTCAGCATCACATAGCATAACAACCATCTTGGATATATTAGTCATCAGCCGTCAGAGGAAAAATATTACAAAGCTCTGCTACAGAAGAGCATAGAACAGAACAAAATACAACATGTCCCGAGGGATAGAGAGAAACTATAGTAACCCGAAGGAGAGGAGAACAGTGCAACCCAATAGAGCTCTCCTGTGGCTCCCCGTTGCCTATTCCCGTATGTGCCAACCCCTTCCTCCATTGGCTTGTTTCTTATTTATTCTCCCGCTCGCGCGACTGACAGTTCTTCCCCCTTTCTTACTCGCCTGTCTTTCGTTTCTTTCCATTCACCAGGAGTTCACTTCTTGTTTCCTTCCGCGCCCTTCTGTTGTCTATACTTGCTCCCGCAACCACCGCGACACCTGTCCTCTGCTCCTCCGCAACCTTGTCACCTTCCTGCCTATCGAGGTTGCGTTCTGCCACGTGCTCGCCACCACTCAAAATCTGTTGATTTCCAAAACAAGGGCCCCAACACCTCCCCAGTCAAAGTTCCTACGTCCTAGATTCATAACGATACCTTGGGTTCAAAAAATACCCATTTGCATTTATAGGGTGATGGAATTGATTATTCCATCTTTGATCAATGATTTCCCAAATGGGCCCATACTTAACCAATATTTCCTTGTATGTTTTCTTTATTTGCTCATTTTCTTGATCCATAACCTCATAAATGAAGCCCATAGCCAATATTTCCCCATCCACCAACCATAACAGCTTTACCCAGTGGCTCAGCAACCTTCACAATATTTTTTTCCTTTTTCCAAAATATTTCTTCATTAACTTTATTTTTCACATATTTTCCATCTTGTTTGCGAGACCATTTACATTCATTCCATTCATTGCTGGAAAACACCATTTGCAAGTTTCTATGTTGGGAAAGCATAGATTGCAATGTCAAAAAATGGGTTGCAAATCTAGTGATGGAAGGCCTAATAATATCCTTGCCCCCTCTGTGTTTCCTCATCAAGTTCAAAATCCATGAGTAATTGTAAATATATTTTGTTATGATTTTTGCATGCTCTATAGTGTTCTTGATCCAATCTATTTTACCAATATCCTCAAGCATGAGGTCTATGCAATGTGTAGCACATGGGGTCCAAAATATGGTTTTGTGTTTTTCCTCTAATAGTTTACAAGAAAGAACATAGTTAGAGGCATTATCTGTGATGGTTTGAACAACATTAGCCACCCCCACCTCTCCAACAACCTCATCCAAAATCTGAAACAAAAAGTGTGCATCTTTCACCCTATCATATGCATCAGCTAATCTTAGAAACATGGTTCCCTATGGGAAAAAGATAAGAAATTTTATGATGGCACGGTTGGACCTATGATCATTCCATCCATCTGACATGATGGTACATCCTTTTTTTTCCCATGAGCTTTCGAAATCTCTCAAATAGCCATCAATGGAAAAAATCTCTTTTTGCAAAAGAGAGCCCCTTAACTCATGCATAGTAGGGCTTTTGAATCCCTTTCCAGCAACAAATATGGCATCAAACATACGTTCATAATATGGTGAATGAGAAGCATTGAATGGGATATCAGCATCATACCACCATCTAGCTATGTAATCACAGGAATTTTCTCTCAATTCTTTCTTCCAATGTTGGTCTAAAGTGGGTTGCATTTGACCTCTATTAGCATGAGGACCATGTGCACTATCATAGGGAGAGGAGGGTGTGAAATAATTTTTGATATTACCCTTATTTTTAATTATACCCTACCCTTTTCTTGAATAGACTCCAAAGAGGTTGGAACATAACGAAAAGGGTTGGATGCATCAGTGGAACGGATAGATGAAGAGCTCTCATAGTAAAAATTTGGGTTGGCAGCCATTATGTGTTTTATATTCCTCTTTCTCCCAATTTCAACCTCTATTTCTTTTTTCCTAGTTTTTTCTTCCTCAAAATTCTCAAATTTATATAGAAACTCCTTCCTAATTTCCCCAATTTTTTTTGTTGGTGCTTCACATGGAATAATTTGGCCTATAACACCAGCCAAGTGTTGTTTCCGCCTATGAATGGCCCCTCCACCTCCCTTAATTTTTCTATGGAAAAATTTGGAATGCATTTGATTATCAATCATCTCAGCATATGACCAAGTAGAATTTTTCATTCTAGGAGCCATTTTGGACTGAAATTTGGACTTGGAAATGAAAGGTTTAAATATGAAAATGAAAACAACAAAAAAAACTCTTCAATGTTCATTTCTTTTACAAAAAAAAAAAAATTAAATTTCCAGATTTGCAAAAAAAAAAAAACAGCAAATGCAGATTTGAGAAGTGAAAAAACAAAATACCTCTAGGCTCTAGCCTCCTCAATGTTTCTCCTACAATGCAACTCCTCAATGTTTCTCCAATGACTTCCCAAGAAGCTCCTCATTTCTGCCCCAATGATTTCCCAAGAGACTTTTCAATGTTGCTCCAAAAATAAACTCCACAACTCTTCACAAATTCTTCGCAAATGCTCACACAAATGCAATGAGATAGTTGTGAGGAAATGAGAGGGGTTGGGTAGTTTTTATAGGCTTTGGAGAGGTTAGAGGGTATACCAAAACACTAAAACCCAAGATAAATCCAATTTGGGCTCTGAATTAAGTCACTTTTGTGGGCCACAGTTGGGTTTGACTGGCTTGGCCAAGCTAAGTTGAAATCGACCGAGCCAATTGGTTTGTTACTGAACCGACTGATTCGGTGACCGCCTCAACTGGTTCAGTAACAAACCGGCCTTTGGCCCAGTTTTTGTACTGAGCTGGCCTGGCCAAGGGGTTGGCTTGGTCGACTCTATCGATTCCGAGTCGTCTCAGCCAAATTTTAAAACTTTGATGAGAACATTTAACCAGTTTGAAAATAATCTAAAGGTGGACAGTTTGAGGAAATAAGGCTTCTCAAAACTACAAATTTCTTGATAAATATTCATGGAAAAAGGGTTGATTTAGAGGGAAACTTGAGGTTGTGATATTTTTTTAGTTTGGAGTATAGGTCCCTTAAACTGTTGGGTTTTGTTGACGTCATTAAAATTCATTCAATTCAATTCAATAGTTACCAAAAGAGGTTATATATGGGCCTAGCGCGCAAAAATTCTCGACTAGATGGATACAATCGCATTTCCATCACATAGCAAGCAGATACAATATGGTCAACGCAACATTTACCATATTGTATGATATATCCATGCCATTCAAGTTTAGATAAAAACCCTTACGATGTCAACTCCTATCTATGATTTTACATTTTTAAAAATTTTAAAATGTTTTTGATATTTGTGAGTTGTATAACTCTCGCTAGATGTTTTCTCAAACATATTTTTATCATATTGTATATGCATATGGTGACTCTGGAAAATATGATCATTTTTTTCCCGATTTAGGTCGATCTACCTTGTCAATTGATCTTACCTCACTTTCCTATAATTGTGCGCGAACACATCTGACAAAAAATGTATCTCTCACACACATACATACATGACTTTATTGGATTTCATCAAGTACTCTAAGAAGCGGAAAACATCCAATCATCAGAACTTATCAGTTCAATTTCTCAAATCCCAAAATGGAATTCTTAAGAAGCAGTAGCATGTTTATAGCCTCACATATGATATACATCTCAAGTCCTAAAAGGGGCTTTCAGTGATGTCTGAAACAAGAAAGAGGATTGTGATTGTTTAATAGCTAGAATGAAAGCTTCAAAACATATAACAAGTAAATCATTGTGTTTGGAGCTTTTTCGTGTATATTTTTTGGTTGAATTTGCCCAAAATCCCGTAGAGATTTGTTGGAATTACAATTTTGAGTAGTGAACTCTGGCCAATCCAAGTGCCCCAAGAATTTTTCACAGTGTCGAATATATATAACAAGTTAAAAATGCATTTAAACAAAAAAATATCATATTTGACCAAAAAATTATTTTTCCATATTCCGACCAAAAATTCCAAAACATATAATAAAAGTGTATAGTAGTTAGACTACGGTGAATGAAATGGTCCACGCTCCCACGTTCTAGTTATGGCTGACCAATTCTAGATGACTAATATATGTTGGTTCCTATTCAAAGCATCAGTCGGTATATTATGTGCATAGTTTACAAGGTTTGGTTTGTTCTATGAGCTATCATGGATCTTGTGAATCCACCATATCCAACACTGAAGAATAGCTATGTACCCATTATGTGTGAATCCACCATATCCAAATGCAAATAATAGTTATTTGTGAGTTATGTGTGCTCAATGCATCAGAATCCAACTAAATGAATCAATATTTAATTAAGAAAAACAAGTCATTGAATTTGGAAAATTACATGACATATCTATATACCAAACATATTTGTGATAAAATATGAATCGAAGGCAACATACTTTTACCAAAAAAATATATTTTAAAAAGAGAGAAAAGACGAATAAAATAGAAGAAATGGAAACAAACATACTTTTTGTTAGAAAATATTCATTTCACTGTATGTAAATATAAAACGACCGAAATATGCAGAAAAGAAGAAAAAATTTATATAAAAAAATAAAAAATAACATAAAAATAATAATAATAATAATAATATAATAATTGATCAAAAATTTTAAATAATAATAATTGTAAAGAAGAGGAGGAGACTGGGGTCAATATGTGATGGGATACCAATATGCAACTAATGAGAACTGAGATATGAAGGATGTGAGATGAAATGAAATTAGAAAGAACATGTCAAGTAAATGAGGCCCTAAAGAAGCAGCAATGAATAGGTATATATAACGTAGAGTAAAATGAAATGCATGAAAATCGAATCGATCAAAACTTAAGCCCAACAACCAAAAAGATGAATTTTGGCAGTTTTTACACTTGAACCAAAGAGATATTTGCATAATTCTTGTGCATTATGTTTTCCATTTAAACAAAAAAATAGTACACGGATGAAAGATATGCTCTGATTAGGTGCATAATAAAAATACCAACCATTTACGTAAAAAAAACAAAATACAACATTTTAAGCATAACATACAAGCTCAAAAAAGTCATGAGACTTTCAAATTCTGCACTTCATAAGTTGTCAAAGTTAGGATCAACACAATCCAAATTTCAAATATTAAGATTTACAGTTCATTATCGACAGCAAGAATTCAATTTGATGAATTGTAAATATAGCTCTGGCCATGTTTGTTCTGCATGAAGAGAGTTGAACTGAGGATGACAAAAGAGAGAGCATGTCCAAAGTCTAATGATACCTGTCTCCTTGCAAACTTTAGTCGTAGTTTTCCGCTCTAGTACCATTGACATCTTGTTAGTTTCCTTCATATGTCTCAACCAGTTATCATTAAGATGATGATTTGAATCTAGTCTGTCAACTAATGAATCATACGGAGTCTTTCTACGACGTTCATTGTGGCCAACTACTTGTCGTCTCCTACAACTCCTTTTAGCTTCATCGAACTCTTCTAACACATGGAATCTGTATAGAAAATGCAACCAAAAATGTATAATAAGTTGTTGAACTCAACACATAATATGAATCCATCTAAATTTAAATGCTAGAAACATGTAGTCATAGAAATTCCATGTAGAAAATATTTTTTCGTCATGAAAAGTAGATATTAAAGCAATGAAATCAACTTCAAAGAGAGTCCAATAAGCTAATGAACTACACATGATACCAAAAGTGAACCTTGCAAGGGAATTTGAAATGAATGACATGGGTCTCATTCACTACTTCCTCAGGTTGGAAGTTTGGAAAGGCGATGGGGAACCATTTGTCTCTCAAGGAAAGAATGCAAAAAGGAAAGTATGCAAATGATACTCTACAGAAGTTCTGCATGGAGAGTTGCAAACCAATGGAGACACCTCTAGCAACCAACTTGAGTAAGGAGGATTCCACTTCAGGTGAAGAAGTGGATGCTACCATTTATCAACAGCTATTGGGTTCACTCATGTATCTTGTGAACATACGATTGAATATGTGCTATGAATTCAACTAACTGAGCCAAGCTATGGTTAAGCCAACCAAATTATTTTCGAAGGCTGCTAAGCATGTTTTGTGGTACCTCAGAGGCACTACCTAGTTTTGACTATGGTACAAACAGACAGAGGGAGTGAATTTGTGTGGCTTCACATATGTAGATTGGGCAGGGAGTCCATTAGATCGAAAGAGTACATTAGGTGGAATTTTCAGCATTGGGTCTACAATTGTTTCAAGTTACAGTAGGAATCAAATATTTGTGGCACTTAGCTTGGAAGAAACAGAATACATGGTTTCAAGTCAAGCAGCATGTGAGGCGATCTAGATGAGAAATATACTTTTTGTATTATTTTATCAGATGATGGATCCAACTGTGATCTACAATGATAATCATAGTTGCATCAAGCTCTGTAAGAATCTTTTTTTTCATGATCGATCCAAGCATATAGATATTTGGTATCACCATTTACGAGATTGTGTCAAGAGGTGGATAATGTTTCTGCACTACATTTCGACAGAGGAACAAGATGTTGACATTTTGACAAAAGCCTTATCAAGAGGGAAGTTCGAGTTCCACAGGTACATGATAGGGGTGGTTGAAAATCCCTTTCTTATTGTGAGGGAATGTTGAAACATGTAGCAATAAATTATCAATTTGATTTTGTCTTGATTAAATTGAGAAAACTTGAATTTCCACATCAGTAGACAAATTGGATGTAGTTAACTTGTGTGACATGGCTTGTGCCACCTAGTTTACTCAGTAAATTCTAGTTGGAGGAATTAGAGTTCAGTTAAGCATGTGTGATTACTAATATGTAGCACTCAAATTCATTTATCTCAAGTTGTTTTCAATTAAACTAGTTCCAAATATTGGAGGAACTAGTGGAATGTTAGTTTTGCAGTAGGACTTCAATCAAACTTAGTGATCATCCAATTAACTGATCAATCAACCCAAAATAGCTAGTGCATGCAGATAATTCGATTTCCCCAGTTGTGGTTAAGATTCCAAGGCAATGTAACATCAGTTTTAGACTAATCTTGAGTGTACATGTGTTACATGCATTCAAATGATGAACCTTTGGAATTGTGCAATCCATTTTGGAGAAATTCCTAAAGAATAGGGGCATAATTACTCAGTAATTGTGCAAGGAAATAGGGGCTCGATCATAAGCAAAAATTGACTAAGTTCTGGTCAAAGATTCTCAGTGAGAAGAGAGATAGGTTATTCAATTGTAGGTTGTTCTCAATTGAGAAATGCAATTATAATACATCTCTATTCATCATATTAATGCAAGCAGGAATTGGGGTTTTTATCAGATTACTTTCAAGAGGAAAATTATGTATGTTATTTCTTATTGCATGTCTCATATGTTTGTTCTAAATTGTGAATTATATTCCACGGAGCATTGCAGTAGGTTTGTGTCTTGTGATTTTATTAAAACGTCATGAGAATTTACAAATTAACCCCATAATTTCTACATTGGAAGTTATGCTTGGAAGGGGGTCGCAGGTCGCAATTTTATGTCTCAAAGTGAAGGTTATGAATGTGACTTGTGACCTTGAGAGGAAGTTGATTTTTGAACTTGTAACTTTAACTTTTGTTAGGTGACTAAGGAAAACTTGACCTACTATCGGGGTGCGAAAACACGTTAAGGTGTAGAGAGAGGAGAGAAGTCTAGCAAGGAAAGGGGGTATCCAAAATTTTGAAGGGGTCAAATTTTGGGGTTGTTGTAGTGGCTACAACACCTCCATATATTTAGGTTGCTTTTAATTACATACTCATAATCCTTTCTTTGTATTTTCCTTGGTAGGAAATCTTGCACAAATATATAAGGAATATGGCTAGATTAAGAGGGAGACTTCAAATAAAAGTTTTGAATATTGAAAGAAGCTATGTTGCAAACAAATACCTTTAAAGAAGAAGATACCCTACAAGTTTTGTTAAATAACACTCAAGGTATTTCTTAGATTACAATATTTGTTACAAGTTTTTCTTCATACAAACAGTTATGATCATTCTCATTTGAAATTTGATTTATATTACTAAATTTCTTATATCTAGAGTTTTGAATCATAAAGATTATTGTTAGTGTGATTAATTGCTAGATTAAATCAATAAAATTCCCAATTTCTGAAGAAAATATTGGGCTTCCTACCCTCCCTCAACACTTCCTCCTTCTTCCTATTTATCACTCCCCATGCACTTGTTGAACCTCAAAAATGTTCTTACTTTGACACCCTTTTTCATCATATCTTCCTTCCTTTTTCACAAATCCATGACTCCAATCAATGATAATTGAAATATTCCATACCATAGAAATTATTTAGTGATATCTACTTTATATTATGATGTTTCTTGTTATATGAATGAATTTTTGTAACGAGCTACAGAATGTGTGCAATTCTACAGCTAATGGTTGTTTCTACAGCTATTGTTATGGTTTGACAGGTTTCAAGAAGAAAATAAGGGAATGGGTCAGACAGGGATCTCAGGAACTATCCACACATGGATCGTATCCCATCCACATGTTCAAATTCTAAAAGAAAACGTGCCTATGTTCATTGTCAAAGGTCAGTCAAGGAGCGAAATCAACGAGTGAGATACTCTCGATTTGCTCTGGCGTAGCAAGTCAAGAGACAATCACTAAGAATTTGTTTTTGTTTATGCTTCTAAAATCCAGTTCTAATCGTTATCTATAAGCGGAAATGCCTCAAATAGTAGAATCCAAAACTTGTTTAAATACCGACCGTTTTGAAACCGGAGATAGTCTTAATTTTTTATAATACAGTGCATGCCTTTGAAACTCTATTTTTGATAATAAGAAGACTATTTCGAGCCTTAGATGTGCACATAGTCCATTAGATTTTCGACTCATTCTATTGCAGGGGGCCCCTGCACAGAAAGGAGGTTTTGTTAGTTTTTTTTTGTAGCTTGAATTTCGTTATTTAATTCACTGTTAATTATCATTTTTGTTTTTTGTCAATTTCATAGTTAAGTTCGCATTGCTTTCATAGATTAATTTCCTGTCAATTCATAGTTTTAATTTTTTACTTCTTTGTAGATTAATTTTATGAATGATTTCTTAGATTAAATTTTCAATTAGCTGTGTAATCGTGTGCTCGCTAAAGAATTCGCAAGAAGGTGGTTTTTCCATTTTCCAGTTGCACCAATTCTGAGTATTCGGTCACACAGCAGTCATAGTTTCATGCTTTGTATTTACTTTCAATTTCAATTCAGCACTGTCATTTCAATTCTTAGAGATAGGATCTATGCTTTCAATCCATGGAATATAATTATATTAAGCTATGCTCTATTTTTCATAAGAGTAGAAGCCTTTAGTGAATAATATAGAAATTGATTTCATCTTGTCATTTGAATGCAAATAGATCTAGAATGATGCTTTGTTTTAACTAGCTAGATATTTTTGGTAGACATTCTGCTAACCTACTGACATCACTCAGAGTTTGATTTATTTTTATGCAAATTAGATTAGTTAAGGAAAATTTCCTTTTCTTCCTTCTTTAATTAGTTTTCATAATTAAAATTCATTTAGATTTAACTATTCATTAGCATTAAGAGATTTCATTTCGTAGACATAAGATAGCAAAAATCCCCCAAAAACAACATAAAAATACAAAACGAAGAGAAAAAGGTTACCTAAGCACATATAGTGCACCACACTTCATCAAATTACTAACCTCGTTCGATAATTCATGATAGCAATTTGAGACATCAAATTGACTAAACTTTTTGGCGCCATTGCCAGAGAAGTGAAATTAGGAAGCCTTATTTCTTACAACATAAAAATTATATAAAAAAAAATGATATGCGTAGAGAAAGAGACTCTAGGGGTAGATTCATAGCTAGAGGTAGAAGTTTGATTCCCACAACTGCACTCACCCCACTAATACCATGTAGTGCACACCACCATCTCAAACTCATATCCCATTTTTCACCTCAAGACATAGACTTCCTGAAGTCTTAAGGTCTAAAATCCAACCAAGAGATTTTGCAACTTCATCTATTGAGGCAGTCTTAGAAGAAGATGATCCTAGATCTCCAACAGAAGGAGTAACCTTTTTCACCTCTACAAGAGAACATATTCTAGCTCAAGTATTAGAAATACCTAGTGAGGAAGAAGAATAGGAAACTTTCTTCAATATTCCATTAATAGAAGAACTAGAGGAAGAACAATTAACCCTACAGTTAGAACCTTGTATTAGCTCTGAGGAGTCTACAATGGCAGAAGAAGAAGGACATGTATAAATTCTGAATGGAGAAACATTAAGAGGAGGAGGAGGAAGAGGTAGAGGCAGAGGAGATCCTAACTCTATTGGATTTCCTATAGTTGATGAGGATACAAATGTTACAATGAAAAATATTTCACCTTCTGTCCTTCCCAACTTCCACGGATTAAGAACTGAAGATCCTGAAACATTTTTATTTGGGTTTCAAGTCTTATGTAGATCTTATGACTACTTACAAGACTCTCAAGAAATGAAGCTATTTCCTGCAACACTTAAAGGAGTAGCTCTAAAATGGTTCATGGGTTTAATAACACAGTCTATTAGGACATGGGATGAGATGAAAAGTGCATTTTTTCAAAGATAACTGGATTATTGCACACTATTAATAGGAAGGATGAAGTATTTAAAATGATGCAAAGAGAGTATCAAAACTTAGAAGATTTGATTGAGATATTTAACTATAATATCACGAGAGCTAAGATGGAACATATAGATCAAGATACTTTAAAATATCTCTTACTGAAATCCATTAGAGATGAATGGATAGATATCCTTAACATGATGGGAAAATGAGATATCTCTCAATTACCATTAGCTGAAATTGTTGAATTATGCATTCATCTCTCAAGAGGAAAATCAAAAATTGGGAAAAATACAAGGGATTCTAATCTCTATAGAGTAAATAAATATGCAACTGAAACAGTGAGTAGGGAAAAAATTGGAAATATGTTTGATGAATTTAAGACAGATATCCTAGGGAGTCTCAGTGAACAAATAGACACCCTGAAATTACAAAACAAACAGAAAGCTAAAAATGATGCCTTAACTATTTTATATCCTAAATGTAGAAATAAGCATGCTTTGAGAGAGTGTCCTCTTGATGTAAAATTTATAGAGACCTGTGTTATTTTTGCAGAAAATCATGAAACAAAAAAGTGTCCTTTTATACCAGGTCTTAAGGTTGTCTTTCAAGAAGAAGAAGCAACTCCATCTTTAGTAGATAATCTTTATTTTATCTCTATAATACCATGGCAGGGGCCACAAACTCAAGGTTTTAATAACCAGATGTATAATCAACCCCACCAAACAATTGGAATTCATCATGGAAACAACTTTGGCCCCAACCTCAACCTTGGACACAAGGGATGCAAAATTATTATGGCAGATACTCTTAGTATCACCAATATCCATAATCCTATCCAAACTATCCTCCTCAATATTTTCCACAACAAAATCAACCACCCCAAATCCAAAATCAGAATCCACGACTATCATTACCATATCCCCAAAGAAAAAATAAACTACCTTCCCATTTGTTGTAGCCTAATTTGACTCAGCTAAAAATCAAGAGAGATTTTGAGCAATTAAAGGTTGTTGAGGAACAGTTGTTAGAATGTCAATAAGACCTGTAATATTCTCAAAAGGATAACCACAAGTGCAATGAGGATTCATAATCACATGTGCACTGGAACCAAAGTCAAGGAAGCAGCAGCCATTAGGGGAATTTTGAGGTCTAAAATGGGCCTCATAAGGAAATAATAAAATAATATCTAAACCAATAAAATATTTTTTTCTGAATTTGCAATTCAGTTTTTTGCACCACAATCCATGTAACCATAGTTAAATTCAATTCAAAAGTTGTACCAAAATAAAATTAATAAAAAATTGTATTGATGTGACTATAAATAAGAATAATATTTTCAAGAAAAAATCATTATCATTAAACAATTAATGCATTTGTCCTTTGTACTTAAATAACTTAAAATAAAATATAAATATAAATTTATAAATTCTTAATTATATTAGATGTTATTAATTAAAATTTATATTATTTAAATTGTATAATAACATGTAATTAATATACTATATAAAAATAATATAATATAATATAATATAATAAATGTATAGGGATATACATTTTTTCTTTCAAGAAATATGAAATGACAATAATATATTTTTATTCAAAAAGTGTGAAATGACATTTATTATGAGTACTTCACTTTGACTTTAAAAGTACTTAGAGCACTACCATGGTTAACCATGAGTTTTTATCCACCATTGATAATGTGACAAGTAAGTACCTTTAACCCAAGCAATGCCACCTCAACCATTAGGGATGGTGTCATCCCGTAAAATGTGATTGGTTCTCATAAAGTGAATTTTGATTGTACATTTTCCTTAGGAGGCCCATTTTAGACCTCAAAATTTCCCTAATGAACATTAGACCATCAGCAAAGGTGAAGGAGAAGAGAGGAGCAATTTTAGAAGAAAAGGCAAAGGCATCAAAGGCAGCAAAGGAAGTTAAGGTAGAAAAGAAGCAAAGTCAGAAAACCAGAGCAAAGATACAGTGAGGACCATTGGATCTGGGCATAGATCAATGGCAGAGATTAAATCACAATCAGAGCGATTTCGCAAATCACAGAGTTTAGTGTTTAGCACTAAGGAATCGTGCAGTATGTTATTTGGATTATGATGCAATGAGGAGAAGGGACATGTGCCAGCTTAGTGCACCATCACATATCACACATCGCATAAATTATGGTTTAACTCTTATCGGTATAGCTCTAAACTTGCGGGCGGCGATTTGCGATAAGTTGTAAAAGTTGCGATGTTATGATGCGACATCACCATCGCAACTTCGCATTGGCGATTTCATGGTTTACCATTTAAGCTATTTGTTATAATTTCCAACATGCGATATCAAATAAGTTGTGAAGTGTGATTGCTTCCGATTAGTCACCATGTTGTGGGACCCTACAACCATAGTGTCGCATGTATGTAAGTGGTTTGAGTTTATGTGCGATCATTTTAAAGAGACCATTATTGATTGCTTCCATATGTATGTTTAATAAAACTCCAATATTAGGATGTGATGTGGTTTCAAAGGTGAATGCCAAAATTTTTCAAATATGGAGGTAAGGCATTTGCATCAGAGGAAGAAAAGAGGATTATAACGTAAAGCTAGTGAAACGCCTTGGTAATGAAAGAAAGTCTAAACGTGGGTAGAGAGACTCGGGTATGTGGTCTAACGTAGGGCAAAGGAGAAGAAAAGACATAATGCAGCAAGAACGAGCAGAAGAGGTAGAACTGGGTAGTAGGTGACATGATGATAGCATTCGAAACGCAAAATCATGGGCAAAGTCGGGTGGAGAGGCGTTTATACAGAATATTGGGACATCATAACCGAAATGCACAGAGGAATAGACAGAGTTAGACAGAAGAGAATATAGTGGCACTATTGGAAGCAAGACAGCTGGGGCAAGTCGGGCACAGGGGCATTTTTGCAGAACTGTGCAGCTATCGCATCATAACGAGAAAGGACACCTCAGCACTTCGAAGGGACACATCAGCAACAAATCAGACTCAACAAAAGGATTATTCCAAGTGTATTATGTTTTCTTTGTTAATATCGAAGCTACAATGGTGTCCTCGATTGCAATGTAATAATTAGTTTAACAGTTTAGGCAGTTTAGGAGTTCCAAGAAGCTCGAGAAGTTACAAATTGCTTTTGTTTGTATTTAAGAAAGAGAGAAAGAGAGAAAGAGGGTTCCGATTTTTGGACATCTTGGGGATTACATTTTGTACTTCTTTTCTGATTGGTAAATGAAAGTAGCAGCAATTTTCCTACAACTATTGATGGTGATTCGTATTTCTTGTGCCATTTTATGTCCCTTCTTCTTTGAATGAAATGAAGTAATGTAGCAGTTGGTATCTTAATTACATCTGTGTGTAAGAGTTAAATAACCTTAATTTGTGCTCCTTCACTCCAAATTTTCTCTTTTCACCAATTCTCTCTGAAACTTTAAAGTGGTAGATTCTTCTCCTCATCATATCATTTTGAGTTTCCCCTCTCTTCACAAACTCCTGATGAAACTTTAAAGTACTAGATTATGTGTTTACAGCATATTATTTCGAAGTTTCCTCTCTCTCCATGAATTTCCTCTAAAACTTTAAAGTGGTAGATTATGCCCCTCAGCATATGATTTTGAGTTTCCCCTGCAGCTCTTCTTTCCATTCAGATATCAGCAGTGAATGGCATTGTGAAATATTTTATTATTTTAGATCATTAATGGTTTTAGAAAAATAGTTCCCAGAGGGATAGAACAAAGACCTCATGATAAAATCATTCCTGTGACACACTTTTAAAATTTTCTTACGCATTGATTCCTTTCACAATCGAGGGATTGTCTCTTAAGATATAACATTTTTTAGAGCCATTGCGAGGGATGAAGGCACGAAGTTTATTTTCCCTGGGTATTGAAATCTATTTCTTGATGGTGAACAAGATTCAGATACAAATTTGGTTGTGTATTATTCACCTGGAGACTCCACTGATGAAGGTTTGATTAGATGAGGAATTCTGTGGGCAAGGAAATGAGAAAGCACCGTGGAAAATACAGGTATCAGATTTTGAATATTTTAGAGGAAGTTTTATTTTTCACTATTAGTTTGATAGTCTATTTTCCCTTACATATCAAGAATATTTTTTCCAGCTTCATATCCTCATAACATTATAAGGCCCAAAATGTTGTTCTTTATTGGAGAAAGAATTTTTTTCCTCCGATTGTATTATTGATCTTGAAGAAACCTTATATGAGAGGATAGATGAATGTTGCATTACAATTCCTGAAGATTTTTTTCTAGAGTTGGCATTATACAAAGAACATCAGCGTTATGAGGAACAAACATTAGATTTCTCTTCTCGGCCTAAATGGTTTTCAGCAAAAAACAACAATCAAAATTCTCACATACAAACTCAAATTGAGGAGTCAAACAGTGAAGGAAGCTGCCCGGTTCAAAGAAGTCTACGTCAGCAAGATGTTCAAGACAAGGAGGCAGCAGAAATTTTATCTCATCAGTTCTATGATCCCGTGGCTGACCATATGACGAATTTCATTTGTCAGCAACAAACATTTATACAAAGGTATGTGCACAGCTTTGTATCTGGAAAACTTTCATGGTACCTCCCTATTGTGATCTTAAAATTTCAACAGTATGAAGGCATTAGGCCTAACATGGAGATGTTGGGTTGGTGCCATTGGAAGGCTGACTTCACCTGATTAATTTCAGGCATAAATGCACACGTGGGAGTTGTGCATAAATAAGCTCATAACTTGAGCATTTTTAGTTGTAGTATTTCTATTTCAGTGTTTTCAGTTTAAGAATAAAGGAAGAAGTCCAAAGTGTAGCAGGTCTCGAGGGGATTTCATACTGGATCAACTCCAATTCAGGATTGACTCCATGCCCAGTAAAGGCTACTGATCTACAAGTGTTCTTTTACTCCATGCCCAATAAAGGCTACTTATCTACAAGTGCTCTTTGTCTCCATGCCCAATAAAGGCTATTGATCTACAAGTTCTCAACACTTTGTTACCAAAGTGTTGTCCCCAATTGGAGCCAAATTTTGTAGCCTAATTTGACTCAGCTAAAAATCAAGAGAGATTATGAGAAATTCAAGGTTTTTGAGCAACAATCGTTAGAATGTCAAGAAGACCTGCAATATGCTCAAAAGGATAACCCCAAGCACAACGAGGATTCATTATCACACGTGCACTAGAACCAAAGTCAGGGAAGCAACAACAGCATTAGATCGTCAGCAAAGGCGAAGAAGCGGAGAGGAGAAACTTTAGAAGAAAAGGAAAAGGTAGAAAAGGAAGTTAAGGAAAAAAAGAAGCAAAGTCGGTAAACCGAAGTAAAGATATAGCAAGGACCGTTTGATCTGGGCATAGATCAACGACGGAGATTAAATCACAATTAGAGATATTTCGCAAATCACAAATTTTAGTGTTTAGCGCTAAGGAATCATGCAATATTTTATTTGTATTGAGATGCGATAAGGAGAAGGGCCACGTGCCAGCTTAATGCACCAGCACATATCGCACATCACATAAACTATGGTTTAACTCTTATCGGTATAGCCTTGAACTTGTAGGCAATGATTTGTGATAAGTTGTAAACGTTGCGATGTTGCGATGCGACATCGCCATCGCAACTTCGCATCGGCGATTTCATGGTTTACCATTTAACTTATTTGTTATCATTTCCGACATGCGATATCAAATAAGTCGTGAAGTGTGATTGCTTCTAATTGGTCACCATGTTGTGGGATCCTACAACCACAGTTTCGCGTGTATGTAAGTGGTTTGAGCTTGTGTACGATTTGTTTTAAAGCGACCGTTGTTGATTTATTCCATATTTATGTTAAATAAAACTCCAATATTTAGAGGCGATGTGGTTTCAAAGGTGAACGCCAAAGTTTTTCAAATCCGGAGGTAAGGTACTTGCATCAGAGGGAGAAAAGAGGATTATAACATAAAGCCAGTGAAACGTCTTGTTAATGAAAGAAATTTTGAACGTGGGTAGAGAGACTCGGGTATGTGGTCTGACATAGGGCAAAGGAGAAGAAAATACATAATGTAGCAGGAACGAGCAGAAGAGACGGAGTCGGGTAGCAGGTGACATGATGATAGCATTAGAAACGCAAAATCATGGGCAGAGTCATGTGGAGATGCGTTTATATGGACTATTGGGACATCACAGCCGAAACGCACAAAGGCATAGACAGAGTCAGGCAGAAGAGAATATAGTGGCACTATTGGAAGCACAAAATCTGGGCCAAGTTGGGCACATGGGCGTTGTTGTAGAACTTTACATCTATCACATCATAACGAGAAAGGACACCTCAGCACTTCGGAGGGACACATCAGCAACAAATCAGACTCAGAAAAAGGATTATTCCAAGTGTATTTTGTTTTCTTTGTTAAGATCTAAGCTACAATGGTGTCCTCGATTGCAATGTAATAATTAGTTTAATATTTTAGGAAGTTTAGGAGTTCCAAGAAGCTCGAGCAGTTACAAACTGTTTTTTTTTGTATTTAAGCAAGAGAGAAAGAGAGAAAGAGGGTTCTGAGTTCTAGACCTCTTGGTGATTACATTTTGTACTTCTTTTTCTGATTGGTAAATGAAAGTAGCAACAATTTTCCTGCAACTGTTGATGGTGATTCGTATTTATTGTGCCATTTTGTGTCCCTATTTCTTTGAATGAAGTGAAGTAATGTAGCAGCTGGTCTCTTAATTACATTTGTGTGTAAGATTTCAATAACCTTAATTTGCGCTACTTCACTCCAACCTTTCTCTCTTCACCAATTCTCTCCGAAACTTTGACGTTGTAGATTCTACACCTTATCATATCATTTTGAGTTTCCCCTCTATTCACAAAATCCTTATGAAACTTTAAATTAATAGATTTTGTGTTTACAGCATATTATTTCGAATTTTCCTCTCTCTCCATGAATTTCCTCTTACACTTTAAAGTCTTAGATTCTGCCCCTCAGCATATCATTTTGAGTTTCCCCTGCAGTTCATCTTTCCATTCAGATATCAATAGTGAATGGCATTGTGAAATATTTTATTATTCCAGATCATTAAGGGCTTTAGAAAACTAGTTCCCAGAGGGATAGAACAAAGACCTCATGATAAAATCATTCTTGTGACACACTTTTAAAATTTTCTAAGCATTGATTCCTTTCACAACCAAGTGATTGTCTCTTAAGATACAACACCAGCCATTACCAAACCTAAACAAAAAAAATTCTCAAAATGCCTATAACATAGAAGGATAAAACCTTCCATCTTAAATGATTACTCTACTAGATATTAACAATTTCCAACTTAGATCTAGTAGAATATTAGAAGGGGGAAAGCCTTCTGTTGTTATTCAAGAAAAATATGATTTTCATGAAGAAATTTCTCCACATCAAAACAAAATTTCTAAAGAAGAGACATCCCTTCAACAAAACCAAAATTCTAAAAATGAAAAACAAAAAGATCCAGTAAACTCAACCCCTATAATTGAGCAACCTTCAGTATTTGTTTCTAAACCTCCCTTTCCTGAAAGATTACAAATCAATAGAGAGATAGAAAAACAAATTTTTTTGCCCAATTATGATTTTCTATATGAATTGAAAAATGTCTATATCAAAATTCCTTTGCTACAGGCCATTAAAGAGATTCTGATTCTAGCTAAAACAATAAGAGAGTTGAGCATAAAATAATCATGAATAAGAACAAAATAAACAAAAAAGATTCAGTTAGTAGGAAAAATTGCTGACATTATGATGGGAAAAAATAGCCATCCAAAAATATTTGAACCCAGGAAGTCCAGTTGTAAAAACTCACATTAATGGCATTGAGATTCCAAACACATTAATTGACTTAGGAACAACCATAAACATCATGAGAAAATAGACTATGGAAGAGCTAAGGCTTCCAAACCTTCACTATACACCAATATTATTGCAGTTAGCAGACAAATCAGTAATCAAGCCAGACGGTATGCTAGAAGATATATGTGTCCTTAGATTCTTGGGAGTATCCAGTTGACTTCATGATCCTAACTCCAAAGAACAACCTAGGGGGACATCCACTCATTTTAGGGAGGCCTTAGTTAGCTACGGTTGATGCTTTCATTAGTTGTAGATCCAGTGATATGTTTATTTCTTATGGAAACTCAACAAAGAAATTCACTCTATATCCACTAGCAAAAACAAACACAGAAATAGGAGATGAAGAATGGATAGATGATGAGAATGAAATTCAACCTCTCTTTACTATTTCTCATATTAGTGAAGAAATTCAAATATTAAATTCAATAGAAAACTTTGAAACATCCTCACAATCTGAAGATGATTATAATTTTCAAGAACAATGAAATATTGAATACTTATCATCTAGACAGATGTCTTTATATTCTATGGAAGAATTTGGTAACTCTACAGTTTAAATCTTGCCAGGAAAATCTTTAAACATAAACAAAAACTTGGAAAAAATCCAACAAGAAGAGTTAATCAAAACATTACAAAAAAATTCTTCTGCATATGCATGGGAGTACACTTACATGAAAGGTATTATTATTGAGGCTTGTATATATCATATCTACATTGAGGAAAACTCAAGACTATCATACAACCTCAAAGAAGGATGAATCCAAATCTTAGGGAAATTGTTAAAGAGGAATTGCAAAAATTGTTGAATGTAAACTTCATTTATCCAATTTCAGATATTCAGTGGGTTTCTCCCTAGTGATTGTACCTAAAAATGATGGAAAATGGATGGTATGCATTTATTATCGAGAGTTGAACAAGGCTACTTTAAAATATCATTTTCCATTTCCCTTCGTCGATCAAGTATTGGATACATTAACAGGAAAGAAGTATTTCTCATAGGCTGGATGGTTTTAGTGGTTATAACCAAATTCATGTAGTACATGAAGACTAATACAAAACCACATTCACATCTCCATGGGAAACCTATGCTTACCTAGTACTTCCTTTTGGATTGTGCAATGCACCTGCAACATTCTAGAGGGTATTATTAGAAAATTTTTCTTATCTAGTACATGATTATGTGGAATTATATATGGATGATTTTATAGTTTATGGAAATTCATTTGAAGAAGCTCTTGAAAACTTGGAAAAGGTTCTTAAAAGATGCAAAGAAGAAAATTTTTCATTAAGTCATGAAAAATGCTTTATGATGTTTACTAAAGGCATTGTTTTAGGACATCACATTTCAAGAGATGGAATTAAAGTAGACTTATCTAAGGTGGAAGTCATCTCCAAATTATCAATTCCAAGTTTTCAAAAAGATGTTAGAAGTTTTCTAGGATTTACAGGATACTATATAATATTTATATAAAACTTCACCAAAATAGCATCCCCACTCTTCAAACTACTTACCAAAGATTGTGAATTCAGTTGGAATTCTTATTGCCAATTGGCATTTGAAACCTTAAAAACAAAATTTTCTGAAGCACCCATCTTAAGAGGTCCAAATTGGAAAATACCTTTTCACATTTCAACATATGCTTCAGATACAGCTCTGGGGTTGTAATAGGATAAAAATATTTGATTCCCTATGCCATCTATTACACAAGTAAAAATTTGAATCCTACTGAGTTAAATTACACTGTAACTGAAAAAGAGTTCCTAGTTGTTGTCCATGCTATCAACAAATTTAGATACTATATAACGGCTATGAAACCTTTATTCACATAGACCAATCTGCAATTAGGTACTTAATGAATAAATCTATTACTGATAGCAGAATCACAAGATAATTATTACTCCTACAAGAATTTAAGATCACCATTATAGACCGCCCTAGAAAAAAAAACACAGTTGTTGATTTCTTGTCTACAATTCAAAAAAACAATAATGATATTCTAGTAGAGGATAATTTTCCTGATGAATATCCCTTTTCAATAACTACTAAATCCCCATGGTTTGCAGAAATTGCTAACTATTTGGCTATAGGAAAATTACGAGCATAATTGTTTCCTAGAGATAAAAGAAGAATTATTCAAACAAGTGCATTGTACTCATGGATTAATGATGAATTGTATGAAACAGGTTCAGATCCCATCATCAGAAGGTGTGTCCGAGAAGATTAAATTCCTGAAATTTTGAAGGCATGCCACGATGAACCCTATGGAGGACACTTTGCTGGTAAGAGGACTGCCCATAAAATCCTTCATTTAGGATATTATTTTCCATCCATATTTAAATATGCTAAGGAGTATGTCAAATTGTGTGACAGTTGTCAAAGAATAGGGAAACATGTTACTACAGATAAAATTCCCTTACATCCTCAGGTACTCATCAAACCATTTGAAAAATGGGCCCTAGATTTTGTTGAACCAATCAATCCACCATCAAGAAAAAAGAGGTGCATTCTGGTTTGCACTGATTATGTCACTAAATGAGTAGAGGCTAAAGCACTTTATAATGTTATTGAATATGTTGTAGTTTCATTTCTCTTTAAGGATATTTTCGCTCGTTTTGGTGTCCCAAGGGGAATTGTGACAGATCAGGGACCTTATTTTACATCAAATATGGTGCAAAATATTGTGAATGAATACAAGGTTAAACATAGAAAATCCAATCCTTATCATCCACAAGCAAATGGTCAAGTGGAGTCCACCAATAAAGTGATCAAATAAATCCTCACAAAGACTGTACATCTACATAGGAGGGATTGGGCAGATAGGCTTCTTGAAGCCTTATGGGCCTACCAGACTACATGGAGAAATACAACAGGACATACTCCCTATGAACTTGTTTATGGGAAGCAATTCCTATTTCCTATAGAATTTCAGATCAAGACCTTCAAGACTACAGTCAGATTGGGACTTACTTTATCAGAAGCCCAGGAGCACAGAATGGAGCAACTTAATGAGCTTGATGAGATCAGGAAAGATGCAGTTCAAAGAACTAGTCTAATCCAGCAACAAAGGTCCACGTGGCATGATAAGTACATAAAAGAAATAAAATTTCAAGCAGGATATAGGGAAATTTTGTTTGATTCAAAGTTCAAATACTTTCAAGGAAAATTTCAGACTCATTGGACTGGGCCTTATGATATCAAAAAAGTATTTGACAATGGAACAGTCGGGATAAGGACAATTGATGAAGAAAAGGTACCTCTTCTTGTGAATGGACATCGATTAAAAGTCTGTCATAAGCCAATTAGAAAGGAGGAATTTATCAAAAAAATTCAAGACAATACTGATTTGAAGTTGGTGAAGAATAATCTCTCTTCTTCCCCAACTTAGTCTTCTTTTTATTTTTCATATGTAAAAAAAAAAAAAAAGAGAAAAGAAAAAATATATATATATTAAAAATAAAACAAAAATAATAATAATAATTGTATAAGTATGAAAACCAATCTATGATTGGCATCTTTATATAGAAAATATAAGATGAAAATCAGATTTATGACATCTTATATTTTCCCCCATTCTAAAATCTCAAATTCTTTGTTCCCTTTCTTTATTTGAAGCAATAAAAGAAGTAGCTACAGAATTGCTAAAATTCTGCAACTGTTAGGAGATTCTGCAATTGACATCACATTCTGCAGCTTTGTTACATTTTCTTACAGCCTACTAAAGCAAACTTATTGAACAAGAAAGGACTCTATTGAAGATCATGTTGAAAGGGTACCTGAAGAATCAACACAAAGAAAAAGGCAACAAAGGTTAGTTCCAAAGGTATGTTACAAAAATTTATTTAAATAATAAGACCAAAAAAATTAGCATATATAATGTAGGTGATCATATGTTGCCTCAATATGTCATCATTAGATTGATTTAGAATCACATCACAAATTAACAATCCAACCATAGCATATGTATCATACCTCATAATAATTCATAACAGTTTCTCCTATTAATTATTAGCAGTCATGTCTTACTTCTGTAAACCACTCATTCACGTTCCTTTAAAACCTCGCCGAATATCTGTTTCTCCTGTACTTCTCTACAAACCCTAAATTTCCTTAACCCTGATCCGCAACCTTAATTAATTCGATCAAAGAAGAACAGTTCTGTAGGAAAAACTCCTCATGACTAAGACATGGGTCTGATTGTGAGAATTGAACCTGTGGGAGCGAAATTCATGGAGGGTTATCTTCAGGTAAAGGAGATGCTGCAGAAAGTGAAATGGCTCCCGTTTATAGAGAAATTTGATGGATTCCATAAGGAGGTTACCAAGTCTTTTGCAAGATATTTCGATAGGATAGAGGTCAAGATTGGAGATATAAAATTCTCAGTGATAGAAGCCTTTGTGTCCGAAGCTAAAAAACTCTCAAGAATTGGCAAGAGATGGTTTAAAAACAAGGAAATGCATAGTGAAGAATGGAAATTTTTTCTAAAGAACCCAGGTATGGATACTTCTATTTACAAGAAAGTAATTCCCAGTTCATGACTCAAAAATAAATGGAGAAATATTCTCTTAATTTTGTAAAAGTTTATTACTTGTGAGGGAAGATTTGGTTGCATGTTTTTTTATCATGCCCGATTATTGATGAACTTTTTTGAGGATGGAAAAGTAAACCTCCCTTAATTCTTGATGAATAGTCTAAAGAGAATGTCAAAAAATGTCCATAAAAGAGTCCAATTCATAGATAATACCATGCACCATCATGGACTTATAAAAATACTTCTTGAATTCCACCTAAAAAGTGTAGGAGACTCCTAGGAAAGTTTCGTAATCAGAAATTAATTCCAAGATGAACCAGAGCAGCCTAAGGATGAAAAAACTAGAAAAAGTAGAAGAAGGAAGATTGATGTATGCATTGAGAAGGAATCCTCACTTTAACCTCAGCAAGAAAAGGAAGAGCTCACCATTGCAAAGTTAGTGAATAATAAGAGACAGAAAAAAGTCAAAAAGAGAGGAAATGTAGAGAAAAAGATAAAAGTTTCATAAGACCTAAACCATACACAGCCAAGGAGAATCTCTAGACTCTGTAAACCTTTGACGAAAACACCATTACAGGAGGCATAATTTGTCAATTTAGATGAGGAACCCCAAGAACCTTCACCCATCACTGCCTCTCCTACACATAGTCTTGCACACAGTCCTGTACATATTCCAAGAAGGAAATCCCCAGAAATTGACCCAGCATGACAGGAGATATATGACTATATTGAATCATTGGAGAAGAAACATGCAGAAGAAAATCCAATTGTAGAGGAGGAGCTTGTCAGTCCACAAGAACCTCTAGTAAACACCCTCAAGCAATAAATTTATGAACTGGAGATATTGAACAAGCACCTTAAACAGGAGAATGAAACTTTGAAATAAAAAAATCACTTGGAGAAGGTCATCAGTGATAACACCATCCTACATTTGGGGCTATGGTATAAGAAGAATAAGAATCTGAAGGAAAGGAACAAATCTCTGAACAAGAGAATCATCAGCCTCAAGTACAAATTCCTTATGAGAAAACCTAGAATTTCAGTCACTACAAAGAAAGGGAAGAAGATAAAGCTAGATTTATTAGCAAAAGCATTAGAAAAAATGCAATATTAGGGGGAATCTCACATTTTTGGAAATTGCATGAGGACATGCAATGATTTCTTATTGGGGGTATGTTGAAACTCAAAAATTTTCTTACTTTGACACCCTTTTTCATCATATCTTCTTTCATTTTTCACAAATTCATGACTTCAATCAATGATAATTGACATATTCCATACCATAGAAATAATTTGATGATCTCTACTTTATATTATGATTTTTCTTCTTCTTTGAATGAATTTCTATAACTAGCTACAGAATGTGTGCAGTTCTGCAGCTAATCATTGTTTCCACAACTACTGTTATGGTTTGACAAGTTTCAAGAAGCAAATAAGGGAATGGATCGCATGGGTATCTCAAGAATGATCCACACATGGAACGTATCCCATCCACCTGTTTGAATTCGAAAATAAAATGTGCGTATGTTCATGGTCAAAGGTTGGTCAAGGAGAAAAATCAGCGGGCGATATACTCTTGATTTTCTCTGACGTAGCAAATCAAGAGACAGCCACTAAGAATTTGTTTTTGTTTATGCTTCTAAAATCTAGTTCTATTCATTATCTGTAAGTTGAAATGCCTTAGACAGTTGAATCCAAAACCGGGGACAGTCCTAATTTTTGAAACTAGAGACAGTCCTAATTTTTTATAATACAGTGTATGCCTTTGAAACTCTGTTTTTGATGATAAGAAGACTAGTTCGAGCCTTTGATGCACACATAGTCCATTAGATTTTCGACTCATTCTATTGCAGAGGGCCCCTGCATGGAAAGGAGGTTTTGCTAGTTTTTTTTGGTAGTTTGAATTTCGTTATTTCATTTACTGTTAATTATCATTTCTATTTTTTGTCAATTTCTTAGTTAAGTTCACATTACTTCCATAGATTAATTTCCGGTCAATTCATAGTTTTAATTGTTTACTACTTTGTAGATTAATTTTATGAATTCTTTATTAGATTAAATTTTCAATTAGTTGTGTAATCTTGTGCTCGCTAAAGACGTCGCAACAAGGTGGTTTTGCCATTTTCCAATTGGACTAGATTTGAGTATTCGGTCACACAGTAGTCATAGTTTCATGCTTTGTATTTACTTTCAATTTCAATTCAGCACTGTCATTTCAATTCTTAGAGATAGGATTTATGATTTCAATCCATGGAATAGAATTATATTAACTTATGCTTTGTTTTTCATAAGACTAGAAGCCTTCAATGAATAAGATAGGAATTGATTTCATCTTTTCATTTGAATGCAAATAGGTCTAGAATGATGTTTTGTTTTAACTAGATAGATATTTTTCATAGACATTCTGCCAGCCTACTAACATCACTCAAAGTTTGATTTATTTTTATGCAATTTAAATTAGTTAATGAACATTTCCTTTTCTTCCTTCTTTAATTAATTTTCATCATTAAAATTTATTTAGATTTAACTATTCATTAGCATTAAGAGGTTTCATTTCTTAGACATAAGATAACAAAATTCCCCCAAAAACAACATAAACATACACAATGAAGTAAGAGAACAAGGTTACCTAAGCACATATAATGCACCACACTTCATCAAATTACTAACCTCGGTTGATAATTCATGATAGAAATTTGAGACATCAAATTGACTAAACATCACTTCCTCCAAAGCCTCCTAATCTGCTATCATTTTTAATCTAACCACCTTACCCCCGAGGTCCTAGGTAATAAATTGTGAAGGTAAGAAAAGTCTTCCTTCATGTGTTGAAAAATTAATACAATTGACCCTTGCATTAAAATTTACAACAACCAACCAACAAATCAATGAATGTCTATCTTGTTTTTAAATATTTTAATTGTACACAATAGTATTTCCATAACACTAATCAATTAAACAATTAATAAGCCTAATTAATAGTGATATCATTATATAACCATACTAGTGTACATGCATCTCATATGGTCACATGCTAATATAAACATAACTTGCGCATGTATTGATAAAAGTGAGAAGTCATTTCTTCTAATGCACAATTCTCTTATTTCCATGACCACACATGCTTGGTAATAACAATACATTTAATACTTCAATTTAATGATGCCATGATTATTTGATCTACATGCTACCAAGATAATCACATCAAATTTATCAAAATGTACTAGACAAGAATTTTTAGCATATTAAGGACTATAATAAAAAAAGTAAAAGATGACACATCCCATTCTCATCTAGATTCTAACAAACTAAAAAACCACTCCCAAATACCAACCATCTCTAATTCCATTTTCCATCTCTTTATCTCCTCCCCTACTACAATATGTTGAAGCATCGACTATATTAACCCAACTTCCCCAACAAAAAATCAATAATCATTATCACACATCTAAGGGAGCATGGCTAACATCGACCTCCCATAGCTCTATTTTTTGAAGGATATAAGATGGATAATTCCTCCACCACACTTCATAAAACTAGGATCAACACCCTCACATAAAGCCCAAACCATATTGTGCAACTTCTTGTTCGTTGAGACATGTTATTGAAAAACCACTCTAAGAAAACCCTACTTATATAAAAACCACACTTATCCATGAATTGCAATAGTTTTTAAAGCATATAGTAAATAATTAAGAAAAAGTAATGGCATGAAAACATCATCATAATATCTATGAAATTCTAGTTACATCACTGCTATATCCATTTAATGATTACATAGCCTCTCAAATTGTAGATTAGTTTAAAAATAACTCACATAGACAAATATATATAACAATTTCATGCATGAACTCTTCTTATGTATTTGATTCTCAAGTGATCAGTGTATATTCATATACACCATGCATCCCATCCATATACACAATATTAAATCTCGAACCAATAACAATATACTACTAAATTGGCAATTGAAAATTACTTATTTACCATGTGTTTGATGATAACAAATTCACACACATAAATATAGTTATAATGTTTTAAATATGATTAATAATCTTCCATAATATTTAAAAGTCATCTACTCGTCATTGTATCAAATATCCAACCCATTATATGGGTTATCAATAATATTGAAACATCATCTACGCATCATTGCATCAAAAAACCAACCCCACTATATGAATCAAACACCCACAATGGCTACCTTATTTACTTTCATGATTTTACTTGATAGCAAAGCCACTTCCTCACAATCAACATAATTGTTATAATAAAACCATAACAAATAACTACAACCACATCCACATCCAGCCCCAATCTACTGTCATCTTTGACATCTAACAATAGTAATTTTCATAGAAGTTTTTTGTAGTATGGCGTGTCAAGTGTTCACTCAGTAATACTCAACCTCGGTGGTAACCAAGTCGTAAATCAATGATACTTAGCCTGTCCTGGTAACCCATAACTTGATGAAAACCTGCTAGTAACATTTCCTACACTGGAAATATAATATATCTTCAGGGTAAAGTGCTCGATTATTGGATATCTTTGGACCACATGTTCATCATAACGATGATGCGTGTTTAACATCTATATGATACAATCAACAAGTAATTAATAAATTAAAACACCAACTAGCTGATATCTTACATTAGAAAGAGTTGACTAACACATTTTTTCAAACTCAATTAGTCTACTAGAACATGGAAAAGAATTAATATCACGCACTTTGAAATGTATGTTGGGGATAGGTATGCCCCTTTGGGGACTACAAAATGAAACTTCCCTTAGAATGGGTTGTAACATAATTCAAAGCCTTTCATGGTTCCCCAATAATATAAGGAATAAATATTTAATATATGAATAATTTGATCACATGCCAAAAAACTTCTTGAGTACCATCCAACTCACAGTCCACTCTCTTTAGTCTGGGAAAGGGGAACAAGGGCTCCCGCTAAATTTCATTTGGGAAATATTTGTGTTCTAATTTTTGCTCAGATCATAGTACGAGTGAGTCAGAAAAAATTTATCTAGCTTTTTGGAGTCGAATATCCATCAAACAGAGATAACACTAGAAAAGGCCTATGAAACGGATAATCCTGATTCAACATTGGCCAATAATAACATCATCATAAATTTCCAGTAAAGAATTTTCTTCTAAGCTCAAATCAGCATAATATTAGTTCTAAATTAATTTGTTTCTAGGGGAGGGAGGCCATTAATTGTGTGGCCTCCCTACGTGGCTCAATTTAGACACCCGGCAAGCACATATGCCAGTATAACCAATTTCCAACAGGTGCCTCCACGTGGTTACCTTTGCGTCGTGGGCCCAACATTTGTTTTCCTTGTCATTTACCTATCTATTCATGCAAATTAGATTTAGGTCATTTCACCTCGGTTCATTTTTTTGGGGGCTTGATACTCATTCCTTCTACTCCGTTGATTGTTGTATGTATCGCCTTCCACTGTGGTGAGGGATGGGGGGGGGGGGTTTGAGCCAATGCTCCACCGGTAGTTGTCTATTATGCCTACAATTGTGGTGAGGTGAGGAGATTTTATTGTATATTACGACATGTTCATCAACTGCTACAGGGTGTTGTTCAACTTTTGAGGTGCGTTTTCGACCGCTGAGGTGTGGGCGCGTTAAAGTGTTTCTGTCACTAAAGCATATGTCGTCGAATGTCAAAGTTTATCTCTGACTATCACTCTTTTAACCTTGTTCGACCCAGCACTAGACACCATGGTTGGATCGTTGTAGTAAGATTTTGGAGCTTGGTGTTAGGTAACCTTGGTAGGATTCTTCATCCTGCTAGCCATGTCTGCAATTTTGTTCCATAACATATTTATTTTCTCGGTATTCACACCATTCGTCTTGTGTTAATCTCTGGATTTTGTGCTAAATTTTCTTAATTGGTTTGCCTTGGGTTTCTTTTGGTGCCTTCTGTGATGCCTTTTGTGGCCGGAATGGATTAATTGGTGCTTTTGGTGGTTGGAATGGCTCAATTGGTGTCTTCTCTAGATTTTGTGGCTAAATTTTCTTAATTGGTTTGGTTGGTTTGCTTTTGGTGCCTTCAATGGAGTATTTGTGGATGGAATGGCTTAATTGGTGCTTTCTCTGGCTTATGTGGTTAAATTTTATTAATTGGCTTGCCTTGTTTTTCTTTTGGTGCCTTTTGTGGAGTATCTGTAGCTAAATTTTCTTAATTGGCTTGCCTTGGCTTTCTTTTGGTGCCTTTTGTGGAGTATTTGTGGCTGGAATGGCTTAATAAGTGCCTTATGTGGCTGGAATGGCTTAATTGGTGCCTTCTCTGGCTTTCATGGTTAAATTTGATTAATGGGTTTTCCTTGCTTTGCTTTTGGTGCCTTTTGTGGAATATCTGTGGCCGGAATGGCTTAATTGGTGCATTATGTGGCTGGAATGGCATATTTGGTGCCTTCTATGGCTGGAATGGCTTAATTTTGGTGCCTTAAACCGGTTTTTTATTACTACAAAAGAGGGTTTTTTGGTGTTTTTCCTTCTCTATTTTTGTCTTTTGAATTTTTTTGCTTAATGAAATTCAATTTATAATTTATAATTTTCTCATTGGCCCCCTTCCTTTTCATAGATTGATTGTGGTTGGATAAAATCACTAAGACAATCTAGATCTTTTCCGCACCTCTTTCCCTGTATAAGCGAGGGATATATGTCTCGATCTATATAACATTTTCATTTGGTTGTGATTTTAGGAGTGACCAAATTCTAGGTGCTATTATATCTTATTCCTCCTAGTGGTTATTTTTCCCTAGAGTTATATAAACTGATCAGTAAGCATAGTTTGTAAGTGTTACTTAGATATAGCTTTTATTTATACCTGTATTTATAGGTTAGATTGGGATATGTAGTGGGGAGCTTCTATTTGGACTTGTTGATATTATTAAAGGAATAATATTTGTTGTAAGGACTATCTTTGATTTATATACCCTTAAGGTATTTCCTAGACATAGATAAATGAGAGTTACGAAGAGTGAGGTACAGGAGGTTGAAACTATTTAGATAATCTTTGTTGCAAGGCTTGCCTTTGTTGCTGGATACAGGTTTTGTATCTCTATTCGATGGCAAAAGTATATGGCTTATTCATTATCCTAAGTTGCTAAGATAGATTGAAGAAGTAAACTACAATTTATTAGTAGAAAAACCGGTGGTCGAGTTAAAGAGGTTTTAACTATACGGTGGTCAATTTATATACAGTTTATTTCTTATCAATGTCGTAAATGATCAATATTATTTCAGACTTCTCTGGTATACATTTTCTTTCTGATCAATTTCGTAAATGATAAATATTTTTTCAGACTTCAGTGCCACTAGAGTTGATTTTATCTCATATTCTATGCACATTCATCGACATCTTGATCTGTTTATGCGTTTGTCTCCATCTTTTCCTAGTAGTTTTTCTGAGTTAAGTAGAAAAATATTCAATTGATTGGGCTTTCATGTTGTGGGTGGTAAAATAACTGAAGTCATATTAATTTGTTGGTATATTCCACTGAGTTGGAGAAAGTTTGTTTCTTATGGATGTTGTTGTGTACATGTATTTTTTGTGTGCATCATATGGATTTTCTCATTCTAAGTCAACATTTTAAGTTTGATTGTCTCCTCAGCTTGTGACTAATGCTGAAATTAATTTCCATTTGAAGCACCATGTTGACTCCCTCTTCTGATTTTTCTATGCTCTTTATTCTCTTTGTTCCCCCTCCTCCTCCTTTATGCACTCATTTCATTATGATGAACAGTCCCTCCTCACATTCAAAAAACTTATTTACTCTGATCCTAATAATTCCATTGCTAATTAGAGTCTCGTTGTCCCCTTTTGCAATTGGAATTCTATTACTGCAACTCCTCATATAAAAATGGGTACTTAACTAATAAAAGAAATAATATAATTTCGGTGCACCTCAAACCATGCTAATTATAGGTTAAATTAAGAAGAAATAGGTTTTACTAATTATTAACTATTGTACCCATAACAAGCCACTATCGGGCCTGGAAAAAAATGAACGGAGGTAAAATTACCTAACCCTAATTCGTGTGAATAGATAGGTAAATGGAGGGGAAAACATATGTTGGACCCATGGCACGGAAGTGACCATGTGGAGGCATGTGTTGGAAATTGGTCATACCGCCAAGTGTGCCTGCCAAGTGTCTAAATTGGACCCTCCCCTATTCCAACTTAGCTTGAAGAGGATTTCCATGAACTATATAGAACATTGGGAGTTGAAGGGAAATATTTTTATGGCCTCACTCAAAATTGAAACAATAGGGAGTCTGATGAATTAAATATGCCATTGCAAGTAGGGTTACTTAAAACATATCAAAATATAAAAATAAAGATTATAAATGATGGATTTGATGAACAAACCATAAGGAGTAGCATAGTATAGTATATATACAGGGTACATATATGCATACACCGAAGTGCCTATGGTTCCATGCTTTTTAAGGGAATTATATAACCTTCACACCAAGCACATACAAACAAAGATGAAATTATGATGCATACAGTCCATATGATGTGCACCAAATTCTATGTGCCATTGCTTCATAATTCATTCTCTGTATATGAAAGAATCAACAAATAATGTCTTGTATGTCATGTACATAATGAATTATGATGCATACAATCCATATGATGCACACCAAGCACAAGTATCTATAGTTAAAGTTGATTGAATTCTCAAGTGGATTAACTTGCAAACGATGAACATTATAAATTATGCAGGGTTTTTCTATTCAGTTGGTTTTTGTAATATCATAATTTAGTTAGTAAATACTCCAAACCATATTGTATAAACCATACTTGAAACATATTGTATATTTAACTAGTATATTAATTTGTATGTGTTACACAGCATTTTTTCACTGTCCCTGCAATCCCCATCTCACCAGCATTTTGTCATTGTCCCTGCAATCCCCATCTTTCCCATTGGAGGGTCATTTCCGTGGTCAATAAGCAGTGTCATGCCTTGCAAAGACCATCATTTTATCCCTTTGCATGAGGGTAATATTCCTTCTATTGACAATTCCCTGAGCAGAGACTTCAAAACCCTTGTTTTTGCGTTGGTGCGGGTATTCATTTATGCCCTCGTGCCAAAGAGGAAAATTAACACTGGGCCCCATGCCAGATGGAACTCTGCTCCAGTTTTCCACCCACACCAAGATGTTTGTGGAATTTTTTTTAAAAATAGAAGTGGAGATTCCACTCCAACCACCTCGAGGATGAGTCATTAGGAGTAGTTGAACTGATAAACCACGGACTACCTCCTTTATTTTTATGGTTTCCACTTCTTATGGGAACTCCCTAAAGGATAGGCCTCCCTCCCACTTTTGTAGGGATCCTACCCTCCTCCTTTTCCTATATAAAAGAAGCTATCTCTCTTAGAAAAAGCTAGTTGAATGGCTGAATAGTTGAACTTGGAGAATTAGACATACTATGGTTGAATGACTAGAGAAGATAGAATAAGAAGGAATTACATTGAGGAAGATTAAGTCCATGACTTATAAGAGAGCTTGATTCCATTCCTTCATCCCGTCTGAATTCCCTAACGAGCATCTGAGACGCGCTTCGCCTAAACCCCATTGGAGGAGACTGCGACGTCAAAGCATCGGTTGTAACTCTTCCTTCTATTAATTTATATACATGACTACTGTTTGGTTCCACTGTTGTGTTATGAGGTTTTTTTAACGCAATATGTTTAGCCCTCTTTGACTAGTTAATAGCTATGAATGAAATGTTGTTATCTTGTATGATGTTCTTGTTTCTTGTTATTTTTGCAGGTATTCAAGCGTAATGGTGAACGGATTGTGACTTGCCGAGGTAGGAGTGAGAGGCCACCACTACTACAGCAACAATGACAGCGCTGGATTCCAGGTAGTTCAATATACCATGTCCCTTGTTCATTCAATAATTAGGAAGCAACAATTTAGCGTGTCCCTTTGTTTCTAGACCCACTCTAGGGCTAGAGGGATTGTCTATGTCTACAGAGAGGATTTACCTGCATAACAGTATCATTTGTCTTTTGAACTGTATCCAAATACACATTGGAACTTACATTGAAACAGACCAAAAAGGGATGGTATCTTCACCCACCTTGCAATTCGGTTACAAACAAAAAATTCATTCCACCCCTATGCTTGATGGCCTCCATTTTGTGAATTGCCCCAACTTGTTGAAGTGCTTTCCTTTGCCAAGTTTTTTCCATATGCTTGAGTCCATTTTGCTCCTTGTAACCATGGAGGGATTGAATAGCTGAATTTTCCACTTGTTCTACAAACCCCAACACTAACTGGAGGTGACTTGTGATACATAGGATTTACTCCTGCACTATTAGGTGTATAGGGAGTGGTTATAAGCCTTGGTTGATAGTGGGGGACTTGGATGTTAATCAGGTCCTAGTACGATGGTGTATGATCTGAAATGTGGTCCAAATTTTTGGACATCATCCTATTTTCTTCCATCTGACTTAAACCATGTTCTTCCCTGTCTGTCACCCCTTCTTTTTCCACCACTTGTTGAGCCTTTCTTGTGTCCCTCTATGTTCCTTCTCTTCCATTTTTTTTTGTCTTTTGAGACTTTCCTTTGCCCAATTTTTTGCGTCTTCAATCCCTGAATCTCTCTTTTCCTGCGCCAACTCCTTCTTTCTATGTTTAGGTTCCTGAATTTCTAAGTTTTCTACTGTCATAAATGAACATTTGGTTCATATATTCTTCAGAGGTGAGTAATTGTGAACTCCTCTCTAACCGAAGATAATCTGTTGTTGAATGTGTTGATGATGCCTTCACTCTCTCTATTGGTAGCTTTAGGAACCTACCAAGTATTTCTCGGTTCGTTGTCACATGCTCCTGATAGCTTGAATATTACCTTTCAACCTCGGGGAAACATGATTGAACCCCATTGTTGTCATCGTTTTGTACTTCATTATGAATAGACTCTTCATTATTTGATCCATTGTCCACAAAATAATGAGCATGTTAAGTGGTCAACTATGTTGGTTGAGAAGGAATTTCCATGCTTTCATCATTGGTGGATGACACATTATGTTTGTTATGATTCATCATGGTCTCTTCCAACCATGATGGCGGGGTTACTTTGGTTGGCATGCTCAATTGGTCATTGTTGATTCTTGTTACATTCTCATTTGATTCCGCATTTGCATTGTCATTTTCATGATCAAATTCCTCGTTTGGAATATTATCACATGCATAATTAGTAGGTGCTTTTTTGGGCGGATAAATCAATCTTGCAGACAAGATCGATCTCCCTACTACCAAAAATTAATCTAGCAACAAATAGCCAAATAAACCTATCTTTCTCTAGACATATACGATTTTAAAAAGAATACTATAAAGGTGTTAAAGACTTACCGTAAATCCAATGCTTGTTCGAAGTAGTTGTCCCTTGATCACTTGAAGGAGTTATCCTTATAGACCTACAATCACAAACAAGCAAACATTAACTAGCACATGTATAGTAAATATTATAAATCTATCATGGTGATCAAGGAATCCATGAAATAAATAGTTACTTAACAGCTTATTGAGAAAAATGAATTCATTTGTATTAACTTTGAATAAATAAAACCTTACAACCTTAGCCTTGATGTTGAATAGACCTTCCCGGGGTCCGAAGCAGGAATCTCCTCTACTCTAAAAATCCTTGCATTCTTCCAACTGAGACAGAAAGAGGTATGTGATCTCTCCTCACAAAAATATCAGTTAAATGAGTCTGAATCCCAACAGCACTTAACCTCAAATAATTCTAAAGCTTGAACTCCCCTTGAGGCTACCCAATGCCTCTTTTTATAGTGCAAAAGAGGAGGTTTCAGTTCCAACTATGAAGGGATAGAATCCTCCTTCAAAGGGATAAGCTCCTCACATCAAGGGGTTAGCTCCTTAAGGTAAGGGATACATGAACCCCAAAAGAGTGGTTCTGCCACCGCAAGATTCTTTCTATAGGCTTCTAGAATTTACTGAAAGTGATATTTTAGAGTTTACTTGCGCCTTTTTAATCTTTTACAGGGGTCTACACCCATAACACAGAGAAAGTGCATTCAGGTACGCAGGAGTCATGAACATTAGGTGCGGCACTGCAGACAAGATGAAGAGAAAGTGCGATACCAGAGTTAAGGAGATTTTTAAGAACTTTTCTCTTATCTTCAAGGCTTGACATGAAGAACTGATATGTTAGACTTGCAAAGGAGGAAGTATGAGTGATAATGAGCTCATACATATAGCAGAATTTTAGGATGACAATTTTCAGTGCAACAGATTGCCCCCTAAAGTGAAAAGTCTGGAATAGATGAAGTTGAAGTCTGTCATATATGAAGAGTGCAGTACTTTATCATTTCAAGGATCATCCTATGGAAACCCTAGTCGGAACCTGTAAAAACATTCAATGCAAAATATATATATGTAGACATATCATTCTGAGGTAGGCATTCCCATACTCAGATCAAAATTAACTAGAAACTGATTTTAAACTGTTTTGATACATGAATGATTTTCAATACATAAACAGTATAGACATGTGTAGAAACAGTATGGACGCAGCCATATGTTTATGAACAGTCCACTGTATAAATGATAACAAAATTCCTCGCATCCTGGATGGTAGAAACTAAATCCAGGGTCTTTATTTTCGCTTCTCGAACTAGTACGATTTTATCCATGTGAATGAATGTGTCGAAGTCGAACATGGTAAAAACCACTTGATTACCAGTCAATGATGTAAACTGTTAACAAGTTTGAGAGTAACCACCAGTAATGTCAATGGCTCTCAAAGTACTCAGTACAATCCATGAGATGTGAATAAATGAGCTGAAGTCGAACATGTCACGGAATCATTCGATCAAAGGTCAATGATGCAACCTGTCATCGAAGGTGAGAAAAATACCATTGAGGCATGCAGATTTCAAGGTACTGACGATTTCTAGATCAACTTCCTAGATAATGAGTTGTCGTTGATAGGAAGTGATCCATCGTAGGCAAGCCCACAACACGAAATCATAGATCAAGTTTTGAACAAATATATTGGCAAGCACTGACTCAGGGATGGTCAAAATGGATGACAGATATTTTGCAGATGAATGGTTTGTTTGAACTGTCCTCTTGAACACATGACGACATTGCAGATGGTTTGGTGACAATTGACCCAAAGCTAATACCCAGAAACCAGCTGAAGACTTTCAAAATGGTTTGATTAATTGTTAGGCAAAGGATTTCCCAACCCAGGTGAACAAAAAGTGTCATTTTCAAGAGTGGTTAAAGGCTTTTCGAATAATCAAAATACAACAAACAGTTTCGTTTTTCTCTCTTTTCCCCCACCATTTCTGGCAAGCACCTCTTTATTTTTGACAAGCTTGAGGAGGATAACATTTTCTTGTTTATAAGCTCATCCTTCGGATGAGTCCAACTTAGTTTAAGATTCGAACCCTAAGAAGGAGTGGTTCGTTCCTGTTTTGAATTTGAACAGGTCCTTTACTGTTAAATTTTAACGAGTCTAGTATAGGAGAAACTCAGCATTTTTTCAATTTTAGGGAGTCGGAAGTAAAAACTTAAGAAGACTCCATGGGGGTACTTTTTCGTAAATTTAGTCTCTCGAGCCCGAAAAAGGATAAAATAATGCGGGAGAGAACTCTGTTTACCATAATTATTCAATGTATACCTTTTTCGTAAATAGTCCATTTCAGTCCGTAAAAGGGGTAAACTTATACTGAAGGGACGATCATTCATTTATTTTAACAAGTTCGAATAATCAAGTACTCGGCAATCTTTTCAATTTTCGAGAGTCTGAAAAGAGCTTAAAAGAGGACTCCAAGTTTTCTCTTTTTCGTAAAATTTTTGAAAGAGTCCGAAAAAGTGATACAAGTATGCTCTTTGTTAAAAACGATCAATTTTCCCAAAAAATCCAATTTCTGCACAAAAATTCGAAACATTACACATACATGTTTAAGATAAATAAAAATGCTTTCAAAAATAACCTTTTTAAAGTGAAAAATAAATAAATTAAAAATTCATTTATTCGAAAAAACTTATAAAAAGGACTTTTCTAACTTCATTTTTACCATTTGAGTTCAGAGTGAAAAGTAAAAGCTTTTGGGTAAAAAAGTTCCTGTGAAGATTCTAGAAAATCCGTCCGGCGAAATCGAGAACCGTCAGCTCCAGGTAATCCACGACCTCCTTATCTTGCATTTCATCCATTTACATTTCATTTATAGGCTTTATATTTCGTTTTTAAGGGAAAAATATGTTCAAAAAATCCTCTGTGGGAGTCCGTAGGTGCAACACGCAGGCCCTGCGGACCCCGACTTTTTTCTACATAGAAAAAATTCGTGGGTCTGCAACTGTCTCACAGCGCCCGTGCGTTCCTACGCACTATGTATGAGAACAGAGTGCAGACCCCGCGCAGTTAAATTTCAAACTTTAAATTTCTTTAATTCCGCCCAAAATTTTTAAAACTAGATTGTTCTAATATATCTTTTTATGCATTGTAGGATATACAAGATGTTAATTTGGAGAGAACGTGAGCATGAAGACGTATATGACGCCGCAATGCTTCATTTGCCTACAATGCAGGCATTAAGAGCATGCGGTTTGTATAAATTCTAGGCCATTCAGGGCATGAGGGCACAGGTAGACCTCCTAACATGGCTGGTGAACAGATGGAATGTACAGGACCAGTGTTTCATTATTGGCGGCCACCGGCTCGAAATTGAGCTAGAGGATATCTGTTTTTTGACTGGTTTGTCCAAGAGGGGCCAACAAATTTCTCTGTTTGGGACTAGGCCAGGTGGCCAGTCTGTCGCTAGTCTTCGACTAGAGTTCTGCAATGATCAGGCAAACCCCCGGGACAAATGGATTGACATAAAAACTATCATCTGTACCGAGCTTAAATTTATTACATCTACTGTCACCAGACTATGTGGGAGCACAGCGTTGCATGCGGCCACCGGTTCCCAGATGCGCATTGTTGTAGACTGTTTTCAAGGCACCATTTTCAACTGGTGCGAAGCTGTGTTGGCCAATGTAAAAGGCCAACTAAATAGAGAAAAAAACAGAAAGCTAAACAACTTTGGATATGGATCCATTGTAGTCACCTTTGCTCTAGAGAGGATCCCCATGTTAGCTCCATAGAACATTCCTGTTGATGTTGGTCGACCTCGAGAACCTAGGATGGTTCGTTGGGTTGCATTGATGGCCCGTCATGCTGCTGAGGGCGTCGAGGTTGTTCAATTTCCTTCTACATATTTTCGTTGGCTGGAATGCCAACCGTTTATCATAGAGGACTTTCCATAAGCCGGGATAGATTTCCTTGGTGACCGAGAGATGGCTCTCCCAGCAGGGGAACAGTGGGATGAATCAGGTAAAAATCATTTTCAACAATTTCTAAGTTCTAATTTTTTTGGTATTTTAATCATCTCAAAACTAACAATCAAAATTTTTAAATGCAGATGTGGGCCCACGGTGACCAGCCATCTCCAGCCTTATGAGAGGAGGCATCCAACTGCCACAGCACCAGCCCCAGAGGACCAATCAGCAGATATTTTGTCTGATTTAGAGCATCACCTAGAGCACATAACTCTAGACATTCCAGAGACCGACATAGATGATATCCCGCTCAGATTACAGAGATATGTGATTAGTGTCCCATGACCTTCTAGGAGGTTCCTATGTAGGGTGGCCCGGGCAGTGGTCTCTTAGCGTGATCATCATCAGCGATAGGATGATCGTGTTGTAGACTCATATTTTTGACCTTTTGTATATCATTTTTGCCGATCATAAGGTGTTTTCAACCTATGATCGAAGACGAAGTATATTTTTGAAACAAACTCTATGCTATGATATATCACTATTACCGGCTATTTGTGTACATGTTATTGAATGTTTATTTAATTTATTGTTTTGATTATTGCAAATATCGATTTATCATACTAGAAGCAACTGCATCTGCTAATGTATTTAAATGTCTTGGAATATGCTGATATTCAATGTAATCAAATTCACGTTCCAAGAGACGAACTCTCAAAAATAACCGTAATAACACTGGATTTCTAATGGCATAAACCCTGTTAAGTTGTAATACAACAAGTTCAGAATCCAACCTAACAATCAAACTCTGAATTCCAAACGATATGGATTCAGATAATAACTCAATCACTGCACTATACTCTGCAATGTTATTCGTTGTTTGACCAAGGCTTACCCCATGCATGGATACTAACTCATCAGAGGGTGAATAGATAACCCAAGCTGCGAAAGAGATGTTCCGTGTACTACGATAAGCACCATCAACAAAACTAATGTAGGTTTGAAGAGACTTCGACATCTGCGATATCAAGAGTAAAACTCAGATAAGAAGGAATAGTGATAAAAACACACTCTAAACTAGGCACGCTTTTCTAACCTAAGATACACCAGCAGTAAAGAAATCTAATCTAATCAAAAATATCCACACCAAAATTAAGCATAATATCTCTTCAGATAAAGCCCGTTTTTGGGTTTATCTAAAGGGACACCGTTGAAATCTATCAGCTCATAGGCCCCTTTTGCCAGCTTCTGCTTAACAATGAAATGACCATGCCACATGGGCACAAATTTTCTAGCCCATAGCTTATCATTGGCTTGATCGTATACTAAGACTAGGTCTCCTTCTGAAAAATTACGAGGGGTAACATTTCTATCGTACTGAGCCTTTATTCGCTTGACATGAGCCTCATTTGCTAATGCAGCATTTTTTCGATTCTCATCTAGCTGAGCCAAGTACAAAAAACGTTTCTCCTCTTCAGACATAGCTAGAAGTAATTCTATGGCTAATTTCAATGACAAAATTTCCCATTCAATAGGCAACGCAGCTTCCAAACCGTAAACCAGTTGAAAGGGAGTGAAACCAGTTGATGTTTTTACTGAGGTCCGATATGCCCAAAGTGTTGAAAATAACATGGAATGCCAATTAGACTTATGAATACCAATAATTCGTTTAATCATAGTGACTAAAAATTTATTGATAGCTTCAACCAGACCATTACCCTGCGAATAATATGGAGTAGAACTATCGTGGCACAGGACAAGTTGATCTGTCAGTTCAATCATCATGATATTTCGAAAATGACTTCCATGATCAGTAATAATGGCTTGAGGAACACCGAATATAGCAATTATATGATTGAACACAAAAGTTGCAGCAGTCTTGCCATCTGCCGAAAATGTAGGCATCGCCTCGGCCCACTTAGTAAAAGAATCTATTGCTAGGATAATATACGCATGCCCCCCAGCCGAGTGAGGGTTACATGTAATAAAGTCAATACCCCATTTTACAAAAGGACCGACAGAAATTATAGGGTGAAGAGGAGCGAGTGGTGCACGCATTTTACGATCAAAGACTTGACAATTGTGGTATTTCCGGACTGCATAGATACAATCTTTGAATAACGACGGCCAGAAATAACCAGCGCGCAATATCTTTTGGGTTGTGGCATACCCAGACATATGACTGCCACATGCTCCAGAATGGTATTCATTTAGAACCTTTTAAGCTTCTTCATGAGTAAGACAGCATCAAAAAACAGAATCCGCTCCACGACAATAGAGTGTATCACCAATAATATTGTATTGTTGGGATTGGAAATGTATTTTCCGTCACTAAGATCGTGAGATTTCAGGCCGAAAAGATTAGGTTTGGAGATAAAAAATAATATCCCCATACCAAGGATCAAGTGTACTGATAAGAAACAAGGATTCGTCCACAATGGGTTGTTCCACCACAGTTTTAGTATCAGTAGAGGGAAAATCACACATCAGTTTGGCAAAAACCAAAGATTTCTTTGCCTTGGATTTTTCAAATTCCAAGTCAAATTCCTGTAAGATAACTATCCATTTGGAATACTTGCCCCCTAGAAATTGTTTGGTCAAGATATACATCATAGGGTTACAGTCAGAAATTACTGTGGTTTTACGTAATAAGATGTAGTGTCGAAATCTTTGGATAGCTTGAATAGCTGCCAAGGCCAATTTCTCCACATGTGAGTATTTGATCTCAGTCGGATGCAGATTTCGACTAAGATAGTAAATCACATGTTCATTGTTGAATTCATCTTCCTGAACTAAAACCATCCCAATGGTGGAATGAGAGGCGGCGAGGTACAAAAAATAGTCCTAGTTGTAATTGGGAGGATGCAGTAATGGTGCATGGATCAACGCGTGTTTGAGTGCATCAAAAGATCGATTAGCGATCTCATCCCAAAAGAATGGAACATTATGTTTTAACAACCTGGTAAAACCCTTTGTTAACTCGGCGTAGTTAGGAATGAACCGACGTAAAAATTTTGCTTTCCCCTACAAACTTTGGAGTTGGCGCAGAGTCGAAGGAGGAGGCAGATTAATAATAGCTTCAACCTTCGATGGATCAACGCGAATACCTTCTTTTGAAACAATAAATCCTAGTAAGCAACCCGATTCTACACCAAAAACACATTTGTGTGGATTCAGCCAAATTCGATAATGCCTACATCTCATAAATATTTCTCGTAAATGAGTGAGATGGTCAGCCCTACGTGATGAGTGAGCAGGTAAATCATCGAGATAAGGCTGCACAATGTGCTTAATGTCATGAAATGAGTAAGACATAGCCCTTTGAAAAGTTGCCCCGGTGTTCTTCAATCCAAAAGGTAGTTTGCAATAAGCAAATGTTCCCCACGGACAAATGAAAGTTGTTTTAGGCTGATCGGCAGGGAGTTTGTTTATTTGATTGTAACCAGAAAAACCATCCATAAAAGAAAACATTTCACTACCGGCACAATCATCGATAATTTGATCGATATAGGGGGTTGGATAATTGTCTTCAGGACAAGCTCGATTAATATCCCTATAATCGATACATACTCTTATCGTTCCTTATTTTTTGTTAACAAGAACAATATTTGATACCCAATCAGTTAAAGGAATTGGATAAATGAAACCTGCACGAAGTAATTTCTCAACTTCGGCTTTGATAGCAACAGTTTTTCTCGGATTTATCTGACGTAAACATTGACAGACAGGTTTGGCATCCGGGTAAGTCTTGATTTCATGTACAACAATTGACGGATCGATCCCTGGCATTTCTTCGTATGACCAAGAAAACACGTCACAGAATTCTTGAAATAGGGCTTTATAAATTTGGATTTCATCTTCCATACAATAAGCACCTATATGAATGTTTTCAATTATTCTTGGCTTAACTGAAATGTCAATTGGAATCGTTCGAGAGATATTTTCCAAATTTAACTTAGAATCAGGATTTTGCAATGGATTCTGTGGTTCTTTGAGTCGGAAGGTACAATCCAAGGATCATCAAACGTAATAGTATTTGATGAAATCATATGAATAGTTGCGATAGAAGGCAATACGTTAGGAGGAGGAAAGGAAAAATTTCCTAGTAAACTAGAATCTTTAATCAAACCTACTCCAACATCCTTGTAAGGGATAATCGTTTTACCGACGTGCTGGATTGTTTTTGTAGAGGCTAGATCGGAAGAAAAATAAGTTAACTAATATATTGTAATGATCCTTCATTGATGTGGAAACTTGATAAGCTGAAAGACCGAAGAAAAAACAGCAGTCATAGCATAAGACCAACTACGACCCAGGAGAAGGTTGTAATCTAGAGGGGCATCAACCACTTCCACATCTAAATTTACGGTTTTTCCTTCGACCCCTATGGGTAAATCCTGCAAAATACCAGAAGGATGGAAACCTCGGCCATCATAAGCCTTTAGAATTGTCGGAGACTAATTGAGTGTAGGAGAACCAAGGGATTTCCAACACTAGATCGACATAATACACGTTGAAGCTCCCTCATCAATCACAGTCTGAAAGATCGGTCTGTTTTTTACTAATACTGGAATCTGGAAAGCCATTTGGTGAGGTAGGCGAGGTGTAATATTCTCTAGATCTAATATTATTAGGTTCGATTCCTGAATATCGATATCTTCTATGGCAGACAAAAGTAATTTACGTTGTGCTGGGAAAGATTGCAGCACTTCCAAAGCCAACATTACTGAAGGGGAAATAGCTAAGTCCTCAACAATGTTGTAATTCTGAGCAGCTCTCGCATGTGGATTGAAAGCTTATTTACAAAGTACACCTTTAGCAGGTGGTTTTATTACTAAGTCTGGATTGGGTTTCTCGATCTGTAGCGGACCAGAAGCAGGAGGAGGTGTAGTTGATGTGTTTGCACTAGAAGATTATGCTTCTTTACCATCAACAGGATTCTTACTACCATAATCTTGTGATCGCGTCGCAATCCTGACATGACACATCATCAGAATAGGTTCTTCTGAGGCATTCGAGTTAGAACCAACCATCTTACTATCTTGAGTGGGAAAAGGATCCTTCAATATAGCAGGTTGTTGTGAACCTCTAACGAATTTCAAAACCTCTGCTCGATGTGGGCATTCTTTAGTAAAATGATCCTCGTCGCAAATGAAACAAGGATAGCGAGGCTTGCATTTTTCATCATTAGATTCATTTTTATCAGTTTTATCTTTTGAATTAATTTTGTTTTTATTCTTCCCTTTCTTTTTACCGTCGGATTTAGATTTGGACGTAGATGTCTCTACGACATGAATGTCGGCAGAAATTTTAGGGGAAGAATCTCCTTTCGGGGAATCAGGTAAAGTTATAATAGGAGAAGAATTCTTTGAAGATTTCTTCTTGATTTTAGAATTAACTATACTAATCATACCATCAGCGGCATGAGACCCTGAAGGAGCTGCAGTTATTTGACCTTGTTTTGGAAGATCGAGGATTTTTTCATGTAAAGTACTTGACTGCGTATAGATGAGGTCAAGGTACTGAGCTTGAGCAATGACTTGCTCCTCAGTAACAACTCCAGCCTTAGCTACATCTTCAGTGATTTTGGGTAATAATGATTTAACAAACCATTCCACCAAAATTTGTTCCGGAATGTAAACTTTCACCAAACACCTTCTACGTTGTCGTTCGTGAATATGACCAGAAATATATGTGGACGTGGATTGCTTCAGCAAAGTCAATAGTTTAGTTCCATTGTCGTATCTGACAGGCAACTGAAAATGAGTTAAGAAGGCAGTTGCTAACTGACTGAAATTATTAAAAGAGCCTCGTGGTAACTCAATGTACCATTTGGCGGCAAGACCAATAAGATTTCTTTGAAAAAGACGTAAGCGAATTGAATCATCAATTATTGAATTAGATGCACACCAGAGGTGATAAGTCATAACGTGATTTAACAGATCCTCTCCTAACTTACCCTCGAATTTCGGTATATCACTGGGCAACTTATGCGGCATTGGTGGCCAATACGGATGATAGAAAATTGGATCATTCGTAAGGTGTGTCAAATCAGATAAATCCAAAGTTGCAATAAATGGTAACTGACGGTTAGGGTCGTGAAAACCGTGAGTAACCAAAGCAGTTCCGGGAGGAGGATACCCAGGATAACTGGGAATCGGATTTTCATTAGGAATTGTGTAACCTCTCGGGAAACCAGGATTAACCGGACCAAAATATGGTTACTGAGGTTGTTGATAAGTATAGCCAGGGTACGGTTGATACTGATAGACTGGGTTTTGTGAAACAGGACCAAATTGATATTGTCCCTAGTACGGTTGATACGTGAATTGCGGTTGACTTGTGACACTCGTACTTATACTAGCTTGTCCCGCAGGTATCTAGACCGAAGTCTAAACTGTAGGTCATGACTGGGGTACAGAGACTTGAGGGATTTGCACGGATGCAGGAATAGAAGAAACCGAAGCTACAGATACTCCAGAGACAGGTGTTATAGGTTGAACAGATGTTGTAGTAGTTACAGTAGTTTGAGGCAGAGTCTGAGGTGTACTAAGCCCGGACTTCTTAACAAAAACAGGTGCAGGGGTTTGAATAGTAGGGTGGACAGGTTGTTGGGTTGGAGCAGAAGCCAAAGGCTGTCCAGGTTAAGTAGAAAATTGCACATTAGGTTGTATAGTATGTTAAATTTGGGGCGGATCCCACACCATGTTCATTCCGGGGTATTGTCCCGTAGAAGGTTGAACATAAGGACCATAGCCTGGTTGAACGTAGGGTTGATAAGTAAGTGGTAAATTTCCGGCTCCTTGTACAAATGTTTGACCAGAAGGCAGTTGGAAACCTTGAGTTGGGTACTAACCTTAAGGTTGATAACCCTGAGGCACGTACTGAATCTGGGGTTGATAAGGACCTTGAGGAACATACTGAGTTTTGGGTTGACCTTGGGGTATGTATTGTCCTGAAGGTTGATAGCATTGAGGTATGTACTATCCTTAAGGTTGTTCTCCAAAATAATATTGTGCCACAGTTTGTCCTGGGAAAAAGTTACCTTGAGGTTTCCCCCCAGGTGGTAACTAACTGCCTTGAGGTTTCCCCCCAGGCAATAATTGACTACCTTGAGGTTTCCCCCCAGGTGGTAACTGACTTCCCTGAAATTGTCCCCCAGGCGGTAACTGACTGCCTTGAGGTTGAGGATTCGGAATATTACCAGACATCATAAAGATTTGCTCTGTGTTCGACGTTTCAGTTTTAATTCCATTAAGACCAGATGATAATACTTGTTCAATCGGTCGAGGAGCTGCTCTTGAGAAAGTACTAGAAAGAGCCTAATACCCTGAAAGAACAGAAGGACCACGGTGTAAAAATGCTTCCGGTGTCTGAAAAAACATAGATGACTCTCCTGCCATAATGGATGAAGGATAGTAACCTCTGGGAGTAGGATGAAATGGAATTCGAGGTGGAGAAAAAGCAAGACCCGGGTTTTCTAAAAATTTCGTCAAAGATAGATACCAAGCGTCACTCCGAATAGGGTTGCAGAAAATGGATTCACGGTCCCTAAGATTTAAAGACTGAGGGGATTCGGGAAGAGATATCTCTTCGTCTGGACTAGAAATTTCTTCAATAGAAATGAGGCTAGATGGAAGATCTTCAGTAATAATATTTCTTACCCTAGGTGAACCAGGATCGCTAGAAGTTGGTGTAATAAATCCTGAGGATGTTTCCAAAATAGAATGTTCAGTTTCACGCTCACAAATTTCAGGTTCGTCAGCTAGTTCACTGGAAGGAGAAATACTACCAGTAACTTTGGAAACTAAAATCGGTTCTTGAATGTGTTCTGTTGTGGGTATTTGATAATCAGGATGAACAACTATATATGAACTTCCAATTTCTATTGATCTAATTCTACTGCTACTAGATGATACTAGAGCACGCAGCCCTTCAAGTTGACTTGGTGTATATTCAGGGGGCTTCCCCTGAAGTCTCCGGGACTGTCTCGGTAATTCTGCCACGATTAAATATTAACCAATCATACGCAAACAAATAAAATCTCAATAAAAACACCTAAAGTCTCTAAAGAAACAAACAGCTGAATCACACGCCTAAAAATATAAGAGTTCAAACCACACACAAGCAGTAACTTCCCGTACTAAAAACACTAGTTGGTGATGAAATCCAACTTAGTAGAAATTTAATACAGAAAGGGTGGTTGGAACAGTTACCCCGACAACCTGCTTAATGAAACAAACTGACACAGTTTTCTTCACAAAACCATCTCGTGTGAAGAGAACCCCCCAGAGAGTCCAAGTGAGTCTAGTCGACGTCTGCTCCAGGTGCAGTGAGATCTTTCCTTCACCGTCACCTTAGGACATAATCTTAAGCTTATGGACACTAAGGTTACCAACAGTAACAAATACAACTAGGGGAACAGTCTACGATCTGATTCCATGCGCAAAGGAAGAGTAACAAATCTCAATCCCCTTGAAGGCTCCTCGACATGGTTAATCCGAGGTTTACCGACAAGTGACCCCAGGCTCCTTGACAATGGTTAATCTGAGGTTTATCATTTTGTAATGCGTGCAGATCTTCTATCTTTCCCAATGAAACAGAATTGATTGTCTCAAAGGTTTGGATATGATCTCGTGATTAACTCCTTTAAGAGAAGCTTCCCAGATTGTACCAATTACAATTGGATTTATTTCCTACCACAAGATTTATCTACTTGTTTGTTTTACTATCTTGGAGAGTTAATTACTCCCTACTCCAAGATACTAGCTTAAGCTATATTGATGATAAGAGCCCTAGAAATAAAAATATTACTAGATGAATTTTTAATTAAGCGTTGCTTTTACGGGTTGTTCTTTAAGTCAATAGGTATGGAAATGAAACTTTGATGGTGTGAAGACTCGACTTCCAAAAACACTAAAAATGCACCTAAAAATGATAATCAATTCATTTTCTTTCAATGAAATTCTAGCTAAAGAAAGAGTTCAAGAATGCAATTCTTTTTAAGAGACAATTCTTTCTTTGAACATAAAGAATAAATGGAAGAAAAACTTTTTGTCTTTTCAACAAGAACTCAAAACGAGATAAATTATTAATGCTCACAATAAAACCCTTTCACTTTCAAGACTTGAAAATACAAAAAAAAACTTTCCTTCAAAAGAGATCTACAAATTTTAAAAGCACTCAAAACTACAAAAACTAATTTTGAGATCTACAAACTTTGAAAATGTAATTGAATAAAAGCTTTAATTTTTTTTTTTGAAGAATGTTTTACTTAGTTGTTCAGTAAACTAAGGATTTATTTGTCCATAATAACAAACAAATCAAAAAACATCCAAATATGTTTCCTTTTATAAAAATGAAATTCAAAACTTATAACAAAGTTTTTTCAAAGATTTGCAAAGAAACAACTAGATCTATTTCTCAAGAAAGGATGGATTTCACAACCAGGTCGGACTCATCAAGAAGATAAAAAGACCAATGTGATCTGAGGTATTTCAAGCTTCCAATCTTTGAGTCACTATAGAGACCAAGTGAAAAGGAATCCAAATATGCAAAACTTCTAGAAAATCATCAAAAACACAAATACTATTGGAACTCACTCACAAGAGGCTTTTGACAGAAACAATACCAATCTGGGCAGATACTAAAAACTCTAAATCAAATTAAAGATAAAATGGAAAAATAAATCTGGATTTTTTCAAAATTTTAACAGGGTCCGTAGGCTCCCAGAAGTAACAGATGCGGTCCCACACTGGTTACTTAAGAAAAGTGCGAAACTCCCTGCACTGTGTAAAAGAACAAAGTGCGGTCCCCAGAAAAGTTCAAGAAAAAAATAAAAGATTTCAAATTTTTCAAAAACAAAGAAAACCTAAGCTACCCAGGCAGATATCCATCAATCAAAAACCAAAAAAATCTTTTTCTCAAATCAAAATAAAGGAAAACCCAAAAAAAAACAAGAATCGTCCCCAGCGAAGTCGCCAATTTGTTGGGAGGATAAATCAATATTGCAGACAAGATCGATCTCCCTAGTACAAAAAATTAATCTAACAACAAACAGCCAAATAAACCTATCTTTCTCTAGACATATACGATTTACAAAAGAATACTATAAAGGTGTTAAAGACTTACCGTAAATCCAATGCTTGTTCGAAGTAGTTGTCCCTCGATCACTTGAAGGAGTTATCCTTATAGACCTGCAATCACAAACAAGCAAACATTAACTAGCACCTGTATAGTAAATATTATAAATCATGCCTATCATGGTGATCAAGGAATCCATGAAATAAACAGTTACTTAACAGCTTATTGAGAAAAATGAATTCATTTGTATTAACTTTGAATAAAGAAAACCTTACAACCTTAGCCTTGATGTTGAACAGGCCTTCCCGGGGTCCGAAACAGGAATCTCCTCTACTCTGACAAGCCTTGCACTCTTCCAACCGAGACAGATAGAGGTATGTGATCTCTCCTCACAAAAATCTCAGTTAAATGAGTCTTAATCCCAGCGGCACTTAACCTCAAATAATTCTAAAGCTTGAACTCCCCTTGAGGCTACCCAATGCCTCTTTTTATAGTGCAAAATAGGAGGTTTCAATTCCAACTATGAAGGGATAGAATCCTCCTTCAAAGGGATAATCTCCTCACATCAAGGGGTTAGCTCCTTAAGGTAAGGGATACATGAACCTCAAAAGAGTGGTTCTGCCACCGCAAGATTCTTTCTAGAGGCTTCTAGAATTTAATGAAAGTGAGATTTTTGAGTTTACTTGCACCTTTTTAATCTTTTACAGGGGTCCGCACCAATAACACAGAGAAAGTGCGTTCAGGTACGCAGGAGTCATGAACATTAGGTGCGGGACCACAGGCAAGATGAAAATAAAGTGCGATACCAGAGTTAGGGAGATTTTTAAGAACTTTTCTCTTATTTTCAAGGCTTGACATGAAGAACTGATATGTTAGACTTGCAAAGGAGAAAGTATAAGTGATAATGAGCTCATACATATAGCAGAATGTCAGGATGACAATTTTCAATGCAACATGCTTGAGTGGGTGTGGCAGCCTTCATGTTATTTACAATTGGTTCATTACTAAATTTTGACTCACATGCATGTTCATCATCACAGAATTTCCCTTGAGAAAGGGATATCATACCTTCAGCAACAATAGCATCTTCCTCCCAATACACATCTTCTCAAGCATCAATCGAGACATGTAAGTCCTCTACTTCTTGACCTTCCACAACAAATGTATGGCTACAACTAGTATCATTAATAAGAGCATCAACATTCAGTGGCAAAATTCCAGTCCTCCTAAATCCATCCTTGATATTTGAAGGTGTTAGAGCCATTTTAAATTCTTTACTTCCAAACTCAGTTAGCTCAAATATTTTTACCTCCATCCCTCGATTCTTTTTCATACATGAAGCTCGCTCTGCCCTAAAATAGTACTTCAAAGGCCCAAACACGCTGATATCAAGAGGTTTCAATATGTGAGTGGCATGAGCTAGAAATGTTAATAGGTCAGTGCCCAAATTGTTGGACTCCTCAATTGTTTGCACATCCATGTGGATTCCATGGCCATCTAAAATAATTAGGTGATTATTTTCAGGCGAGACATCACCTGGCACAGATGCAGCAAAGTGAAAAAGCAAATTCAGGAAGAGTTCCTTTGTCATCCATGCATGGGGGTGTGCAACCATGCATGCACCTGGTTCACAATTATGTATATAGTTTTTGAGTTGTGTTTTTCCTTTGAATAAATAAAAACATGGGATTGAAGAACCAGTTGCATTGACACAACAAAGTATAGTGATCAACTCTCTACTCCTAGGAAAAAAATTTGGCACATTTTTGCTCCCTCTCTTGGAAATTACCTGCATGCCACAATTACTTCCAGCCTGTAAGCATGTTTCGTCACAGTACAGATATGGTTTGGGGCATAAGAGTGTTTCTAATATGTGTGGGAAAGGGTGTCATAGAATTTAGACACAAATGCAGGGCGTAAATTTAAATCCCTATCTCTATCAAGGCCCTTTGTTTTTCGTAAGAGAAGGTCTGGATGAATTTTTTTAAACCTAGTCTACCAAGATTTTCCAGGAAACCCATCTTTGAAGGGATTTGGCCTCCCTTGGCAGATTTGATCTACTGTGTATTTTAGTTGTATCAACTCTAACCCATGTCCCATTTGGGCCATCTCCTTACACCACACAACCACCTCGGCCTCCTCCTCTTCAGTAATAACAGTAACAGGCCCTCTATGCTTTTTATGAGTGAGCCCATTAATCCAATAATGTATGCTTGAGGCTACAATTCCATGTTTTTTTGCGGATGCACTATTGAGTATCCTTTAAACTCTATGTCATCAATTGCAACTAGCATGTCTTCCTTTTTCCACCCTCTTATGGCACTGATCTTCTTAGTTGAACTTGCACCATGTAGTGTGGTTGAGGGTGGCACTATCATAGATGGATGGACAATAGGATCTTCCACCACATGGGCATTGTCAACGACATTGCAGGGAGCATTGACATCATCGACCATTTCCTCTTCCAATGAAGTGCATCGCAATTGGGCACCCTTCGTCCCACGCCTCCTCCTGTTCCTTATATGATATGCAATTGAAACGTGTGCCATGGCTACAACAACATGCATACTATTAACATTTATTTATGTCATTCGAATTTGTTTCATCTATAGAAACTCACTCTAATGCCTTTAATAAATTTAAATAATAAACTCATTCTAATCAATAATTGCAACATGTATAATAAAAACTCAGTCTAATCAATAATTGCAACATGCATAATAAAAAACTCAGTCCTATTTATTTCCTGAAATTTAAATATGAACATGTTAATCAATACTTTCAACCTGCATATATTTGAATTGATTTGTTGTTAAGGTCACTGAACATATGATTAGAATGGGTAGGTTTGAATGTGTGTTAGGGTTTGAATGATCAGAAAGGTCCTTTTCTAATCTATCTTGTTTAAATTTTTCAGTTTATATATTGTTGCATATAGACAATTCAAAGATAGATAAAAATGATGCAATCTATGTTTTTTAATCTCAAAGTTGTATCATGTTCTATGGCAGCCTAATGAGGTACGGTTTACTAAAAAGTGAAACATCATTTTTGGAACAATAATTTTGGACATGTATTGTTCATATGATAAGAATGGGTAGGTTTGAATGTGTGTTAGGGTTTTAATGTATGATCAGAAAGATCTTTTTTCTAATCTATCTTGTTTAAATTTTCTAGTTTCTATGTTGTTGCATATAGACAATTCAAAGACAAATAGACATGATGCAATCTATGTTTTCTAATCTCAAAGTTGTATCATGTTCTATGGCAGCCTAATGAGGCACATTTTACTCAAAAGTGAAACATCATCTTTGGAACAGTAATTTTGGACATGTCTTGTTCATATAATTAGAATTGGTAGGTTTGAATATGTGTTAGGGTTTGAACAAGTGATTAGAAAATATTTTTCTAATATTTCTTGTTTAAATTTTCTAGTTTTTATATTTTTTCATATAAAAAATTCAAATACAGATATTTTGGGTATGTGTTATATTCTTTCGCCGACTAGCCCCACACGTTGTACGTTGCGTCGGGCGCAACAAGGGGGTCACAAGGGGGGAGGCAGCCCCCACTGTTGGGGTCTGGGGCAGCACCCCGGCTAAAATTTGTTTGGTGTGCGGACCCACTCATAGGCGGACCCACCCATGTTTTATGCATGATTTTGCACATGGTTTTGGGGTATGATGGTTTTCGGCCCCTGGTATTTTGTAGATCCGGTCAAGGGAACTACAGTTATGTTCTAATCCAAGGTTAATGGATTGGGGTTTATGTATGCTTCAGCATGTATATATATGTGTTGTAACACTAAAAGGAATATAATGAAAAATCAAGCTGGTCATCCCAATTTGGGATCTAGGGGAAAATCTCTGTGTTTATCTGTTTTATGTTTTATGCTCTCGCTATTGTTTATTTTCTGTTATAAGATTCGTGTGTAGATAATTTATGTTCAGGGTTAAAACCTACATTTGGTATCAGAGCTGTTTCGGCTTCAAGGGGGCATACTCTTTGTTGCCGTGGGTTTCCGCTAATCCGGGCCCGAGGTAGACCCCGTTTTATGTGGGAGATCTCGCGAGGATCAATTCTATGGTGAAAGAGGATGGCAAGCGTAAGGAAGAGGAGATTGAGAAATTCTAATGGGTCGCAGTTTTGAGTTATGGAAGCTCGCATGGAGGATCTCGCCGTGGATAAAGATCAAGTGGATCGTGGTAGATCCATTTGTAGCACAACTAAGAATGCCGATGAAGACTGGAAGAAATTGGATCGGAAGGCTAAGAGCACAATACGGTTGTCTGTCTCAAATTCAGTATTGTTGAATGTGTCTGGGGAAGCTACGGCAAAAAATTTGTGGGAAAAACTTGGGACTTTGTACCAATCTAAGTCTCTGGTGAATAAGTTGTTCCTGCGGAAAAAGTTGTATAACCTGAGGATGAAGGATGGAGACTCGGTGACAGAGCATCTGAACGCCTTCAATACTGTGGTAAGTCAGCTGTCATCTGTTTATATTAAAATATTAGATGAAGATAAGTGCATCAGTTTGTTGTGTTCTCTACTAGATTCGTGGGACAGTCTGGTTATTGCAATAGGTAGCAATACAACTACCTTGAATTTTGATGACATTGTCTCAGCCTTGTTGTCGGAGGAAATGAGACGGAGAAATATGGAGGGTCAGAATGGAGATGCCTTATCTGTACAAGGAAGGTCCCAAAACAGAAGCAAGAATAAGGTTTCGAGTGGGAGATCCAAATCTAGAGGGAGATCTAAATCTCCTGAAAATTTTGTAAAGGTATGCTGGAAATGCGGAAAGGAAGAGCACTACAAAAAGGACTGCAGATCTAAAGCTCCTGAGAAAGGAAAGGGATCTTATGATGCTCCTTCTACAGAGGCAAAAACCACCTCGGATGAAGGTGGGGATGTGTATTTGGCTTCTTCTTCAAATACACATGTAGATCATGATTCATGGTTGATTAACTCAGGTGCATGCTTTCACTTCACTCCCCATCGGGAGTGGTTCTGTGAGTATGAGAAATATGATGGTGGTGATGTCTTCCTAGGGGATGATAGGAAGGCCAGAATCGTCAGACGTGGAAAGGTAAAGTTGAAGCTGCAAGGTGGAAGGATTAGAACACTTCCTAGTGTTCTACATATTCCTGCATTGGCCAGAAATCTGATTTCTGTAAGCAAGATGGATGATGCAGGTGTAAAAACAGTGTTTGAGAAAGATGCCTGCAAGATGGTTCAGGGAGCATTGGTATTAATGCGGGGAGTTCGGACTGGAACTCTGTACAAGCTACAAGGTATCACTGTTATTGATGGGTGTAACAGTTCTATGGTTCCCGAAAGTGGAGCGGAAAGCCTAGCTGTCTTTGGAGAAAAGACCATGCTATGGCATCAAAGGCTTGGACATATTGGAGAGAAGGGCCTTCGGATACTGCATAGAAATGGTATGGTAGAAGGTATGTCTAATTGCTCTCTGGATTTCGATTTCTGTGAACATTGTGTATATGGGAAGTAGAATCGGGTGAGTTTTCCTTCTGGTGCTAAGAGGGCGAACAAGATATTAGAACTTGTGCACAATGATGTGTTTGGACCTGTGTCAGTTCCATCACTGGGAAAGTCTGTGTACTATGTTTCATTCATATATGACTTCTCAAGGAATACATGGATATATTTATTGAGGAAGAAATCTGAAGCTTTTGAAAGATTTAAAGAATTTAAGGCTTTGGTGGAAAACTAGACAGAGAAGAAGATAAAGGCGCTGAGGACAGATAATGGTTGGGAGTTCTGCAAGAAGGAATTTGAAGAGTTCTGTAAGAAGTGTGGTATAGCATGACAGAAGACTACTCCATACACACCTCAGCAAAATGGAGTTGCAGAAAGAATGAACAGAACACTAATGGAAAAGGCAAGAAGCATGCTCAGTGGTACCGGGTTAGGACAAGAATTCTGGGCAGAGGCAGTGGAGACTGCATGTTACTTAGTTAACAGATCACCTTCATCAGCATTGGAGGATAAGACTCCACATGAGGTATGGACTGGTAAGAAACCCTCTCTTTCACATCTAAGGGTATTTTGATGTGATGCATATGTACATGTTCCAAAGGAGAAAAGGAACAAGTTGGATAATAAATCTGAAAGGTGCATCTTTATTGGGTATAAGGATGGTTTAAAGGGTTACAAGCTTTGGAACCCAGAAACAAGGAAGGTTGTGTACAGTCGAGATGTGGTGTTTAGAGAGGTGAAAGATGTTGTTACACATGAAGTCCTACCAAAGGAACCTGAGAAGATATAGTTTAAGCTAAAGGAGGATGAATCAAACTCTACAACAGAAGAAGACTCGGAAGAGGAAGAGCCACAAAATCCAACTGTGAGAAGATCAACTCGGGAAAGAAGGCAACCAGAAAGGTATAGTACATCTACTTTTTGTTCAGGTTTTGCCTTAACTATAACTGATGATGATCCCAAAACTGTTAGGGAGGCAGTAGATTCAGAGGATGGAAAACTCTGGAAGGAGGCCATGGTTGATGAGATGGCATCCTTGCACAAAAATGAGGCATGGGATCTGGTAGACTTGCTGGTAGGAAGGAAGCCCATCGGGAGCAAATGGGTGTTTAAGAAGAAGATGAATGTAGAAGGCAAGGTGGAGAAATACAAAGCTTGGTTGGTAGCAAAAGGTTATTCCCAGGTGCCGGGAATTGATTTTGGTGATATTTTTTCTCCTGTTGCCAAAGTTACTTTTATTAGATTACTTTTATTATTTGCTGCTACATTTGATTTTGAGATAGAACAGATGGATGTGAAGACAACATTTCTTCACGGGGATCTAAAAGAGGAGATCTACATGAAGCAACTTGAAGGCTTTATGGTGAAGGGTAAGAAAGAACTGGTGTGCAGGTTGAAGAAGTCTCTGTATGGGTTAAAACAGTCACCAAGGATGTGGTATCAAAAATTTGATACCTATATACGGGGACTTGGCTTCACCAGAAGCAAGGAGGATCACTGTGTTTATTTTAAATCAATTGGTGACCGTGTTATTTATTTGGTCTTGTATGTGGATGACATGTTGTTGATTGGAAATGACAAAGAAATTATCCAAGATTTGAAGACCCAACTGTTCTCCAAATTCGACATGAAGGATCTGGGTGCTGCAAACTATATTTTGGGCATGGAAATTAAGAGAGATCGGGCAAAGAGGAAGCTCTCGTTAAACCAGAGGAAGTATGTCGAGACTATATTGCAGAGATTCAATATGAAGAATAGTAAACCGGTAAATGTTCCTATTCCTGTAGGTGTAAAGCTGTCTGCTGAACAGTGTCCCAAGACACAAGAAGAAGAGGAGGATATGTCCTGTGTTCCATATGCAAGTGCAGTGGGTAGCTTGATGTATGCAATGGTCTGTACTAGACCAGACATTGCACATGCAGTGGGAGTATTGAGCAGGTTTATGTCAAACCCAGGGAAGGAGCATTGGACAGCAGTGAAGCGGGTTTTCAGATATTTACGTGGCACAAGTGATTATGGCTTGTGCTACCAGGGAAGACCAGGATTGGAAAGAATGTTGGACATTCGTGGTTTTGTTGATGCAGACTGGGCTGGAGATCTGGACCAAAGAAGATCTACAAGTGGGTATGTGTTTAGCCTATTTGAAGGCACAGTCAGTTGGATGAGTAAAAGACAGTCTGTAGTGGCTCTTTCAACTACAGAGGCAGAATACATAGCAGCCACTCATGCAAGCAAGGAAGCAGTTTGGTTGCAGAGATTGTGTTCAAGTATGGGGTTGGTAAAGCAAGCTATAAGGATAGACTGTGATAGCCAAAGTGCAATTTTCTTGGCTAAGAACCCTGCTTATCATTCAAAGACAAAGCATATTGATGTTCAATATCACTTTGTTAGAGATATGGTTGAGGCTAAAAGGGTGTTGCTGGTAAAGGTGGACACTTTGAAGAATGTTGCATATGCATTGACGAAGTCTGTGAGCACTCAGAAGTTCTCTTGGTGTAGAGAAACAATGGGTGTTGAAGAATTGGCCCAATGACTAAGCTCTCCTGTGGCCCCCTGTGGAAAGAAAACAACAAGTGGGAGAATGTTGGGTATGTGTTATATTCTTTCCACGACTAGCCCCACACGTTGTACGTTGCGCTGGGCGCAGCAGGGGGGTCACAAGGGGGGAGGCAGCCCCCACTGTTGGGGTCCGGGGCAGCGCCCCGGCGAAAATTTGTTTGGTGTGCGGACCCACCCATGTTTTGTACATGATTTTGCACATGGTTTTGGGGTACGATGGTTTTCAGCCCATGGTATTTTGTAGATCCAGTCAAGGGAACTACAGTTATGTTATAATCCAGGGTTAATGGATTGGGGTTTGTGTATGCTTCAGCATGTATATATATTTGTTGTAACACTAAAAGGAATATAATGAAAAATCAAGCTGGTCGTCCCAATTTGGGATCCAAGGGAAAATCTCTGTGTTTATCTGTTTTATGTTTTATGCTCTCACTATTGTTTATTTTCTGTTATAATATTCGTGTGTAGATAATTTATGTTTAGGGTTAAAACCTACAAGATAGACATCATGCAATCTATGTTTTCTAATCTCAAAGTTGTATCATGTTCTATGGTGACCTAATGAGGCATATTTTACTCAAATTTGAAACATCATCTTTGGAACAGTAATTTTGGACATGTCTTGTTCATATGATTATAATTGGTAGGTTTGAATGTGTATTATGGTTTGAATGTGTGATCAGAAAAGTCCTTTTCTAATCTGTCTTGTTTAAATTTTCTAGATGAAAACAATAAAAGTTTCTAGATGGAATTGCTTGAGATTGAAGTAATAAAAATCGCTAGCAACCCATAACCAATCTCTCCCTCGCTAACACCATCACTGCCACTACCATTTGAACTACCCTTCATTACTCTTACTTCCCATAATCACTACGCTCACTGAACTATGCTAGCTAACTGAACTACGTAACGCTCTTACCCAAGGTTCGTTCAACTGTGTTGTTCAAAAGTGCTCTGGAAGTATTGATTGTAGTGAGACTGCTAAAGAATTATTACGTGCCTTATGGAAACAATGAAAGTTTCTAGATGGAATTTCTCGAGAGTGAAGTAATAAAATGAGAGAATCATATAATTGCAGGTTATTTGAATCTCACTCTAGCTCACATAATTTCTACTTTAGAATTGGTATTTCTACTTCAAAATTCGATGCACTAGAAAGAAGGAAAACAAGATGATATGTTTTCTATGTTGACTCATATGATATAGTTTTTTGTGTCCAATTCTGCAATTTCACGTAGTAGCTAAATTGTGCACAGTTTTTTCATATGTTAAGTTAATGGAAGATTTGGAAGATTAAAAATAACATAATGAAATCAAGGAAAAAATTGAATTTTATACATTAAATTAATGGAAGATTTAAAAAAACAGAAAGAAAATCTTGAATTATTCAAACCTTATTACAATGTGCAGTTTCTGATTACAATGTGCAATCCCTGATGGAGTGAATCCAGCTGCATGAGTAGAATGAAAGTTTATGAAGCAATTATGAGGTGGTTTTATAGATTTTTGTTGTTGAATTTGATTGGAAGGGAGGATTAACATGGATTGATTTTTTCCAAATTCAAATGTGTGTTGTGGATTGTTTTGGATGTCATCCAATGGCTAAAAAACTCTTATGGTTGATCCTTGTGCTTTCCTTTGTGTACTCGTGTTTAATTCCAGAATCCAGTGTTTAATTCCTGAATCTTGTGTGTTGGTGTCATTTATTGTTGAACATATATGCAGTTATGGCTAACACATTCATTATTTATTCTTGTGTAGGTAGCAATGGATTTTTCTCATAGTTGCTCCAGTTTCCATTTATTGGGGTTGGTCTGATGTGATAGGTGTCTTATTGGATAGTATGAGATGGAAGTTTTGCTTGTTAATTTTGTCTTGTTTTCTAAAACAGATATGGAAGTACTTGGGACAGGATGTCTTGTCAGTTTGTGATATTAAAGCTAGTGTTGGACAGTTGTAAACCCAATCAATATCTGGGCCAATTTTGGACATGTTTGAATAACTTATATAACTTAATATTATGTATTTATGTTTTATTGTTATGTTTTGATGGTTGTGTGGGACCAATACTATAAAAATTATTGGTCCCCGCACAACAATAGAAGCATCTCCCCTAATAGAATCACAGTATCTAGGAAGCACAACATCCAGGTGGGAAGCACGGGATCTGTTTTCCTTTATCGAGACAGGCACAAGAATGTGGGACAAGCACGGCATTCAAGTCGAGACAGTGATAGGTTCAGGGAGGTAGTGGTATTTCCAAGCAGTGATCCTTGGTTTTCAGGTAGCAGTCAGGCGGTAGTTAAGGCAGCATCCCTGGAGTTCCAAACAATGGACAAGCACAGCGTCTAGCGGGAAGCACAGGTCCGACCCACATCTCTCTGCTTATATTATTTGTTGATGTACATTAGTTATGTTTCAAACCGGTAAACAAAATGGAAGCCTTTCAAACTTGGGTTTGTAAGTATCTCTTTAGTAAAAACATTTAGTTATTAATGAAATTGTTAGATAACTGGCATGGGTATACAGGACCAATGCGAAAAAAATACATCAGCTGGTGGAAACTAATGCTGCAGGCGATAAAATTACAAAGAAAAAATACTCCAAACAGGTGGGATGTGGTAGGTGGTTATCAAATTCAAATATTGATTTCAGTACTAAGGAGGCTTATGGAGGAAGGCTTGGGCACACCTTGGAGTCACAATCTCCAAATTTCAGGAGTTAGGGAGACTTATTCCAAAACTACTGCAGAGAATATAAGTGGGAACTGGAATCCTTGTCTCCCAGAGTTGTGTCAAGCCAATGCATTTGGCATAAACGAGAGATGGATTTTTTATGAATGAAAAGCAGTACAAGGGGACTTTACGATGCAGGAAAGCCAAAAATATGAGACAGTCACAGATAAAAAAACTCACTTGGATTTTACTGAAAACAACTAAAAACAAAACTGCCAAAATGCATTTGTTAGTAGAAGAGCGGGAAAATCAAGATGTGGATATTAGCAAAAATAAAGAGGTTGTATCAAAACATGATGAACCTACGCCAAATCAAAGTGAAAGTGAAGCTATTCCAGTAAACATATAAGAGAACAATAAGGACACATACAACCCCACAACCACTCTATTGTTGTGGTCATCAAAGCTCTACGTAAACGAACTCATGAGTATGAAAAAAAAATTGAGTATATTGAGTTAAAGGGGCAACATGAAGATCTCAAATTAAAAGAAATTTTGGAAACCAGTCAAAAACATGAAAGGGAAAACAAGGTTCTTAAAGAGAAGGTAATAAGCTTACAAAACATAATCGAAAGAGGGAAGCAAGAGTTGATCATGCTGAAACAAAAGTTAGAGCAAACAAAGGCAGTAGAAGATAAAGACACCGGGATGGGAAAATTTGGAAGAGAAAATCAGATGGAAATGTTCCAATCAACAATTGCAAATATGGAAATGAGAGAAACCAAACTAAAGCAACAAATAGAAGAAGCTAAATATCGGGCTCAAGTGGTAAAGGAACCATTGGTTGAGCAAAAAGAAATCATTGAGAGACAAATCAAGAGGCAAATAAGAGAAGAAAAAGATAGGAAAGACAAGGCCACAAATGCCATCATCAAAGGCCTGAAAGACTATGGAGAAAAGGAAAGAACAGATATTTTAGCAAGGGATTTTCTCAAGGACAATTGGACGGGTTACATTCAACAAACAAATAGGATTGGTAGGAAAGCAGAAAATGGAAGGAATAGACATGTTAAATTTTCATTAAGGAATATAAAATACAAGATGGCTATCCTAAAAAATAGGGGGCTACTTAGATGCACTCATATTTACCTAGATGATGACTTAACACTTGAACAACAAGACGAGCGAAGGAGGGAATGGGAGAAAGCGAAATAAATAAGAGAAGCAGGAAAATGAGCGTGGTTGAAAAATGGGAAAGCCCAAGTCAGCAAACGTTCGGTGAGTTGGAATTGTAGAGGTTGCCCATGAAGGAGAGGACTGGGATTGGGGCTTATAGCAGAAGGGAAATACATCATTATCCTTACGTAAACCCATGAGCATGAGGGTTGTAGGGTTCCAGAATTCAAAGAATACAGTAAAATTTCAGTGTAGAAAGAAGGCACTGGTATAGGGAAAGAACATGCAAGGATCATCGTTCTAATAAGAGAAATGTGGAGTGGAATAGTGAAAGTGGAAAAATAGAATCCAAATAAGAAATTTATATGGCTAAATATAACAGACAACAATGTAACATTCAGGCTGGCAGAATGTTACTTTTCCCTAAAAAACTTGAAGTTCTACAAGAAGACAAATTTAGATAAATAAGACCCTTATGCTATGTTAAAAAGAGACATTTCTTGTTTCAGGATTTTGGGAGATATTGTTATAATCAGTGACTTTAATGCCAGGACAGCAAACAATCAGTGTATTTAGTTAGAGAGTGATGGGAATTTGGATAGCAATCCTCTTTAGTTAGATGGGAATGAAGAGCACGGGTGGAAAAGGTTTTCTCAAGAGGGGATTGGGAGTGTGTCACACTTTGGCGTTGAGTTGTTAGGCTTATATAGCCTCTATGACATGGTAATTTTCAATGGCATGAAAGTTTGGCCAACATCCGGGGGTATCACATGTAAAACCTACAACTGTCAAATTGTGGTGGACTATGTAATATGCTTTCATATCTATGTGTGCAATTTTTTAAAGTTCAATATTGAGGCATGTCCTATTGAGATGAATTTTGACCATATGCCTCTCAATATTAAGTTGGGCATATGCACAAGTGGGATACAAGAAGGGTAGACCCAACAAGGCCATAAGAAAGAGCATGCAAATGGAAAAATCCTCATAAATCAAGAAAACCAAGAGCTATTTGTTGATGCTCTAAAATTTCACTTTCAATGGGAAAAAAAAACGCAAAAAACAAGGAAGACAATGTAGAAATAGAATGCATTAGCAGCAATATGTTGATCCCTCTAATCCAAAAATCCTTAAACGTGTGCAAAATATCTTGGCCTAATAAGAGGGTCTCGAACACTTTTCCAAATAATCCTTGGTATGATGAAGAGTGCAAGGCTGCTAAAAGGTCCCTTAAGGAGAAGGAGACAAATTGTGAAATATGGAAAAATTATAAAAATCTAATAAAACCAAAAAAAAAAAATTATGTAACTTCAAGAAGGAATGAATTAATCTCGTTGGGAAAGCACAACCCCAAAGGATTATGGCGCTAACTACAACAAACAGAAAATCAACTAGATAATAATATCTCAGATATGCATTGGCTATAATATGCAAAGCTCCTCTATGAGAGAAAATAAGAGAAAATTATCCCCCCCATAATCAACCCCACAACCAAGTCATTTTCAATGGAGGAGGTCAAGTGTGGTATAAAAAAATTAGCAAGTGGTAAAGCCCAAGACATTGATGGGCTACAGGCATAATTTTTAAAATGGGGCGATGATATCTTGGCCCCAATCATCAAACGGATCTTCAACAACATCAGACAAGGATATTTTCCATTGGAATGGAAAATAAGTGTTGTTATCTCTCTTTACAAAAGTGGAGACATCAATAATCCCTCTAACTATCACACTATTATGGTCAATATTCTTCTTGGAAAATTGTTTGGGAACATGATGGAGGGTAGAATTAGCAGGTGGGCAGAAAAAAAAGGGTAAAAGAGCAAAAGGACAGGAAGGTTTTAGGCCAAGGCACTCTACAATTGATCATTACATCACTCTTAGGCACTTCATCGAAAAAGTATGGGAAATTCAGGGTGGGGAATCCTTTTTTTTCTTTGTTGATTCCATAAAATCTTTTGACATTGTTCCTAGGGATAAAGTTTGGAGAAGAATGGAAGACCTTGGAATCCCAAGTGAATATAGAGTTGTTGTCCATAAATTGTATGAGAAAGTTAGTGTTGAACTCAAAACTAAAGAGAGCTTCTCGGAATGCTTTGGTAGTGAAATTGGGGTCAAGCAGGGGTGCCCCCTTTCCCCCACTCTATTTGGTTTATATATTGATAAGCTAGAAGAATGGCTAAACAAAATTAGTGGAAAGGGTATTCAACTAGCAGGTTATGTAGTGAAGTTGCTTTTGTATGCATACGATCTTATCCTAACTAGAAAATTTGCCATGGTTTGAGAGATCACTTGAAGGCCTTAGAGTTTTTTTGTCAAGAGGTTGGGATGCAAGTAAACACTAGCAAAACCAAACTCATGATATTCTCTTTGAAGCGGAAAAAACAATAGGTTAGCTTTACATTTGAGGAAAAATCCTTGGAGATAATGGAAGAACACAAGTACCTGGGATTTTTTTTTCACAGGAGGCTCAATTGGGAGACATGCATAACTAAAAGGATCCAAGGGGGATCAAGAGATTCTTACCTTATTCAGAACATATGTAGGAAAGCAAAACTATGGGATTGGAAAACCAAGAAAACTCTTTTGGAGTGTTGGTTACACCGGTTGTCCTTTATGGATCTAAAGTTTGGGGGAGCAGCTTGTCAAATCACAAGTGGAGACAAATAGAAAGAATTCAAAAGAACTTAATCATTAATATCTTCAAAGTCAATTCAACGATCCCATATGAGATCTTTCTAGATGAGGTTGGAATGTTCTCGATGGAGGCTTTGGCAATCATTCGTTTGTTAAGTTATTTAAAAAGGGTGGAAAGCATGGATGAACACCGTTGGCCCAAGTTGATTGTGGCAGAGGAGATAAATCATAGGAAAAAAACTTCGAGGAAGCAAAATGGCAAGGGGATGAGCAAATGGGGAATAAATTGGCAAGATTCTTCTAACTTTAAAGAGGAGATAAAAACTTGGGTACTTCAAAAATTCAAGATTAGCATGTGGGAAAAACTGATTGGCAGAAGAAAAAAAAAATAAAAAAAAAAATAAAATAAACACTATATGTCAAAAAATTCAACCCATCAAAGTCGCATGATAAAAAGACTTATTTGAGTGTCGCAATCAAGGGAAAGGCTAAAATTTTAATAGCATAGTTGAGGATCGTATCTCACCATCTTAGGTGTGAAACAGGTAGGATGGATAACACCCAAGAAAGAGTGGGAAGAAAGAGCTTATATATTTTGTAGGAAAAGAGCGGTTGAAATTGAATGGCACTTCAGCATGGAATGTCTGGCTTATGAGGACCAATGTTATAAAACTTCGGCTTGGGTTCGGAACCGCTGAGGTTCGACTCTGACTCTGACTCTAACTCGGTATCGACTCGGCCAGTTTGATTTCAATGACTCGGCCTTTGTAAAAAATACATTAAATATTTTTTTTTTTATATAAAAACATAATTTGAAATAATTTCATTCATGTTTCCAAACACAAAGCATTAGAATAAAGAGAGAAGAAAACATATTATCAAAGTAGGCTCATGAATATATCCATTATATAAAAATGGCACACAGTGCATTGTCCAATACATGTAATATATAGAGATTAGAAGAAAAACACATAACCAAGGAGACTCTAAATGGTCTCTACAACAAAACATCACTAGTCACTAGTTACCACTGCTAGAGAAGCCAACATCTGGCCCAGACTTTGAATCAGAGTGAGACAGGGAAACCCATGGCTCTCCCTCCTCATCAAGATCTTCAACTCAAATTGTAGTAGTAGTAATAGCACATTGAGCCTAAGATAGAAGAGTTATGCACTTGCGTCGTGGCTGACTAGAGGAAGTGCCTACAACCAAAGGACTTGGGGTTGGGCTTGGTACTAGTGGATCTGCATTCAGCTTAGCATAATGTTCAACTAATACCTCCAGCTTTAAATCCAAGTCAACATCAATATCCTCATCAAATTCAAACTCTGTTGGATGACTCTTCACTACCCAATCTGATGTTGGATCAATATCATCCAACACAATGGGATTTGTATCAGTTCTTTTGTTTAGCAATTGGTTGTGTCTTAGTCGGAGGTTGTATTGGACATAGACTAGATCATTTAATCGTTTTTTCTCCAAACAGTTTCTCTTCTTCATGTGAATCCTCTCAAAGACAGGCCAATTGCGCTCACACCCATAAGCACTACAATTTTGACTCAAAATACGGATTGCAAACTTCTGTAATTGAGGACAATGGCTACCAAATGCATCCCACCATTGCGGTGCAAAAAACATAGTCGTGTAATGAGTTAGCTCAACAAATTATATCCAACTTTCAAATTATAAACAATTTAACAAAATAAGAATTTGAAAATTGAAATTCTTAGTTTACCTGGCTTATCTGCTTCCCTTGAAATCCTTGCAAGGTTCTTGCCAAAGGTACTTGTGGCTCTGCTAAAACAAGTGATATGTCGATGTATCTCCAGATGGCCACTCTCCGTAGGGACCATGTGATCAATGCAGTCAATCCATCCATCTCTAACCTCCCCAATCAAAGCTTCTACCTCCATATATTTATAATGATACCTTGGGTTAAGAAAATACCCAGTTGCATTTATAAGGCGATGGAGTTGATTATTCCATCTTTGATCAATGATTTCCCAAATGGACCCATACTTGGCCACTCTTTCCTTGTATGTTGTCTTTATTTGCTCATTTGCATGATCCATAACCTCATAAATGAAGCCCATATCCAATCTTTCCCCATCCACCAACCGCAACACCTTAACCAGTGGCTTAGCAACCTTCACAATCTTTGTTGCCTTTTTCCAAAATATTTATTCATTAACGTTCTTTTTCACATATTTTCCATAATGTTTGTGAGACCATTGACATCCATTCCTTTCATCACTAGAAAACACACTTTGCAAGTTTCTATGTTGGGAAAGCATAGATTGCAATGTCAAAAAATGAGTTGCAAATCTAGTGATGGCAGACCTAATAATATCCTTGCCCCCTGTGTGTTTTCTCATCAGATTCAAAATCCATGAGTGATTGTAAATATATTTTTTTATGATTTTGGCATGCTTTATAATGTTCTTGATCTAATATATTTTACCAATATCCACAAGCATGAGTTCTATGAAATGTGCAACACATGGGGTCCAAAAGATGGTTTTGTGTTTTTCCTCTAACAGTTTACAAGCAAGAACATAGTTAGATGTATTATCTGTGATGGTTTGAACAACATTAGCCACCCCCACCTCTCCAAAAGTTGAAACAACAAGTGTGCATCTTCACCCTATTAGATGCATCAACTAATCTTAGAAACATGGTTCCTTGTGGGGAAAAGATAAGAAAGTTTATGATGGTACTGTAAATTTTCGTAGATGTTCTATGCTTGACGCAACTTTAATTTTATCCCCAATATCAAACAACGATCACTAAACAAGAAAGTAAAATGCTAATAGAACATACTAGTAGATCGACAGAAGACAAGCCAAAAATTACACTTAACTTGATTAGAAAAATATATGTGTTGTGGTGTGTTATGGCGGTCAATAGGATGCTTCAACCAGCAAAGTCTCAATACGGTCAGCCAACCAGAAGTGTCAATGAAATTCAACGTTGTCCTAGTCAACGGTCAACGCAAAATAGCAGAAGCAAAAAGTCAATGCAGCCCGATCAAAGTTAATAGTCAACCTCAATTTATATGCCAATACATGCGGACTTCAGAAATCATAATTTTGACCAAGTTTGGGGTCAGTTTAACCATGTGTTGACCAAAGTCAACGTTGGTCAAATATGTGTTGAAAAACCTAGGTCGAAAACATAAATTCGTTTTGATGTGTTTCCCACGTGTGGAGAAGAAGAGACTCCAAGTGATGATCGAACCAAACAGATGATGAGAGAGAATGTGTAATGATGATGGATGAAAATGACCTCCAACGTTGACCTATATATATCCATCAGTGAGGGTGTATGACACATCTGTTGGGGCTTCAAGCCTACATTTCAATTTTGGCCGACCTTGCACATAAGGGGATTTAATTCAAAATAAATGTTCTGCTCATCGGATCAAGATGATCTTTAGATCGATCTTGCACCTCTCTGAAAGAGGAATCCAATAAAAATATTGGCATATTCATCTGAGCATCACAACATGGATGTTGGACGTAGTTGTCCAAAATTAACACTCCCTCTCAACTAAGGAGAATTCCATCCACCTGTGTCATCCAAACATCGTGTGTCATCCTATCATAACTTGCTTTGTTGGCTTCTTTATTTCAGAACAAAAGAGGGTCACTCACAAAGACATCATTCATGGCTGACAAATTCAGCCCAGAGGTCTGAAACCTCTATAGGACTCAAAAGAGTCACATACCAACCCGAAGTTGGTTTACCTGACCCGAAGTTAGTTGGAGGTCCGAAACCTCACTAGACTTGATCACAGATCAAGTGGTTGGACACGTGTCATCCTAGACATATAGAGTATAGAAATATCTTATGCGTCCATCAATATTTGCTACTAGTCTCTAGCTTTTCCCACCTCACTGGCCAAATGAGAGGTACTTCCCATGAGTCCAAGACTCAATGGGTAGGATGCATACGAGGCATAGATCATGAGAGGTAAACCAACTCAACATCATAACGGTGGGGCAGAAGCACACCAACAAGGTTTGGCAAGCCTAGCCCTATGGTTTCTTATAGCTCCGAGAAGCTATCCCCAAAGCCCCCCATAGCTCCCAGAGCTCATCCTCCAACAGGACCTTCAGCATAGGGTCGTTTCACGATTCCAAGATTCTCACAGAAGGTTGGGAACTTGACCTTCCCCAAGGGCTTTGTGAGGATATCTGTGACATGCTCATCAGTTCCTATATGATCGAGCCTTACAGCGCCTCATTGTACTACATCCCGGATAAAGTGGTACCTGATATCAATATGCTTGGATCGATCTTGAAACACGGGATTCTCGAACAACCGAATCCCACTCTGGTTATCACAGAGTATCACGATGGTATCTAGCACATGCCCGAACAGCTCACTAAAGAGTTTTCACAACCAAACTACTTCACAACAGGCCATACTCGTTGCAATGTATTCAGCCTCTGCGGTGCTCAAAGCCACTGACTTCTGCGTCCTGCTCATCCAAGATATCGAAGCAGAACCAAGTGTGAAGCAGCATCTATAGGTGCTCTTGCGATCCACCACACTGCCAACCTAATCGGCATTAGTATATCCATGGAGTGTCACACTCCTGGCAGTGTATCTCAGCCCATGGTTTATCATGCCCCGAAGATATCTCAACAAATTCTTGGCACCAACCCAGTGAATTTGATGAGGTTCAACCATATGTTGACTCAAAGTGTTCACTGCAAAACATACGTCCAGACGGGTGCTCACTAAGAACATCAGGGCCCCTACGAGTTGACGATACTCAGTAGGATTTGCTAGCACGAGCCCAGCAGCGCTGCCACTCAACTATTTGAAGTTGAGCTCCATCTATGCCGACACGGACTTACAGTCCACCATTCCAAATATTTCCAGAAGCTTCACAATATATTTTCCTTGATAAAGGAAAATCTCGCCAGATCTCTGCCAGACCTCCAGGCCTAGGAAGTAATGCATCAGTCCTAGGTCCTTCATCTCGAACTCAACATCGAGCTACCTCTTACACTGATGAATGAGAGGGTCAGCACCTGTCAGGAAGAGGTCGTCCACATACAGCACTAGAATGAGAGGCTTTTCTCTATCAACCTTGAAGTAAAGGTTCGGATCAGCATTACTACGAATGAAGCCCAGCTTCATCAGGTAGCTATCTATCCTCTCGTACCAAGCTATGGGTGCTTGCTTCAACCCATAGAGGGCTTTCTTCAACCTGTAAACATGGGTGTCCCAATCCTGAACTTCGAACCCCAGAGGTTGCTCCAAAAACACCTTTTCCTTTATCGCACCATGCAGAAATGCAGTGTTCACATCCATCTGATGAAGATTTCATCCTTGTGTAGCAACAAGGGCTATGATAGATCGAATGGTGGTATATCGGGCCACAGGTGCAAATATATCATCATAGTCTACGCCTTCCTTTTGAGAGAAGCCACGGGCAACGAATCTTGCCTTGAACTTTTTAGCACTACCATCAGATCCATGCTTGATCTTATAGAACCATTTCGAGGTGACAACTACATTGTCCTCCGATCTCAGAACCACATCCCATACATCATTCTTCATAATGGACTCATATTCTTCGTGCATAGCATCCTTCCAGACTCGATGTTTTACGGCTTCCTCAAAAGATCTAGGATCAGATTGTACGATTGTACTCATGGCTGCTAGATACCCTTGGTACCTATTCGACTTCTTACTTTCACGGAATGTCCCCCTTAGGGCCATATGATTCTCGACATCCTCGAGAGTGTCCCTGAGCCATGACAGTCTTTTCCTCATTAAAGAAGGTGGATCAATAGGGTCCATCGATCCTTCAACATCGGGCATCATCTCATCTTTCGGTTATTCTTGATTTCCAAGCCTTGCTTCATGATCTTCCTCATATCTCGGAAGATTGATTACTTTCCTCAGGGAAGCATCTTAGTCAAAGGTAACATCGTGGCATATCTCCACTTCCCTTTGACCAGACACATAAACTCTATAGGCCTTCGAAGTTTCGCTATAGCCCACAAACATTCCCTTCTTTCTAAAATCATCTAGCTTGCTCCTCTTCTCCTTCAGTACATGAAAATAAACAGGACAACCAAAAACTCTAAAATGTGAGATGTCAGGTTTCTTACCAGAGAAAACCTCTTCGGGAGTTTTAGAGTCTAGAGCGGAATGCAGGCATCGGTTTCGTATGTACACAGCAGCATTCGCAGCTTCTCCCCACATAAACTTTGGAAGACCTTTGTCACATAGCATGGCATGGGTAGCTTCCACAATGGTACTGTTCTTTCTTTCAGCAACGCCATTTTTCTCAGGAGTATAGAAATTTGTGGTCTCCTTCTTGATGCCAGCTTCTCTGCAAAAGTTCTTGAACTCGTTCATCTCATATTCAATGCCATTATCGGTCCTCAATATCTTGATCTTCTTCCCTGTTAAATTTTCCACCAAGGCTTTGAAGGTACGAAACCACATGAAAGCCTCGTCCTTCTTTTTCAATAAGTATATCCAAGTTTTGCGAGAGAAGTCATCTATAACGTCATATAATAAGAACATCCTCCCAAGGATGTCACGGGCAGCATACCAGACATATCAGAATGTACCAATTGTAAGACATCAGATATCTTTGTGACACTTGAGGGGAAAGGTCCCCTTGTATGATTTCCTTCGGAACAGCCCTGACATACACCTTCATGAGTATTTGTGAACTCGGACACCCCGTCACGACCTTCCTTGCTTCGAGAAGGGCTTTGTAGTGAAGGTTTCCAAACCTCCGGTGCCATAGTTCAGTCTGTTGGATAGTATCACATGTCATCGCTCCCAGTGGACTTCCTCCAACCTGGTAGAGTGTATCAACTCTAAACCCAATCGTGATAGCTTCCTTGAAACTCTTCTTCTAGACGCGCACCTTCACATCAACGAATGCCATATTGAAACCTTTGTCTTCCATGGCCGAAATAGACACAAGGTTCTTCTTCAAATCAGGTACATATAGTACATCTTGCAAGTGAAGGACTTGACCTTGAGACAAGTGGAGGGTCACAGTCCCTGTCCCTTTCACGGGATATATGGCATTATCTCCGAGGACAATTTTCAGATTAACATCCTTCTTAACCATATCATAAAGTGCTTCTTTGAACCAAGTGATGTGCCTTGAGGCACCACTATCTATCAACCAGACATCCATAGTGTCGGGTGGAGATGCAGCAGAGAGGGCAGATACAAGAATGAATTCATTTCTTTTATCATCAACAACATTAGATTCCTCATACTTGGAATTTCTCGACCTTTTGAAAGGTTGCTCATTTCCACCTCCCCTTTCTTTTGAACTTGTTGTTCCTTTGATTGTCATTCCTCCGGTTGTTGTTGTTGTCATCATCATCAGGAGAATCCTTCTTGAAAGAGCATTCTCTAGCATAGTGGTCGGTCTTGTGACATGTGTAACATTTGCCTTTCTTTCCTTGGGCCCCTGCTCTTCCTTTGTTCCTCGGACCACCATTATTCTTCTTCTTAGCACGAGCAGTGAAGGTAGCATTTCCTTCATTTTCATATTCCTTCATCCTTGTCTCTTCTTGTATGCATCTCGATAGTACTTCGTCAAAATCAGGTATGACATTGTTATTGAGAATGGTAGTATTGAATACATGCCATTCGGAGGAGAGACCTCCAAGTGCGGTGGGAACCATTTCTCGATCAGCTATTGTCTCCCCAATGGCCAGAAGATTATTTCTGATTTCAATCAATTTTAGAAAATATGATTGAACGGATTCATCCCTGCCTTTCTTCAGATTCTTCAGTTGGTTCTTGAAGAAAATGACTTGATTTGCATTGTTGGCCTTTAACATGTTGACCAACTTATCATACATCTCCTTGGATGTGTGTAATTTAGATATGTAGAATACCAGACTCTTGGGAATTGAATCACGGATCATCAGCTTTGCTTTAATTTCCCCCTTCTTATACTTTGACTTGGTGGCAGCAGGTGCAGTGGATGGAGGCTCTTGGATTTTCACATGCACATAATCCATGACATCTTGGTCTTCCAACATAAGATCCAAAGTCATCTTCCAGGCATGGAAGTCTTCCTTCCCAGTGAATTTGTCATCAGCTTTGCTTTAATTTCCCCCTTCTTATACTTTGACTTGGTGGCAGCAGGTGCAGTGGATGGAGGCTCTTGGATTTTCACATGCACATAATCCATGACATCTTGGTCTTCCAACATAAGATCCAAAGTCATCTTCCAGGCATGGAAGTCTTCCTTCCCAGTGAATTTGTCATCAGCTTTAAAGCCATTATAGTTTGAGGTACCCATGCTCTTCTTCGGTGATTGCTACAAACTTGGGCTTTGTCTTCACCTCTACTCTGATACCATGTAAATTTTCATAGATGTTCTACGCTTGATGCAACTTTACTTTTATCCCCAATATCAAACAGCAATCACATAAACAGGAAAGTAAAATGTTTATAGAACATACTAATAGATCAACACAAGACAAGCCAAAAATTACACTTAACTTGATCAGCAAAATGTCTATGTTGTGGTGTGTTACGGCGGTCAACAGGATGCTTCAACTAGCAAAGTCTTAATACGGTCAGCCAACCATAAGTGTCACACAACCCTCTCGGATAGCTATATCAGTCAACCCAAAGTCAACGTTGTCCCAGTCAACGGTCAACGCAAAACAACAGCAGCAAAAAGTCAATGCATCCCTGTCATAGTCAACGATCAACCTCGATTTTTGTGCCAATAAATGCAGATTGCAGAAATCAAAATTTTGACCATGCGTTGACCAAAGTCAACGCTGGTCAAATTTGTGCTAAAAACCCTAGGTCGAAAACAGAAATCCTTTTGTTGTGTTTCCCACATGTGGAGAAGAAGAGACTCAAAGTGATGATCGAACCAATCAAATGATGAAAGAGAATGTGTGATGATGATGGATGAAAATGACCTCCAACGTTAACCTATATGTATCCATCAATGAGGGTGTGTGACACATCCACTGGGACTTCAAGCCTACATTTCAATTCTGGCCGACCTTGCACATAAGTGGATTTAATTCAAAATAAATGGTCTTCTCATCAGATCAAGATGATCTTTAAATCGATCTTACACCTCTCTGAAAGAGGAATCCAATAAAAATATTGGCATCTTCATTTGAGCACCACAACATGAAGTTTGGACCTAGTTGTCCAAAATTAACATACGGTTCCTCCGATCAGTCCATCCATCTGACATGATGGTACATTCTATTTTTTCCCATGAGATTTTGAAATCTTTTTAATATTCAACAATCAACAAAATATCTTTTTGCAAAAGAGAACCCCTTAACTCATGCATAGTAGGGCCTTTGAAGCCCTTTCCAGCAACAAATATGGTATCAAACATACTTCATAATATGGTGAACGAGAAGCATTGAAGGGGATATCAACATCATACCACCATCTAGATATGTAATCACAAGAAGTTTCTCTCAATTCTTTCTTCCAATGTTGGTCTAAAGTGGGTTGCATTTGACCTATATTAGCTTGAGAACCATGTGCACTATCAAAGGGAGAGGAGGGTGTGAAATAACTTTTCATATTGCCCTTATTTTTTATTGTACCCTTGCCCTTTTCTTGAATAGACTCCAAAGAGGGAGGAACATAGCGAAAGAAGTTGGATGCATCAGTGCAAGAGATAGATGAAGAGCACTCATAATCAAAATTGGGGTTAGCAACCATCAAGTGTTTTATATTTCTCTTCCTCCCAATTTAAGCCTCTATTTCTTTTTGCCTAGCTTTTTCTTTCTCAAAGTTCTCAATTTTATCTAGCAACTCCTTCCTAATTTCCCCAATTTGTTTTGCTGGTGCTTCACAAGGAGTAATTTGGCCTCTAACACCAGCCAAGTGTTGTTTCAGACTATGAATGCCCCTCCACCTTCCTTAATTTTTCTATGACAAAATTTGCAATGCATTTGATTATCAATCATCTCAACATTTGCCCAAGCATAATCTTTCATTCTAGGAGCCAATTTGGATTGATAATTGGACTTGGAAATGAAAGTTTTAAATGTGAAAATGAAAACAAAAACAAAAAACAACTCTTCAATGTTCATTTCTTTTACAAAAATTTTGTTTTCAATTTCCAGATTTGCAAAAAAAAAAACAGCAAAAGCAGATTTGAGAAGTGAAAAAAAAACACCTCAGGCTCTAGTCTCTTCAATATTGCTCCTACAATGCAACTCCTCAATGTTGTGTAGAAATTTGAATAATAGCTGAATTATTCACCGAGATTATCCTGATTACACACTATTTAAACTTCATGCATAATACATAACCTCTTCTACAATTGATCATCAATATGCGGAAATAGAAGCAGTCGCATGCACACATTAAAACATAATCAAGCACACATATAACACAGTATGTAATGGGGAAAGCATACAGCTGAAAACCCCAAACTATCTGTATATTATAATGATAGAGAACATGTAACAATACATAGCACAAAGCTCCTCACAGCTCTCAGCACTATCTCACATGCTACACACAAAACTAGCTCTAAGATGAACAAGTCACAAGTTCAAATCTGCTCCACAACTCTGCCTGCCTCTACTGCGCAATCCAAGATGAATAATGATGAGATCCAAGTTTGAATCCCACTGGCTTGTACTGCGCAATCCTCATTGGAAATCTCAATCAATGTGTGTGCAAATCTCATGCACAACTATAGTCACAATTGATAGTAGACTCACCCTTTCACCCACCTCTAACACTGGTCTCCACTGAACTGTCCATGCATTGCAGTTAACTGATGTGTTCTTTAGTTGATTTATGAGTTAATAATTAGTGAATTAATTAATAATTAATTCACACCACTCATCACTAGTGTATTTATCGGTTAGACTAAATACAACTAGTTCAACTAAGTTAAACTGAACACAACTCCACCAACTGTCTCATCAACTCCACCAAACTCTGCCACATGAGTTCTAACTGAAGTCAACCATGCAATAGCTCAACTAACCCTTAGGAAAAGCGTATTTCCTTGTGTCAGCTGCATGTGCCACATCCAAGCATCAAACTGAAGTGCTCCAAGAGGAAAAGATAATGTTTATAGTCTAAATATTATTAAGGGTTAATAATATTTGACTGTTCTATTTTTAGCCCGGCAGTCTAAAAATAGAAACCGCCCAATATCTAAAAATAGAGGTCCATATATTTTTACCAACTCGACCAATCATCCATAAATAGCATCCTGCAACTCATAGACCATGATCCATATGTCTAAAAATAGACATAGTCTAAAAATAGACTTTGCGCCAAAAATAACCTGCGGGCCCACTTAGTGAAGGCGACTTCATTTCACTAAGCTCCATCATCTTGCTGCATTTTCAAAACTCCCTCTCAGCAAGATATGGATTATCTGCAACCCCTATCCTGCCTCTGTGGAATTCGAACTTGCTTCTGGTGAGCGCCTTCGTCAGGATGTCGGCATCCTGATCCTCCGTGGGAACATATGAAAGCATCATGATTCTCCGCTGAACACAATCTCTGATATGATGGTACATGATGTCGATGTGTTTGGACCTATCATGAAATACTGGATTAGCCGAGAGTTTAATGCAACTCTGGTTATCACAGTAGATCACTGTAGGCTCCAAATGCAACCTGAACAAACCTGCGAGGATCTTCCTCATCCAAATAGCCTCGCATGCAGCCAAACTTGCTGCCATGTACTCGGCCTCTGCTGAACTGAGTGCCACGGATCTCTGCTTCTTGCTATACCAGGAAACTGCTGTCGACCCAATGCTGAAAACTCCTCCAGAAGTGCTCTTCCGGTCCGTTGGACTCCCTGCCCAATCTGCATCAGTGAAGCCAGAAAGCTTCGCTCCATCCTCCTGTCTGTACCATAGACCATATCCCGATGTGCCTCCGATATAGCGCAATACATGCTTGCCTACCTTCCAAAAGAGCTTGGTAGGCTTAACCATAGCTTACGAAAGCTGGTTAACTGCATGGCGTATATCGGGTCGTGTATTGACCGGATACATAAGCGACCCCACCAACTGTCGATAGACAGTGGCATCCACTACCTCCGCTGAAGTAGCATCCTCCTTCCTCCAACCACCAGGAAGAGGAGTGTCAACAGGCTTGCAGCCTTGCATGTTGAACCTCTCCAGAATCTCCCGGGCATACTTGCCCTGAGAAACAAGCAGTCCTCCGCTGCGCTGCCAAATCTCCAATCCCAGGAAATAATGAAGGATGCCCAAGTCCTTCATCTCAAACTCTCGTGCAAGATCCTCCTTGCATGAAAGTATCAACTGCTCATCGCCAGTCAAAATCAGATCATCTACATACAGTATGATGATCAACAGCTTCCCCTCCACCACAATCTGGTACAAGTTAGGATCCGCCTCACTCTTGGAGAATCCAAGCCCGGTGAAGTAGCTGTCTATCCGAGTGTACCAAGCACGAGGTGCTTGCTTCAGCCCGTACAGTGCTCTCTTGAGTCGGCACACATGCGACTCACTGCTGAAGATCTCAAAACCTTCAGGCTGCTCTATGTACACCTCCTCCTCAATAACTCCATTGAGGAACGCGGTCTTCACATCCATCTGATGAATGCATCTGATGTACTTGCCACCCCATCTGCGCGGCGAGAGCTAGGATCGTCAGAGAGCTAGGATCGTCGTATGGAAGAAGTACCTTGTGACAGGTGCAAAGGTTTCCTCATAATCGATCCCCTCAATCTGTGAGAAGCCTCTGGCAACAAATCTTGCCTTTTACTTCTCCACACTCTCGTCAGCTGCTTGCTTCACTTTGTAGATCCATCTTGAACCTACCATTTATTGCCCTTTCGGCCTTGGGACGATCTCCCATGCACTGTTTTTGATAATCGAATCATACTCTTCCACCATGGCATCTACCCATGTGGGGTCCTCCACGGCTTCCTCGAAGGAGGATGGCTCTGTCACGATACACTTGCTCACAAGAGCCATGTATCCGGTGTACCGGTCCAGGTGGTTATCTCTGTCTGTAACATGTTGTAGGTGGTCCTACAACCTTCTCTACATCTCGAGCCAGTCGCTCAGCTTCTGTAGTGCGCTTGCACCCTCTGATGGTTGGCGTTGCATGGGTTGTTTCTTCCACCTCCTGAACTTCCTCTTGTGGTTGATCCACATCTGGAAGCTCCTCCTTAGGAACTAATAGCTCCTCATCTGCATGCAAGTGTAGCTCCCTCTAAAGCGAACACTGCATGGCTTTCTCCTCCTGAAACTTGATATCCCGTCGCACAACAGTCTTTCGACTGTCTGACAAATACACCTGATAGTTGTGAGGTGTATCAATGTTACCCCACAAATATCCCAACCTCCGCAGTCGGCTCCAGCTTCTTCCTGGCATCCTTCGTCACATGAATGTAAACAGGTGAACCAAAAATCCTCAAATGTGAAATATCAGGCCTCTTACCAGAAAACGCCTCCTCGAGTGTACTCATGCCAAGTATCCTGTGAGGATAACGGTTCTGCACATATACTGTAGTATTGCATGCCTCTTCCCACAAGTGAATGGGTAGGCCTTGATCACGCAACATCGCCCGTGCAGCACCCACGATCGTTCTGTTCTTCCGCTCAGCAACCCCGTTCTGCTATGGGTTATGAGGTGCTATGAGCTCTCTTCGAATTCCTTCTGCGCTGCAAAATTCCTTGAATTCGCCAGAGATGAATTCACCACCATTGTCGCTCCTAAGAGCCTTCACTTGCTTCCCCGATTCTTTCTCAACCAGTGCCTTGAACTCACAGAGCTTTGAGTATGTCTCGCTCTTCTTCTGCATGAAGAAGATCCGGCACTTCAGAGAAATAATCATCGACAAAGATCAACACATGGTACACCATGACCTTCCTTCCTTTTACTTTGTGAAGCTCAAAATGGTACATCGTGGTGAGATTCTCTCAAGGATCGTCGTAGGCGCGACTATCCTTCTCGTGAAAGGTGGCTTTCACAAATTTTCCCAAGGCACACCTTTCTATTGATCTGACTGCGCAAGAGTACCCTTAGGAAGCCCAGTAGAAATCTGCTGCAATATCTTCAAAGCTCCATGGTGAAGGTGGCCCAATCTCCGGTGCCACAACTCGCCATCATCCTGGCTCACCACTCCTTCTGCCTTACTTTCCATTGCTGCGCAGCCATCTACATGCAATTGATAAAGGTTCTTAACTCGAACCCCTATCATCCAGGTCTCACCAGTTGCCTTGCTGCGCAAGAAAGCCTTTCCCTCGCTAAAGACAACATCATATCCCTTGTCTTCTAACATCGCCACAGAGATAAGATTATTCTTCAATCCTGGAACATGCATCACTTCCTTCAATACGAAGGGTTTACTGAATCCCTCTCAAAGGAAATGTACCGATACCGATCGCCTTGTATCTACCATCATCGCCCATCTCGATGTGCACTCCAAGATCTTTCTCATCCAAATACAACAAATCTCGATCTCTGTCATGTGAAAAGATACTGCTCTCCAAGAACCATGCGATCCCATCACCGCAGAATGTCAAGCATGCGACAGGCGAAAAAATCCCGGCTCAAGCCCAGGAGGCTAAAGCCTCTCCAAGCCTGCAGATCAGTGTGACCTTCTTATTTTCTTCTTCTGCGGACAATTTGCAGCATAATAATAAAATTGTTGGTGACTGATGAAAGCACTTCACCGGGCCTTATCTACTGCTTGTTGCTGCTGCAGTTGAAGCTTTCTTGCTCTTCCCCTTCTTTGCTTTGGCGGCCAAAGCGCAATTTTCTTCATCGAGATGCCTTAGATGAAGATCCAGGTCTGGTGTTCCGTCTGACTCTTGCAGATCGGACCAAAGTCGCTCCCATCTTGGCAATTTCTCCCGACCATTGACAGAGTCCTGATAGGAATGCCAACTCTTCGGAAGACCAAGGAGAGCCAAGTCCACCAAGTCCTCCTCATCTACAGTCACCCCCACACTTCCCAGCTCATCCCTGCATTGGGTGAACTTCATGAGGTACTTGGGTATACTGTCGCCTTTCTCCATCTTTATGTTTCTGAGTTTATCCTTGAGCGCCAACTTCCTCTGGTCGCTCTTGCTTTGGAATAAATCTGTCAACGCTTTCCACATCAATTATGGAGAAGCTTTTCCATGCAGGCTGGATACAATGTGATCCTTCAAGCCCTCCAACAGAATCCTTTAACATTTTTCCATCTTCTTTTGCCAAGCCTCAACTTGAGCAGCATCAGTAGGCTTTGGGACTTCAGCATCTATGAACTCCTTCAGCCCGTTATCATCTAACACCACCTCCATCATGTCCTTCCATGCAACATAATTCGAGCTTCCCTCAAGGGCATACTCCAATCGCAATCCGTTGAAAGACATTTTGACTTCGACACCAAGAAAACAAACACTGTTGCAAATTCGAATTCCACCAGCTCAAAACTCAACTGCTTCCGATCTGTGAGAACAAGGTATTTCTAGCACAGAGATCGACTGTAGGGGCATTTACTGGATATATCACCTTTCAAAGAAATGATGGATCCAAAGGCTACCTGGCCCTCTTACAGACTCTGTCTACCGAAATAAATTATAATCACTGTAATAGATCCGATGATCAATTCTCGCTCCGATACAATGTAGAAATTTGAATAATAGCTGAATTATTCACCGAGATTATCCTGATTACACACTATTTAAGCTTCATGCATAATACATAACCTCTTCTACAATTGATCATCAATATGCGGAAATAGAAGCAGTCGCATGCGCACATTAAAACATAATCAATCACACATATAACACAGTATGTAATGGGGAAAGCATACAACTGAAAACCCCCAACTATCTGTATATTATAATGATAGAGAACATGTAACAATACATAGCACAAAGCTCCTCGCAGCTCTCAGCACTATCTCACATGCTACACACGAACTAGCACGGAAGATGAACAAGTCACGGGTTCAAATCTCCTCCACAAGTCTGCCTGCCTCTAATGTGCAATCCAAGATGAATAATGATGAGATCCAAGTTCGAATCCCACTAGCTTCAACTGCGCAATCCTCAATGGAAATATCAATCAATGTGCGTGAAAATCTCATGCACAGCCGTAGTCACAACTGATAGTAGACTCACCCTTTCACCCACCTCTAACACTGGTCTCCACTGAATTTTCCATGCATTGCAGTTAACTGATGTGTTCTTTAGTTGATTTATGAGTTAATAATTAGTGAATTAATTAATAATTAATTCACACCACTCATCACTAGTGTATTTATCAGTTAGACTAAATACAACTAGTTCAACTAAGTTAAACCGAACAAAACTCCACCAACTGTCTCATCAACTCCACCAAACTCTGCCACATGAGTTCTAACTGAAGTCAACCATGCAATAGCTCAACTAACCCATAGGAAAAGCGTATTTCCTTCTGTCAGCTGCATGTGTCACATCCAAGCATCAAACTGAAGTGCTCCAAGAGGAAAATATAATGTTTATAGTCTAAATATTATTAAAGGTTAATAATATTTGACAGTTCTATTTTTAGCCCGGCAGTCTAAAAATAGAAACCGCCCAATGTCTAAAAATAGAGGTCCATCTATTTTTACCAACTCGACCAATCATCCATAAATAGCATCCTGCAACTCATAGACCACGATCCATATGTCTAAAAATAGACATAGTCTAAAAATAGACTTTGCGCCAAAAATAGCCTGCGGGCCCACTTAGTGAAGGCGACTTCTTTTCACTAAGCTCCATCATCTTGTTGCATTTTCAACATGTTGCTCCAATGACTTCCCAAGAAGCTCCTCATTGTTGCTCCAATGATTTCCCAAGAGACTCCTCGATGCTACTCCAAAAACCAACTCCACAACTCTTCACAAATGCAATGAGATAGTTGTGAGGAAATGAGAAGGATTGGGTAGCTTTTATAGGCTTGGGAGAGGTTAGAGGGCATACCAAAACACTAAAACCCAAGTTAAATCCGATTTGGGGTCTGAATTAAGTCACTTTTGTGGGTCACGGTCAGGTTTGATTGGCTCGGCCAAGCTAAGTCGGACACAGCCGAGCCAGCCGATTTGTTACCGAGCCAATCAGTTTGCTACCGAATCAGCCGAGTCGGTGACCGCCTCAACCGGTTCAGTGACAAATCGACTTTGGCTCGATTTTTGTACCAAGCTGGCAAAGCCACGGGATTGGCTTGGTTAACTCTGCCAATTCCAAGCCGACTGGGCTGAATTTTAAAACACTAATGAGGACATTCGTAATCAATTTCAAAATAATCTAAAGTTGGACAATTTGAGCAAACTGTTTGAGGAAATAAGGCTTCACAAAATTGCGAATTTCTTGATCAAGATTCATGGAAAAAGGGTTGTTTTAGAGGGAAACTTGAGATTGTGATGTTTGTTTGGTTTGGAGTATAGGTCCCTTAGACTATTGGGTTCCGTGGACATCATTAAAATTCATTCAATTCAATTCAATAGTTACCAGAAACGATTCTATATGGCACTGGCGCGCAGAAATTTGCGTACTATATGGATACAGTTGCATTGCTGTCACGTAGCAAGCGGATACAATATGGTCAACGTTACATTGACCATATTGTATGATATAGCCATGCCATTCAAATTCATATAAAAACCCTTACGATCGTCAACTCCTATCTATGATATTACATTTTTTAAATTTTTTAAATGTTTTTAATATTTGTGAGTTGTGTATAACTCTCGCTAGATGTTTTCTCAAAGATATTTTTATCGTATTATATCCGCATACAGTGCTCGAAAATATAATCATTTTTTTCCTGATTTAGGTTGATCTACCTTGTCAATTGATCTTACCTAATTTTCCTATACTTCTACACGAACACATTTGACAGAAAATATATCTCTCTCACACATACCTACATGAATTTCTTGGATTGCATCAAGTACTTTGAGAAGCAGCAAACATCCAATCATCAGAACTTATCAGTTGAATTTCTCAAATCCCAAAATGGTATGCTCAAGCGGTAGCATGTTTATAGCCTCACATACGATATAGAGCTCAAGTCCTAAAAAGGGCTTTCAGCGATGTCTGAAACAAGAAAGAGGATTGTGATTGTTTAATAGCTAGAATGAAAAGCTTCAAAACGTATAACAAGTAGATCATTGTGTTTGGGGTTTTTTCGTGTATATTTTTTTGGTTGAATTTGCCCAAAATCGCATAGAAATTGGTTGGAATCACAAGTTTGAGTTGTAAACTCTAGCCAATGCAAGTGCCCCGAGAACTTTTCAAGGTGCCGAATCTATATAAAAAGTTTAAAATACATTTTAAACAACAAAATATCAGATTTGACCAAAAATTGTTTTGCCAGATTCCGATAAAAACTCCAAAATGTATAATAAAAGTGTATAGCAGATAGACTACGGTGAATGAAATGTTCAACGCTCCCAAGTTCTAGATATGGTGGACCAAGTCCAGATGACTAGTCAATGTCATCTTGGTTCCTATTCAAAGCATCAGCCGGTATATTATGTGCATAGTTTACAAGGTTTGGTTTGTTCTCTGAGCTATCGTGGATCTTGTGAATCCACCCCACCATATCCAACAATGAAGAATAGCTATGTGCCCATTATGTGTGAATCCACCATATCCAAATGCAAAAAATATTTTTTTGTGAGCTACCTGTGCTCTACTCGTGAGAATCTAACTAAATGAAACAACATTCAGTTTAAAAAACGAGTCGTTGAATTTGGAAAATAACATTATATATATTTTGGAGAGAAAATATGAATCGAAGGCGACATATTTTACCAATAGAATATATTTTAAAAAGAGAGAAAAGATGAACAAAATAGAAGAAATCGAAGGTAACATACTTTTTGTTAGAAAATATTCATTTTACTGTATGTAAATAAACGACAGAAATATGAATCAGAGAAAAAAAAAAAATTAATAATAATAAAGAATAAGAAAAAGAGATTACGGTCAATATGCTCGGATACCAATATGCAACTAATGAGAATTGAGATATGAAAGGTCAATATGCTGGGATACAAATATGCAACTAATGAGAATTGAGATATGAAAGATGTAAGATGAAAATGAAATTAGAAAGAACGTATCAAGTAAATGAGATATGAAAGATGTGAGATGAAAATGAAATTAGAAAGAACGTGTCAAGTAAATGAGGGCCCTAAAGAAGCAGCAATGAACAGGTATATATAACGTTGAGTAAAATGAAATGCATGAAGATCGAATCGATCAAAACTTAAGCCCAACATCCAACAACCAAAAAGATATATTTTGGCAGTTTTTTACACTTGAGCCAAAGAGATATTTGCATAATTCCCTGTGCATTATGCTTTCCATTTAAACAAAAAAACAGTCCACACATGAAAGATATGCTCTGAGTAGGTGCATAATAAAAATACCAACCTTACGTTAAAAACAAAATACAACATTTTAAGCATAGCATACAAGCTCAAAAAAGTCATGAGACTTTCAAATTCTGGACTTCATAAGTTGTAAGTGTTAGGATCAACACAATCCAAATTTCAAATATTTAGATTTACAGTTCATTATCGACAGCAAGAATTCAATTTGATGAATTGTAAATATAACTCTGGCCATGTTTGTTCTGCACGAAGAGAGCTGAACTGAGGATGACAGAAGAGAGAGAGCACGCCCAGAGTCTAATGATTTTTTATCTCCTTGCAAACTTTAGCCGTAGTGTTCCGCTCTAGTACCATTGACATCTTGTCAGTTTCCTTCATATGTCTCAACCAGTTGTCATTAATATGATGGTTTGAATCTAGTCTGTCAACTGATGAATCAGACGGAGTCTTTCTACGGCGTTCATTGTGGCCTGCCAGCCGTCTCCTACAACTCCTTTTTGCTTCATCAAACTCTTCTAACACATGGAATCTGTATAGAAAATGCAACCAAAAATGTATAATAAGCTGCTGAACTCAACACACGATATGAATCCATCAAAATTTGAATGCTAGAAACAGGCATTCATAGATATCCCATGCATATCCCATGCAGCAAATATTTTTTCATCATGCAAAGTAGATATTAAAGCAATGAAATCAACTTCAAAGAGAGTCCAATAAGCTAATGAACTACATATGCGATACCATCATATTTAACTGTGATAGCCAAAGCCATCTTCCTTGAAGATTACGTCATGCAATCCAAATATTTTTATCTGTTGTAAGCTTATTTTCATCCTGTAACTCACCCATACTTTCATACTAATGTCATTCCTAACCCACAAGGCCCGTTTCCTGTGGCCATAAAGAACATGTTGATGAGAACTTCCACGAGTCTTGACATTGTGGTACTGGTTCTCGTTGGCTTATAAAGGTAGACATAAAATCAGTCGTTAGGTACTCTAAGAGCTCAAAAGGATATTTCCATTAAAAAAATTCAGTCACATATTCGAAGATTGGTACAATGTGTGATTTACCGTCTTTACTCTTTGTGAGATCCCATTAAAGATGCATCGTATGGAGAATGGCCCTTCAACGAAGACTGACTTGCAACAATTTTCCTCAAATGAAACTAACATGATAAAAGATCCCCATGAATCATTGAACAGTGGCCTCAAAGATGAAACAAGGAGTATTGAGCTCAAAGAATTTTCAAAAGAAGACAGGGCAGGGAATCATATGCAAGATAAATTATATAACAGTTATTATCTTTAATACTAATTTGATAACTGTTGCAAGAAAGAATTTTATGTACAGCTATGCCCACTGTATAGATAAAAAAAATTAATTCGGGAATGGGATTTGACTCTGGGGAGGAGCATGTTATAATAATTGCTAATGCATTAAATATTAGTACTTACTATATTAAAAGTATTTATAGGAGATTGTCTCTTATGAAAAAAAGACTGATGTTCTGCATACCAAAACAAGATAATCTTTTAAACTCTCCCATATCCATTCCTCTCTTTTCTCCAGACTCTGGAATCTCAATACCAAAACAGGATGAATCCTTTCGATCCAATCACACATTCCATCCGGATCAATAGGACAAGGAGCTATGATCAATTCATTTTTTAGTCTTATCTAAGTTGTGCCTGTATGACCCATAAATGGGTTGAAGCCACAGACATAAACTCCATCACCTAGTGATGGAAAATCAGCATATCTCTGAGCAGGCAACCAACCTGATACCTTAATGATTTGGCATCTTAATTTTTTATCAAGTTGAGAGACCAAATTTCAGGTAATAATTCATGAATATTGTTATTTTCCCAAGAAAAAAATTCATTATATTTGATATTTCAAAAAGTGAAATTAAAATATACATCAATTGAGCCTAGGCTTCTCATCAAAACAACAGATCACAGAGAGTCTATGACCTAGGCAGAACATCTACTTTATTACAGCCAAAATTTTCTTCTAAATCAAACAGAAACAGTCCCATTAACATACTAGGGCTTAACCTTACAACCAGCTTACAAGTTGAACCCTCTCCAAAAATTAAAAGATAGAAACAGAAGAAACAGGAGAGCACTCTTCTCCCCTGAACTCTTGAGCTTCCAAAATACCTCCCTGCAAATAAATGAGAGGAGGTCTGTCTTGTGTGGCATTCCCTATATATAAGCTTTAAGGCTAAGTCACATGGTTCAGGTTTGGGTTCGGCTTTGCCAGTTATTAGGTTCAGTTCAAGTTCAAATTTTTTGATAGGGTTTGGATGAGGTTCGCCATTAGGTTTGTCTACACACACACACCCATGAATTTTAAAATGAAGTATAGCATAACATAGTAAGAAATCAATATCAAGAAACATAAAATATGCTATCATGGACTTGGTAACTGCAAGGATATATTACAAGCTTGTGTTTGTGATGTGAGGCTATGAGTTTTGATCTACGAACTTGGTCAATGGCTATGAGGTTCAAAGAGGTTTTCAGAACCTCAAAAAAAATTTAGGTTCACCACATTTCGAGGTTGAAGTTTGACAAACCTTGTGACATAGCTTGAAAGAGATAAAATCAAAAAGATTTTTTACCTCTAGAACTCTATGCATTATAGATCCCAGAATCAAAATTGAGATTTGGCATTTGCCAATTGCCCAATCTATCAGCACATTGGAATCACCCAACACTGCAAATTTTCTCTCTTTATCTGCAGCTATTTTCATGAAAAGCCGCAAGGTTTGAATTTTGAATTTATGAGATGCATAACAAGACATTCCTTCTTGAGATGCGTTGACCACAAAGCAGTATGAAACGTGTTTCTGTCAAGGTTTATTCTTCGATGAGGCAGAGTAATATGGAATCCTTGATGAATCTAAAGTCCTCGGTGAATCTAGGTTGTGCTTGCTTGCATACATCTGTAAAGACTTTTAGAAATATTCTACATAAAACAATGCATCAAGTAGCTGATGGATCCTTTCATTTTGACAGAGTCTAATCTTTAGAGGTTTCACCGTCCAAGGGGGCTTATACCCTTAAGTCTATAATGATGTCCCGAAAGTCATGAATTTTTCGTCCAAGCTCAAGCCAAAAGGCTTAAGAGTCTTGAGCCACTAATCTTCAAGAATAATGTCAGCTGCTCCTCTAGGCATGGCATAAAAGTTAAAACAAAGATGCCATTTTGAAATTGCCCACTGTTTTAGACATTCTATCACACCACCAATTGTGAAAATTTCACTACTGAAATCCTATTGCAGCAATTGGTATTAATTCTTTTAACTGATGAATTAATTATTCAATTTATTGCTACTGTGACATCGAATTAAACACACTACAACCTTCACAAATAAAATTCTGCGGAAAATAAATAGCGCTGTAAACTGAGAAAATACTACAGCACACACACAAAATGACACCATTATTTTTGGACAATTGTCCCCGTAAAAACACAACTTGGGAAAACCGGTGCAGTAGTGAGGGTTTTTATTATTATGTAGCAGTGTTAAAATCTAATTAAAATGTGGATGCACAAACTAGCAATCCGCTACAGGAGAAACTAGCCACAAAAATTAGTGAGACAAATTTTGTCTCACCTAGCACTGATCCAGCTCCAAAACTGGCTCTGAATGCGCTCCACAAAACCCCTGCGTCATGTTTGTGCAGTCACTGGTACGCTCTGCCTAGAACTACAACTGATCAAGTCGTCTGCCCAATCCAGCCTATGAGAATGACTCGCTGGCTTCTTCTAGAAATCTTCCAGGTCTCTAACAACTAAATCAACCCTCAACTTGGCCAAATCGAACTCTGACTTTGAAGCTTCTACGCAACCTCACTAAGGAAATTCGGCCCTCCTGCAGCCGACTCTCCAGATTTGGAAAATTTCCTCCAAACTCACTGTCCTTGACCCTCACTCATTGCTTTGATTTCTAGCTCTCTGCCAACTGCTACTGCTCTTTGGAAATCAATCTACCAAGGAAATCGAACTTATAGTGTTTCTGGTGTGTCTTCTCCAAGTGCCCATCGACTTCCTCTTATAATCCATGGTTGGAGCACCAACAACCAAGATTAAAAATTAATCAATGTCTAGAATCATCTTGGAGTCGATCTGTGTGAGCTTCAAGATGATTTGCACCTTGACTTAGTTAATTCTGATTAATTAGTTGTATTCCCAAAGTTTAGACTTGGCTACTAATCTAATTAAGTCATCTCTAGGTGGTATTTCCATAAACAATTTCTGGGTTTTGGAGATCTCATGTCTTATAGCCTCTCCACCAAATTTTGTGGCTACAACACATCCGATGCTACAGAAACTAACACTCCCTCTTAGCTAGGATTGTGTTCTCTCTAGCGTTGCACAATTTGCCACAACACTCTATCTCTGTATCATTTCCTGTCACGTTGTTGATGTCTAGCCACTATGACTGCCTGCCACTACCCACCTACCACTGCACAACTCTGATGTTGCATCTGTGTTGTTGCTGACCCTGTTGTACTGCTGCCAACACTACATTTGCATTGCAACTCACTCTCATCCGTTGCTACTGCAACTACAACCTCTGCAACTGAAAAGCATCTAAAATATTGAATCAACTGTGTTCAGTATGATGCATCTGTCATTCGAGTCTCTGATTGCTACTAGCCTATGCACTGTCACTGAAGAATATGCGTTGTTGTTGACTCTGCACTGGGCCACTCTGCACTGTTTGTTGAGATTTTGTGCATTTGGGGTAGCATCAATTGTGCTCTAGGTCCCAAATTTTGAGAAAGAACTAGAGTTCACCTGATCTACAAGACCAAGAAATGGATTTGGGAAAATTCATCTGGTTTAAGAGATATTAAATTAGTTAATTATTTTAATGTATTTCTTAAGTTAAAACTTAGGAAAATAAAATAATTAAAGTGAATTTAATTAAACATGTGATGAAATTGTCTTAAGTCACACGGATCAAGCTTTCTTTTAATCTTAGCCATTGATTAGAGATTTAATCTTGGTCGTTGATTTGTCAACGAGAAAAGTATAAAGGAAAGGCTTGGGGTCATTTGTAAAGACACACAGACGCAGAGCACTGAAGCTAAGCTGAGATTCTAGGGCAAGGTTTGTTAAGAATACTCAGAAGTGTTTCAGCTGCAGAGAGGAGAATTTAGACCAAGGGGATGATCTAATCCCAGGGTGTAGAATACACAAGAGGTAGAGAAGAGATCAGCTCAAGGACAGCACAGAGGAAAGTAACAGTAGCAGCAGCAAGGACAGCGTAATTTTCAGGAAACCCTCCCGCGGTTACGCAGATACCCTTAGGGGCAGCGTAGTCACTGCGTCACCCATTCTGGGGTAACGCAGTCCCTTCCGAAGCAGCGCTGAGGGTTTGGAGGCCATCCAAGGCTGACGCAAAGGCTTCAGAGGCTGATGCAGAGCCTTTTAGGGGTAGCGTTGGGGTTTCTAGGCCAAGATTTGGCTGAGTTCTGTAAATCCCAATTGAGGATGTGGATCAGTCATTATTTTGGCCCTAGATCAACTAGTGAGCAGTAGATCTAGTGTTTTATCTGTCGAGTTTTTCCAGATCTGGAACCCAGAGTTGTGAATTCAGAAATATTCTTAATAATAGAGCCCTCCAACAACCAGAGACTAGTTTTCCCAAATTGGGTTTTTCCGGGGACTATCTGTCCAGAAATAACTGTGTCACTCTATCAATGTGTGCATGTGCTTATTCTACATATGAATTGGTAGAGATTTGTTATGTGTTTTGCTTCGATTTTAACTTGAATTTATTCAGTTAATAACTTGTATAAGTAGGAGGAGCTTCACCGGATTAACATTAATAATTTCTGCATAAGATTTAAGATTCATAAATTTCTACACTGTCGCCAACTCTGCACTATGTTCCTCAGCATCTGACTGCTACTAGTTTGCAACTCACTCTGGAATCTGACTGCATCTCTAACACTGATTCATCTTGCCACTAAATACCGTGGGCCCAACTCTGTGGCTCTTTGGGGCTACAACTCCAAGTCACCCAACCTCACTCCTGGAGGTATATCGTCGAACATCGCAAAGTCTTCCTCCAACCTAGAGGACAATATATCTATCTCGGCATGTGCTACTGCCTAGTCCCACTTGTCGTGCTTATCCTTTTTGAGAGGACACTAGGTAATGTAGTTTCCAAACTCACCACACCTAAAGCACTTGACCTTAGATAGGTCCTTCTGCTCCACCTATGCCTGACTAGGACCCTTAGATGCAAGAGCCACATTCTCCTCCTCACTCTTCACGCCCAGACTGTTGCTGCCACTAATGGTGCTCTTCAACAGAGCCCGCCACAACTCTTCCTGTTGTAGATCAGACCACATCTTGTCCAAGGTATCTCTACCCAAGATACTCTGGACAAATACTTGCCAATCCTTTGAGACACTATTTAGTGCCAATCGTACAAGCTCTGTGGGTTGAGGTGTTGACCCAACAGCGGACAATTGATCTCATACTTCCTGAATCTGAGTGAGAAAGACCTATATGCTCTCGCCCTTCTACATCCTCATGTTCCTCAGCTTCTCCTGGAGATACATCTTCTGTTACTCAAAAGAACTCTGAAATAGCTCAAACAAGGCATCCCTCGGAAGAACTCTGAAACAGCTCAGACAAGGCATCCTACATCTCCTTGGTCGTTCCCTTCTCTGCCACACGTGAGATGAGATGTTCCTGGACTCCATCCAAAATCAACCTCTTGACCTTCGCCATTTCCTTTATGTACTTCTTTTGTTGATCAGTGTCCTAGGGTACTGCTACCACACTCTCTGCATAGGGCTTCAAACCATATTCATCCAGAAGATATACCATCCTCGTCTTCCAGATGACATAGTTGGAGGCACCCTCCACTCTGTCTTGGTCCCTGAGTTCAACTGTGGCCATCTCTTATCTGGTCTGGAAAATCCATCTTTCTTTGCTCGGTTGACGCTCTGCTACTCATACTCCCTCCTGGAATGTGCAATTCTGCTAGCTGTTACTGCCAATCTGCAACTTGAAAAATCAGATTTCTTGGCTAGAAACCCTTCGACAGAAATTTCCCACTATGTGTGCTTTTCTCTTCCACCCGGCGTTGGTTCTGTTGCTACAAAACCCTCTGCATCCAACCAAAGAATATGCTCAGTGAAAATCTGTGCTGCATCTTCTCTCTCTAACTGTTGGAATCATTGTCCCGAGTTATTCGACTTTTCAGCCAACATACAACTGAAAATTGAACTGTTGCCCCAATAACTAGGCGTATCTGTCAATGGACTGTGCTACCCCTAAGAATGTCGGCCTGCTACTCCCTCTGAGCAGCAAAATTCTCTCTTCCACTTCTGAGGTTCCCGGCTGGTCACTTACGCTCTGATACCATGTGAAAATTTCACTACTAAAATCCTATTGCAGCAAATGGTATTAATTCTTCTAACTGATAAATTAATTATTCAGTTTATTGCTACAACCACATCGAATTAAACACATTGCAACCTTCACGAATAGGATTTACAACCGAAAGAATGGAGGGCATCGGTGCTAGGTTTTCTTTTGCCGGTTCCAAGGTTTTGAGCTAGTTCACAACGCAGATGTCCTCTGCAGAACACCAAGGTGTCTATGCATTTGAGGCATCGGGCATCTGGTGGGTTCGCCTCATCGATGGAGTTGGTGGTGCTTTCATGCATGAAAATGTGTGTTCTAGAGTATGGCTCCCTATTCTTCTGGAGTACGTTGAGGATGAATTTTTGGAGACTAAGGCAGTTTCCTTCGTTTTGTTTTTCAATATGCTCGAGCCCAGAGACAAAAGACACGTCTTTGGTGTCGTGATTTGTGACGACAGTGCCACATCTCTGCTACTCTGGTCGTGTCTAGCTCACAACACAAGAAATCTATGGAGAGTCGAGAGCGGAATGGCGACCCTTGCATCTTAATCAAACATAGTTCTGCCGCAAGTGAAAGATACGAAATTGTTCATCAATGGAGGTTTCATAGATTCAGTTTCAAGAAAAACATTTGAGACAGTTGATCATCGAACAGAGGAAGCGATAACGTGTGTATCAGAGGCTCAAACAGAAGATGTTGTTTTGGCTGTAAAAGCAGCTCGCGCTGCCTTCGATCATGGGTTATGGCCTCGCATGTCTCGTTATGTAAGATTTATTAGAGTTTTTGGGAATATAATGAGGTGGGTATGGTCGAAATTACCGATCTCTGGCACGCAGCCATGGATCTCAAATCTAGATTTGCAATATACCACAATGGAGGCAGGAAGTTTTCATGCGGCTCCATGCATCGCGACCGGCTCAATTTGGCTTTGATAGATTGCAGCCCTGGGTTTTCAATTTCGGACGACCCCTACCCTTTGAAGGGGCTTCCTCCATATACAGTGATTTTTTGTTTGAATACTACATGCATCAAGGATCCAAATCAGAATGCATGGCGGAGAGCCCCCTCTACTCATAAAAAACCACAGATCCAACGTTTCCAAGGGAGATCATAGGACGCAAATCCAAAGTGTTTGGTTCAGGTTTTTATAGAAACCATTTCTGGGAAATCGAACGTGCTAAGGGTACGAGGATCGGATCTAGTGACAGGTCCGAAGCAGAGTGTCCAAAATATTACAGGTATTCCTGCTTCTTTACAAAGTTTGATTTTTTCAGGAAAAGTAATGCGGGATTGGAGCCATTTGGAAGAACCATTTTTGGGAAATCGAACGTGCTAAGGGTACGAGGATCGGATCTAGTGAGAGGTCCGAAGCAGAGTGTCCAAAATATTACAAGTATTCCTGCTTCTTTACAAAGTTTAATTTTTTCAGGAAAAGTAATGCAGGATTGGAGCCATTTGGAAGCCTAGGGTATTCAAAGAAATGACACAATTATCTTGAATTTAAGATTGCAAGGTGGTGTCCTAGGAGTGAGCTTACCACCTGAATCATCTTCGGGGGAAAAGGGTCCGGCCTCGTTCATGGATGCACTGAGAGGGAATGTTGCCACACAAGACAAACAAAACCCAAATCTAACAATACCATGGTCGTACATCGTAGAGAAGATGGAGAAAGTCCCAAATTTGTCCATCAAAATACCAGAAGTAAGTGGTATTTTCACTATTTTGCAAGCAAAAGCTATCATATGTCGATTTAATGGTTACTGACCCAAATTGGAAGATCTAAATGAGTGGATCTACCTCAATTGGACCAGAGAATGTGACATTTATCTATCCGCAAAAGGTTTTTTTGTGGTTCGGTTTGATAAACATAAAGACTTTGATTATGTCATAAATGAAGGACCACGGTTTTGTGGAAATGTGGACCTCTTTGTAACCCCATGGTTTCCAAGTTTTGATGCTAAGACAATGGTGGTTACAAAGATATTGGTCTAATTAAGGCTACATAACCTTTCGCTTCCCTATTGGCACCATCAGGTCCTAGAAGGCATCGGGAACTTTTTAGGAAGGTTCCTAAAGATGGATCATGAAAGAACGGACAAAGGTATCTTCACTTTCACATGCACCTGTGTGGAGATGGATTTAAGCAAAGGACTTCTTGATCGTATTCATCTGACGCATCAAGATTTCAAGTGGACACAGTTGTCAGATTTTGAAAATACTGCTTTTAGATGTCAGCTCTGCCATCAAACAAGCCACTTGCAAAACACTTGCAATCAAGCAAAGAAAAGAAATCCAAAGCAAAAAGGATGGCAATTCCCAGGTCCTCCATCTTCTGATGATGAGGATGAAGAAATGGATGAGACCGAGCAATATTCAGAGACACAAAATCAGCAAGGCTCCCAAAAGGAGGAAGAAGAGAATCAAAAGGATCAGAGTAGAGAGGCAGAGATTCCCAAAAATTCAGCAGCAACATCGACCCTTAACAACCAACACGAGGAAAAGAGCAACAATCAAGGATTAGGTGGAACTAAGCGATCTCATCTTTCTGAGAGCTCAGATTCAGATAAAGAGGTCCCAAACCTTCCAATAAATAATGAGTTTGAAATTGTTACAGCAACTCCATCACTTAGGATTTGGCAAAATGTTCAAAAGAAAAAAGGTAAAAAAGTGAAAACCAGTTTAGCTGGCCATTTGTAATTTTATTTTTTATTTTTTTGGTAGCCTTGCTACTATGAGTGCTTAATGCACATTCACTGGTCCCTTGGGACATTTCTTGAATGCACTTTGTGCATCTACTCAATGTAACTTTTTATTTTTATTAAAAAAAAAACGTTCACAAATAAAAGTCTACGGAAATAAATAGTGTTGGAAACTGAGAAAATATTAGCACACACACACACACATAAAATGACACCGTTATTTTTGGACAATTGTCCCTGGAAAAACTCAACTTGGGAAAACCAGTGCAGCAGTGAAGGTTTTTAATATTATGCAGCAGTGAAAATATGAGTACAATCTGGATGCACAAACTGGCAATCCACTATAGGAAAAATTGGCCATAAAAATTAGTGAAACAAATTTTGTCTCACCCAGCACTGATCCAGCTCCAAAATTTGCTCTGAATGGGCTCCACGAAACCCCTATGCTAGTCTCTGGGTCAAGCCTAAGCAGTCACTGGTACGCTCTGCCTAGAACTGCAACTGATCAAGTCGTCTTCCCAATCTAGCCTCTGAGAGTGACTCACTGGCCTCTTCCAAAAATCTTCCTAGTCTCCAGCAACTGAATCAACCCTCTGTTTGGCCAAATCGAACTTTTCCTCTGAAGCCTCTGTGATGTCTCTGCATGGCCTCATTGAGGAAATTCGTCCCTCCTGCAGTTGACTCTCCAGACCTGGAAAATCTCCTTCGAACTCATTGTCCCTGCCCCTCACTCACTGCTATGATTTCTTGCTCTCCGGAAACTATTGTTGCTCTCTGGAAATCGATCTACCAAGGAAATTGAACTTTTGGTATTTCTAATGTGTCTTCTCCAAGTGTTCATCGACTTCCTCTTATAATTCATCGTTGGAGCACCAATAGCCAAGATTAAAACTTAATCAATGGCTAGGATCATCTTGGAGTCGATCCATGTGAGTTTCTAGATGACTCACACCTTGACATAATTAATTCTAATTAGTCATATTCACTAAGTTTAGACTTAGGAAATATTTAAAAATCAGCTAATAATCTAATAAAGCTATCTATAGGTGGAATTTCCATAAACGATTTCTAGGTTTTGGAGATCTCATGTATTCTAGCCTCTCCACCAAATTTCGTGGCTAGAACACATCTGATGCTACGGAAACTAACACCAATGGCACAAAGCAAAATCTCCATTTCCAACTCTTTACTGGATTCTTCTATTTGAAAAACAAATAAATTCAATTATTGTTGGCCTCCAAACGTCAAGCTCCAACTTAGTATTAATAATGTATATTTTATACTCTGACTACATCTAATTTAGTAAGCATTAATCTTAGTGATATGTGACCATTGTTTATTTGAAATTTAGGGTTAGTGGTCAGGAGTTTAAACCAACATAACCAACCTAATGTTCCATATTATGATGTAATGAGGGATGAATAACTCAGAGTGGTTATTCTAATGTGGGAAACCTACCTTGGGCTCCCATTCATGCACTTGCTGCAACATCTTTAATAGACCTGACATTTGTTTTCTCCCCATTTATGTACGGTATTTTGTTGTGCACCCTTCCTACATGGTATCAGAGAATACAATTGTGGAGTCTAAGAAGATTAATAATAGAAAAAAAATACAGTTCTAGAATCTAAGAAGAGACAAGAGGATAGTAGGTTTCTAGAGAGAGTTCATTATGGCTCATGTGGGGCATGTTGCGTCAAAATATAGCAAGTCTTGTAGAGGGATACCCTACAAGACAAGCACTAGACCAAGTGACAACAATGGAGTATGGCCCATTATAACCACAGCCACTACCCCGTGCTCTTTATGGACTTTCACCAATGGCAGGTTTCCTTTTAAAGGTCGCCTATGAAAAATATGCTAGGTTCAAGGAACAAGGTGACAAATGGCTTATAGAGGATAACTCTTCTTAGGGACAAGGCTCAATCAAGCTAAGAGATGCAACTTGCATCCTCTAGTAAGACCAAGGAAAGGCACAATTGACCTAGGGCTTGAGGTATAACAAGCCTAAGGGGATATCCTAGGATCAATAAGCCAAGAAAAGGTTTCCAACAATGAATAAAAACAAACAAATGGTATAAGAAACCTTTAAAAAGTCTGCAAGTTGAAGCTTAGCAAAACTACAGATTTCCTAGGGAAAATCTACCTAGGGCAAGAGAATTGTGATTTAACATGGAAAGAATGGTTTTAAGGTTGATTTTGAGGCAACCTATTTTTCCATTAATGTTGAATCCTTCCACAACCTCAAATTCACCTCCTAGACGAATTCCCACCAAGTCCTAGCTTGGCCACTTATCCTTAAGAGGATCAAATTAGGAAAGAGAGCGAAAATCATATTTATGGATGAAATGATGCTTGATCCCCAAATTGACAAGGCCAATGCCTTGCCCTTGGAATGATGGAGTCTATGGGTGTGATATATTGGCTAAATCTTGCAGAGTAAGGATATTTTGATGCCCTAGCAAAAAACCCTAACTATTATCTTTGTGAGGGATCAAGGTCACTTGGGAGAACTATTACAAAAGTTCACCAAGGGGATTTCCATTCACATTTCATACATGAACAATGCATAAAATGATTATATCTAGATTCTATCCAACTGATCTTCATGAATAATGGCACAATAAAAAATCCCTAGATTATCAATTCATTCCATACAGTAGACAATAAGATAAAAAAAATTATCAAATACAAGGCAAACTTACAAGACAAAATGCATGTACAATCCCTTATTGATCCAAGATAACTTCTCCAATGCCAAGAAAATAACTCCAATATGTGGGGAAACAAGAAAGCTAAAATTCTCAAAGAGGTTGAATTATGTCACAAGTGATGATGATTAGAAATGAATGATCCTCTCCTCTATTTAAATGAGGACATGAGCTAATTAGCCTAAAATCCCCTAGAAAACAAGCTTGATTGCAACACAACCTTGGGTTACAATCCAACCCACTAGCTTTAACAATAAATGCCCTAATGAGCCCATGTGTGTGGGACGCTAGCTCTCTAGGGCTGACATCATGCTAGAAATGATATGAGGTGTCTAAGATGATGCGGAAGCATGTAAAAATCAAGATTTGAGGATAGGCCCTCAATTCCACCTCAATGGCTCCTGTGGGATCCCAATATCCAGCTGAGGCACCACAAAGGGGTCTCCATGGGTTCCAACTGCTCAAAGTGGCCTCCTTTGCTCCAGCATTGAGGGCTTCTCAAGGGCAACTAGCTCTCCCTAGTCTTTGAAGCTCAACCCATCCTCATTTAGGCCCTGAATCAACTCACATCTATCAATTGATGTCAAGGCCAGCCTAGGGGCATGCTGGGTCCAGGTGTGTCATCCAGAGGAAACATCAAATCTAGTACAAAGTGGTATGTCCTGGGTGTAGGAGGTGCCCTAGAACATGTGTCATATGCTGCTACTGCTAGGAGCGCCAGAGTCTCAACACTTCACTTGTTTGTGCCAATATACTTCTCGAAGGGCCTAGGTACATACGGAGAAGGGGTGCCTAAACTTGGGTTGTTGAACCACCTGACAATCACAACATAGATTCTAGTGAAAGCAACCAATCATTAGGGACAAAGATGATTATTGCATCTAAGTGAACCAAACTTGTATGCCATAGGCTATTTTATACTTCAAATAAGGATCCCCTTTCAAAGTCGGAACCCTGAACTCGCAACGGTGTTTTCTCCTTAGGTAGGAATGGCTAAAAGTCGACCCTATTAGGTGATTCCAGCCCTTGAGGGGAAATAACATTTCCTTTGTCCACCCCTCAGAAAATAAGTGTTAGTGAATAATAATGATGATAACAGAGGGATAAGACTTCATGGCCAAGTGCCATGGTCAAAAGGACTAGCGATGGGGGTGTCCACATCCTGAATGCGTAGATGTGAGGAGGGAGCATTCATAGATGCATGAGTTACCAACTTAGTCTTTGTTTTTCCACCCCTTTTGTGCATATTTTACTTCCTGATTTTTCTTTGTATCACTGCTCATAGCTCAAGGGTTAGAGCTTGATTTGAATGATGTGGGAATTGTATTACCCCTTAATGATGAGTTAGTTCATCTCTCATTGAGGTTGGGACATGCAAGGGTTCCTTATTTTGACGTAATGGAGCAATATGTGCTCAGGAATCGGGTGATGGCCATATGAGTGAGGTAGAGCTCATGCTAGGTTTTTTCCCATGTGCTAATTTTTATGTCTTTGAGCATCTTTTGCATTTTGATTTTTCTTTCTTTAGATTTGTTGTGGTCACGATATGCTCCTTCTATATCTTTTAATTGCAATAACCTCTTAGGGCAGAGTTTCCAAGCCCTACCACGTATGTGGACACATGGGTGTCAAATCCCAAAGTACACATGACATGTTGAACCCAAAGAAAGGAGGTGAGATAATGGCTTATAATGTGAGATGGAAACTTTTAAGTATGGCATAGGGATAGAAGGAACTGCATTATCTCAATCTAGGCTTCCCAGGTAGTGCCCCTCCTATACCCATTAGGCCATTAAGGGAGGTCCCACTGGACTAGGATCAAAGATTAAACCCCCATTGAAATTAAGAGAACAAGATCACAGTATAAGCACCCAATTGCAAAACGACCAAAAGTACCTTTTTGAATGGAGACCCACCTTCATCCATATGGTCATGCCAGATGGATGAGAAGCAAATGGTTGATGCAAGTGGCGGAGATATAATGACATATCATAAACTTAGTGGTGGTTGTCAGGAGTTGTTTGTTGTATGGCTAGTCGGTTGGCTATCAAGAAATAGGAGAAAAGTTTTATCCTATAGGGTTACCCATTTTGGTGGGTAACAGGACCAATTTCAAAATCATGTAGGGTCCACCAAGAGAAAGTCTCAAAGGAAAACTTAGAAAGCAAGTGAATGTGTATTTTGTTTTTTTTAAGTACAAACCTAGGAAGGAAAACAAGAGAATAAAACATCGATACATCTGAATGAAGAAATAACTAAAAACGAAAAGAAAGAGTGAAGCTGACACTGTGCAGTAGGACAGCAGATGACAATGCCATGACCAATGGATTCCAAGAAGACAGCGCACAATGACGAGAGTCAGAGAGCCAACAACTCAAACCAGAAATGGCAGAAATGTTTATGAAGGAAAATAACCAAGACATCGAAAGTATGGTGGAACAATGACATGGCAAGTGCAGTACAAAACAAGCTTTTGAGTGTTGTGAAGGCATTGTGCCCTACAGTGGAAAAGGGCCTATCATGCCAGACCTATAAGCTAAGTTGCACGGGTACCACTCCCAACCATTGGAGAGAAAGTACCCCATGCTCCGACATTCTTGGGAGCTTGGGAGATGGTACGAAACACTCCAAAACAGTAGGGAGCTTATGTAAGACATTAAAGCTTTAAGGGAGCATTGCAGTCCAAAATTAGGAGTTTTTGGCACTAGTTTCACTTGGGAACATTGCTCTGGAATGTGTGGGCGCTCCCATCCATCGAGGAGTGTCTAGATGGGAGCTCCCACACATTTCAGAGCTACGAGAAACCGCCGTCAGGAAAAAGAACCCAAGAAAAAGCCCCATAAGAAACGCCTTGCTTGAGTGAGTCAAGCCAACCCTTCGACTCGGAATTTATGAGTTTCTTTGCGTTGTGGATGTTGTCGCTATTTCTGTGTTTCTTTGTGTGTTGTGGGCGTTGTCACTATGTCTGAGTTTCTTTGTGTGTTGTGGATGTTGCACTGAGGAACGTTGCCGCTATCATGGGTGAGCCACTGAGCACTGAGGGACGTTGCCGCTATCATGGGTGAGCCACTGAGCACTGAGGGATGCTGCCACTATCATGGGTGAGCACTGAGCAATAGCACTAAGGGATGTTGTTCAAGGCTCAAGCATTGAAATTGTATTGTGTGCAAGGATCAAGGCTCACGCGTTGTTGTTCGGGGCCTAAGTAAATATTATAAAAGTTGTGTCTTCAAATTATTTGATGTTGGTATCCAACTTACATTTTAGGTGTTTTGCTTCTAAGTGTTCTTTGGATACATTAGTTGTTGTTGTGCGCTTCTCTTTTCTGGAGCCTATTCAATTGTTACAATGAGTCTGTCGATTTTTGAGCCATGAATCAGATTTAAATTAGCATATTTGTTTTTTTTAATTATGGAAAAGTTTACACATGGATGAAAATTTATTGACCAAGTGAGAATTGAAAATGTTACATGTAAGAATGGTTGAGGGTGTTTTGAGTAGACGCCTCATGTACTTTATATCCTCATTATTTCACTCAACTTGCTTCCTATCTTATTGATTTTTTTGCTCTTTATGATAAGTGGGTGTTCCTTAACATTTCAAATCTAGACATGATCTATTCCAAAAATACTCAACAGTATGTATATCTGTAGAAATATTCATAATAAAATAGAAAAATTAATAACTAGTTAGAATATTCAATCTTACACTTCAGATATTTGAAATTTCTTGATCATAGTTTTATGAATTGCATAGGCAAAGCAGAAATCAATGTACATTGCTTTTAAATTATAATTATATCAACTAGTTAAAGTAGAGGTAGTGACTTAGTCATTGATTGGGATTCGGCACTGAATACTATGCCTGTCCCTTCAGCTTCATCCCTTGGGATATATTCAGAAGAGACACGATCTAATTCAGTTGAATCTTAGTTTTAATACTTTGATGGAGTGGCTGTGCCCTTGATGATTTTGAGAAAGCAAATGTGAACAAAATTGTAAACACAATGTTTTTCTAAAGCAGCGCAGAACTAATTTCTTCATTGACCTCAGAGAAAGGAAGGAAATGTGAACAAAATTGTAAGCACAGCGTTTTTTACTAGATACTAAATAGATTTGTCATTTTTTGTTTTTAGGTTTCTTAGTTTTCCAATTGAAATTTAATGATGCTTTATGTTAGGGGCCAGGGCACATAATCTGGCTGCACTGATCATTGACTACTGCTTTAGAGTCTATGAAAATTTGAGAATGTCTCATTCAAATATGCCAGTGAACATCAACCGTAATAAGACTGATGCCAGTTAGGAATCAGCGTATTTAAGTTATAACATAGTTTCAGTCTTTTTATGATATTTATTATGGTTCAATGTTCAATTAGTGGCAATGCTCTAGATTTGGTCATAAAGGCTTGGATTAGCTTACAGTCCTTGACTAATTTTGGGAAAGTTGTAACCTCTAGAACAGGAGCGATAATTGCGTTATAATTTCCTTCTAGTACTTACCAAATGAAGCACATTTTTTCCTGCAGAATTTATTTATAAATTTCATTGGTCCATTGTAAAAAAATGCAATGTGTATACTTTTTTATTTTGAATCTTATCCATGGCAAACTGCTTGTGCTTGAGTTGTGCTGTTAAAATGTCTTTGCAAAGGTATACATTCCTTTGGTTTGAATTTCAAAGTGGAATGATAGTCACTGTATTTTTAATTTGAAAACATTAAAAAACGGCAAAGCTTTACCATATTGGAGTATGTGCTACAATGGGAAGATCGAGGAAGCATATTGAAAAATTTAAATAACTATGAAAAAAATTTATACTACATACATTTGTCATTTATTAGTTTATGAGAATATGCAAATTAAATACTAGTATTCTGAGTTTTATTTTCTGTTATATATATACATTGTAAAATATATTTATTTGTTCCACTTTTAATGTTTTTTGCATTATAATGTAAATTTTCAGTATTGATACCATGGATAGAGGGTTGGGTAATGAAAATGGTAACAACAACAACAGGATGAGACCACCACTATCTCCACAAGTTCAACAACAGAATCCATAGACAACAATAAGTACCCACAAGCAATCAAACAACATTTCCAAGAAGCCCTTAATGAAGTTCATGAAAAAATAACACAAAACAAGGCAAAAAACAGTGGGGGTTGTGAGGAATGAAAATGCACTTTGTGTAACCATGTTTTTAAGGGTAGTTATACAAGAGTATGGCATCATCTTTTGGGCATACCTTGGTTAGGAGTGAAAGGTTGCACATGTAACCTTGAACAAAGTATGGAGATCACTGAGCTTCACATGAAAGCAAATGGAAACATTGAATGTGACAGTAGCACTGTATCTCCTAATAATAAGAGAGGTAGACATGAAGATTCATCCCAATGTATGAATGAACAAAGTCTCATCCAAATTGAGACTAATCAAATGAGTTCTAGCACTAGGAGGACTAATGTAAGTGAATCCATTCAAAATATGTAAAATGTCTTGCATAAAGATGAAGCAGATGAAGCCACAGCATATTTTTTATGGCAAATGAAATTTCATATTTATCATCACTGCTCACCATACTATAAAGAAATGGTGAGAAAAATCATAGTTGCAGGGATAGGATATGCACCCCCGAGGTACAACAAAATGAGGACTTCATTATTAGATAGAGAGGTGACAAGAAAGCATGGACTTATGGAGGACCTCAAACAATCTTGGATTCATTCAAGTTGTTCAATTGTCATAGATGGTTGAACAGATATTCAAAAAAGACCTTTATTGAATGTTATTGTCACATCACCAGAAGGACTTTATTTTTTAAAAGCAATTGATTGTAGTGGAAAAACTAAATACGCTACTTTCATGTTTTAAATGTTGAAGGATGCAATTGATGAGGTTGGTCCTTCAAATGTGGCACATGTCATCACAGATGCAACACCTGTTTGTAGAGCAGCAGGATTGAAGATCCAAAGTCGATATAGGCATATCTTTTAGACTCTTTGTTGTGTACATGCACTTAACAATCTCTTAAAAGACTGGTAAAATACAATGGATTGCAAAAATCATTTCAAATGCGAAGGAGGCACAAATGTTCATCTGCAACCACCATGCTTCTTTGGAAATTTACGAGATATATTTAAAGAAGCATTTTTTAAAACCTGTAGAAACAGAATATGCCACATACTTTATTTTGCTTGAGCCCATGGTTGAGGTCTATGCGTCTTTACAAGCCACTCTTGTTTCTTTAGAGTGGAATGCATGGACCGAGTCTAAGTCACCTTAAGCGAAGAAGATAAGAGAAATGCTTTTTAATGAGGATTGATAGGCTGATTGTAGATATGTTGTCTCTTTCACAGCTACAATTGTGGACTTGATCAGGTATGCTGATTCAGATTCTCCTGCCCTTGGAGAAATATATAGATGTATTGATACCATGGTGGGCAAGGTAAAGCACATTATTCACCAAAGAAACCCTTATTTGGAGTTTTTCCATGAAATCCACAAGTTGATAGAGAAAAGATGACTTAAACTCAATAACTCCCTTCACATGGCTGCATATGCCCTTAATCCAAAGTGGTATATGGAAAGACCAAACAAAATTCTTCATATTGATGATGAAGAGGTAAAACAAGGGTTTCTTGTTGTTATTACTAAGATGTAAAATGTTGATGAAGCAAGTGTGATATGAGAGCAATTTATTGATTTTGGTACATTAAGCCCTCCTGCATTCAACGAAGATGCAAAGAGGGACATCAAGCATTATGTTCAGAAGAAACCCCTTGGATGGTAGAGAATGTATGGGGGTCAGGTCCCAAAGCTCTAAAATCTTGCTTCACGTTTGCTATCTCAAATTACTAGTTCCTCAGTTGTTGAAAGGAATTGGTCCACTTATAGTTTCATACACTTTGTTAAGAGGAATGGACTTACCTCTAAGAGAGCAAAGAAACTTGTTTATGTGCATAGTAGTCTTCGGCTTTGTTCAATGAAGCTACTTGAATATTTAGAAGGACCTGCTACACAATGGGATGTGAAAGCTGAAGATGCTGCACAAATTGACGATGATGATGACAATCCTTTACCAAACGCAGAATTGGTTGGCATACCTTCAGATGAAATTGTTGCATTTGACAATAATGATGATGACGTTGATCCAGTACCCAGTGAGGCTCGAGCTTATATGGATCTCCTTGATGCTGAAGATCGTACTATATGATCATAAGCTTTCTATTTTTGTTGCTATATTTTGGCTATTGAGCATTTTGAATTATGCATTACTTTAGGCTTTTGCTTTTTTAAGTTTTTTCTAGTATGAACATCAATATGATTTGGGTGGCTTTTAGTTTTGGTTTTAACATTTTATGGTTGTCCCTTGAAAGATGAATCATTTAAAAATTCAATTTGGTATGTACATTTAATCTTTACACTATTTAAAAATAATAATATATATACTAAATTTTAATTTTTAATATATTATATTATTGCCGCTCCCAACTTGACGTTTCCTGTAAATTTGGGCAGAGCTTCTAGCTGTACCAGATACTTGTTCCCACGTACACAAAATACCCACATACCAGAAACTCGTGCAACATAGCCTTTAAGGTATTTTTTAGTATCTGGCAGAGACAGTTTTCTTCAGTTGTCTGCAAAATTATGAAACTCAAGAATGTTGATATTGGCTGGAAATGGCCATGTTCACATGGACAGTCCAGAACAAAGTCAGATGTGACATTATAAAACTATATGTTTGTTTTGGTCATATGAAGGACGTGTATATTATTTTGGTTACAAGAAATATAACAATGTTTCGCAGTTTGGTGGATGAAAGTGTATAATTGTAACATTGGGTTCAGCCAGCTCAACATGCTTGGGTGTCTCCAGCCCAAGGCAGCAAGAAAATATATTCAGATTTGAAATTGGTGAAACCACACAGCATGAATATACCCTAAGAAAATTATTTAAAAACAAAAATGTGGATGAAAGGTTGAGAATATCCCTGAGTGCAACCCTTGGGGGCTGAGGACAAGATTATTGAGATTATAAGATAACTGAGTTGAGCCAAAAAAATCTGATCCAGTTGTGTAAACTAAGAAAACAAGGAAGTTGGTTGTAATAAAGTAGACAAAAGAGCATTATAAGTCAGTGAGAATGGAAAAAGTGATAAAAACTGGAGACATATCATCTACCCATGGGACTAATCTAGATAACTGGCAGGCACCGGTACTGTTTACCCAGATGACCCAGTGGATGGAAATGAACCATATGCAGTATTTAGAACAACGGTTGAACCTTATATAAGTGGGACTCTAAAAGAAATTTTTTAATCGAGGTATACAGCAGTACGAACTAGAGAGGCATGCACGACTTTGGTGTTGTTGAGTGCAATCATAGGACAAGCCACTCAGTCTCAGACCAGGGATTAAGTTTACAGTTTACACTAACAACTCTCATCTTGGGGTTGGGGGGGTTGAAGACAACAGATTTCAAGTACAAGGTACGACAAACATTTTAAATACAAGCAGTTTTCAAAGTTCAACTGTCGTTGAGAGCATCTGGAACTCCACATTAAGGGGGGATGTTCATTGTTGAGGAGCAAACATCAAGCTCCAACTTAGCATTGATGTGTATCTTTAATATCATAAGAACTTTAAGTTAGTAAACATTAACATTAGTGGTGTGTGACAATTGTAATATTTAGATGTTAGGTTTAGTGGTCAGGTACTAAAACGACCATAACCAACCTAGGTTACTATATAATGATGTAATGAAGGATGAATACTTCAAGACAACAGTAATTCAAAATTGTAACAAAGGTAGCCTACCTTAGGCTCCTGCTCACATACTACTTAGCATTGATGTGTATCTTTAATATCATAAGAACTTTAAGTTAGTAAACATTAACATTAGTGGTGTGTGACAATTGTAATATTTAGATGTTAGGTTTAGTGGTCAGGTACTAAAACGACCATAACCAACCTAGGTTACTATATAATGATGTAATGAAGGATGAATACTTCAAGACAACAGTAATTCAAAATTGTAACAAAGGTAGCCTACCTTAGGCTCCTGCTCACATACTAATTGCAACAACATAAATATATGGCATTTATTATTCTCGAAATTCATGTGTATATGTTTTGTTTTATGTCATCACATAAACTTGCACCCCCAGTGCAAAGCCTTCACAAGGTCCTAAAGTTGAGTGTAACATGAGTGTCACCACATCACATAGACAACTACACCCCTCTTTATAATGTGAGACAAATCCTACACAAAAGAGGCTTCCCTACTAGCACTTAGGGTTCCTAAAAAAACATGTCAAGCCTAAGGTCACCTATGTTACCACCCAATTATATTTACATTGGGAGTTCTTTAAGGCAAGTTTGGGGTTTTTATGAGGTAATTATCAAGTATATTTATTCCCAAAACATTCCAGATCTGAAATCTACTCTTTGCCACTATAAAACTTGTTTAAGACACATGAAATTGTAACATGAACAAGTGAATACCAGCAGTAACTTTAAGCCCTTAAAACAGATCTGAATTAGTGGTTTAATCAAGCTAAAGCAACAAGTAATCCTGAAAATTAGTGCAACTTACAAATTTGAAATGAAAGACACACACCAGCCACTGATAATGAAACGATTTGCTCTATTTCATACAGAAGACTATCAGATTTTAAGTTCAAGGTAAGACAAACTTTATCAATACAAACAGCTTTCAAAGTTAAATTGTCACTGAGAACATTTGGAACTCCATCTTAGTATTAATGTGTTTCTTTAATATCATAAGAAGCCTAGGTTACTAGATGTTAACATTAGTGATATGTGACAATTGTAACATTTAGATGTTAGGGTTAGTTATCAGGGACACCATAACCAACCTACGGTACTATGTAATGTTGTCATGAAGGATGAATAGTTTGAGACAATGGTAATTCAAAATTGTAACATAGGTAACCTACCTTAGGCTCCTGCTCACATACTAATTGCAGCAACATTTATATATGGCATTTGTTATTCTCTTGACATTTGCGTATATGTTTTGTTATTCTCACACAAACTTGAACCCCTAGTGCAAAACCTTCACAAGGAACTAAGGTTGAGTGAAACATGGAAGTGTTACCACACATCCCACTTTTTAATGTGGGACAAATCCAACACAAAAGAGGCTTCCCTACTACAACTTAGGGTCCTAAGGAAAAACATGTCAAGTCTAAGGTCGCCTATGTTACCACCCAATCATAACCAATTTATAACGACGAGAGAGTTCAAGATCAATATGACTAAGGCGAATTCCATATTTACATTAGGAGTTCTTTTAGGCATGTTTGGGGCTTTTATGAGGTGATTATCAAGCATGTTTATTCCCAAAACATTCCAGACCTGAAATATACTATTTGCCTCTATAAAAATGGTTTAAGGACACATGAAATTGTAACACAAACAAACAAATAACAGCAGTAAGTATAAGACCTTAAACCAGATCTGAATTAATGGTTTAATTAGGCTAAAGCAACAAGCAAACCTGAAATTGAATGCAACTTACAAATTTGAAAATGAAAGACACGCAACATCCACTGATAATGAAACAATTTGCTCAATTTCATACAGAAATATAGGGCAGCAAGATAAACTTTGAAGAAATAAATGATTTCCAAATCGAACCATGCAAAATCTACCTAGGATCCTAGATGTCTAAGGCTTGTGGCTGAAATCTTAAGGCTAAGCTACAAAATTTCAGATCTACAATAAAACAAAAAAAGAAAAATGCCTTACTTATTGATTGGCCATATGGGATCCATATGAGATCCATTAGGTCTCCTCTTGAAAAATTGTAAGTGAAGCTAGAATGATATTTATGGTTAACAACTTCGAACCCTGTCATTTTGTCCTAGTGGCCTTACAAGCTTCAAGGTGTTCAAGGGGAAGATCCCCCGACTAGAAATCCTTCAACAGTCTTGAGAAGAGATCTATCAAGAAGGAATAAGAGGGCACATCACCAACAATAAGAAGCAATGCCACACTTAACACATTTCAAAATAAATAACCACAAAGTTTTAAAGAGAGCCACACTCATCAAATCGGCATACAAGACCATTGATCAATTGAAAATCCATCCATTTGCAAAGCATCCACATAGAAAAGATCTCCAAATGAGTGCTCTAATTAGCCATCCATAGCATGAACCAAAAGTAGACAGTTTTCTCCACATTCTTCTGGTGATGTTCACAATGAGAGGTGTTTCTTTATATGGACAGGAGATCAAACAATCTTCTCTACAAAAAATAATATTTTCTTAAATCTGGCCTAGAAAAACATAAAGAACTAGTATCTCCTCAACTAACTATGGAGATATGGTCAACACTACAATATGAGGTGGTTATGCCACCTATACAAAGATGTCCACAATGAATGTGAAAAGAATCAAAAGGTCCTCAACCACCTCTTCAAACCAAGCTAACGACCTTGACTACCAAGTCATCCCCCTCAAAATGGTGAAGAAAGTAACACGTGTGGCATGTGTGGGTTCTCTAAAATGGCCAGCTTCGTAAGTGATGCTCAAAAGGTGGCTAGGTGGTATTATCACAGCAAGGAATCTCAACTGTTGTGACAATGCCACCTAACACAAAACTCTCAAGATCAAGTGAGATCAACAATCATTAGGGACAAAAACCATTGAAGCATCGTATTGGATCATATCTAATGTTAAGGGCACAAGAATACTTCACACAAAACTCAATATCAAGTGAGATAATGAAGGGATCCCTTCATGATGCAGCATTGCGCCTCCATAGATGAGCATTGGGCTATGAGATGATTACACATGGTACTTGACCCTCATGTGTACCTACAAATGCTGTAACATTGAGCCAATGAGCTTGGGCATTGGATTACTTGGTGATGTGCCCAAGACACCCCCAAGCTGGCATTGATGCTATTTGATGGATGTTACTTTTTTTGAAGCCCAAAGAAGGTTTATTATCATTGAGGTGATTTGGGAGGCCTTGCACATCACCCTTGGACCCTAACACTTACTTATTATGATGCCACATCACTCCTCTTAACCCTAGAAGTGTTGACATAGGGCATATTTTTGGATCACATCATGTTTGAGGAGGAACTTTATGGAGATAACCCATCCGCATTGACGTTTTCTTGAAGTGAAGAACACTCATTATCCATTGACCTCCTTGATGCACCTAGACCACTTATGGAGAATTATGTCATGGTGGAGATCCTTATTTCCCACACGTGTGGGTTATTTTTGGCATTTATGTTATAATTCTATCCTAAGGTCATCTTGTGACCTTAGACTTATTGAAAGAAAACTTGTTTTATGGCTTTCCCTGTAAAATTATAGAGATAAGGCATGTTAGACCTCATATAAATAGATAAGACCTTATTCATTTTATCATCATATCGAACTAAAAAATCTCGATCCTTTGTTGGCACATCATTTTAAGGCTTTTTCTTCTAACTGTTATATCACATTGTATGCCCTATTATTAGCAATCTGCGAAACCCTAACTTATAACAGCCCTATGATTTAATTTAGTGATCTAAGGATAGAGTGCTTGAACTTTGGTAATGAATATCTAAGCCCTCCAAGCTCTACCGGTACCCTGTCCCACTCATTAGACCTCATCAATCAACTTGAACCATTATCATTGAATATCTTTTAGGTGATAGTTATAGGGAAGCCTCCCTTGTGGTTTAAACTTTAAACACCACTAAATAGTTGGAGAAAGGCTACTAAGGTGACAATGGTAGTCAATCTCTTATTGCCCTGAGGTCTGGATCCGCCTAGTGAGGTTTTGTAATAAGCCTACTCCATTTTGCAACAACATATCCCAATGCAAGTACACAAATCTCATCACAAGTATATGAATCTCAAGGCATGTATATAAATTCCAATGCAACATAAATAATGAGTCATGTCAAAATGCAAGTGTCATTAGGTAGAGAAGCATAAGTATCATCTTCTAACTTCACAATAACTCATAGAATTCACACTAATTGCGAAGTTAAAACATGGTGGGGACAACATCAACTCTTATTACATGTGACAATTCCTAAGACGAGAAATAGTTCCTAGGACATTAAGGAAAGAGGCATGTGTTGTGATAGATGATGAGACTAGATGGGTAACTTCATGAATTTATTTGCATAGCCAAGTATGATTTGTTAAAGATACTCAGCCACATAAGCACCTTTAAAGATGAGGGCATCTTTTAGCATTGAGTTACCATTTCCTCAATACTATTTCTTACTATCCATTTTCTTGCCTTTTTCTTTATGTATTAGTTTCTGTTTTTTAGATATGCATTGTCAAGCATGGGACTTGGGCTATTTGGCCTCATAGAGAGGTGGCGTAGCTCAAGCTTCATTTTCACTTTTGATTTCTCTTTTATTGCATCAACCTCAAGCATAGCTCTAAAGTGATGTTTTTCTGATTGGACAATGAAGCATGAACCTTGCTATGGCATATGACAACCAACCATGGGAGGGAAGAAAGAAAAACAAGAAAGATGGAAAGTGTTGAGCATGGTTTGGGATATGAACACACACCTTCCTAAGCCTTTACATGGACAACTCAACCCAAGATCGAGAACACGTATCTAAAGGATGACTATCATCCAAAGAGAATAACAAGATGGAAACCATAAAAGAACCAACCACATTCGAATAAAACGAAGGAGTGTAAATAAAAGAAACTTCATTGAAATACGTGATTATAAGTGTGGCAATACATAAAGTTGAAAACTTGAGACAAACTACATCAATAACATTGATCAAATCTAGTTTTGATATATATATATATATTAAAAGAACCAACCACATTCGAATAAAACGAAGGAGTGTAAATAGAAGAAACTTCATTGAAATACGTGATTATAAGTGTGGCAATACATAAAGTTGAAAACTTGAGACAAAATACATCAATAACATTGATCAAATCTAGTTTATATATATATATATATATATATATTTGAATATTTTGCATATTTTTTTATTCAAATAGTCTAAATCAAATTGAATACAATATCCAGTGGCTAATCATAATTTTGGGCCTCACAAAGTTCTATACAATGTAGTTTGCCTTAGCCAAGACTCATGAATCCTTCGAGTCTTGTTGAGTCTTAATTAGGTCTAGTACTAACCTCATACTCTGTAATGTCTCAAATATAAATTTTGCTGAAAATTGCTTCTGAAAATTATGTCGTCAATTTAGATAGCAATTTGCACAAATTCAACCATCAATTTAACGGCAAAACTAGAAAATACAATCTACAACTCAACTTTGATACCACTCTAATGTGTCGTTTAGATTTTGTCGTTATAATTATGAAAATTTTCTTCCAGAAATATGTCGTGAATTCTATTCAACAATACCATGAAAATGCACCAAGAAATTGTCAGCAGATAATATATATTAACCCAAAAATAAAAAGTGTTGCTACTATGGAAAATTAATAAATATTGCAAATACACATAGAACATGGAATATGTGCAACAAACTCAAATTTATTTATAATGATATAAATATGATAATACAATAGCTGGAAGTAGCAGAGACAATGATGGCCACAAAATAATATGCGTTAATCCTAACCGTGGCCTCCAAAATAGCAACTAGAAACTAACACCCAAATTGAGAATATGAATGATCCTCACTCCAATCTTCAGATATGTTATAGATCTGATCTCCAATAATACTGTTAAAGCTCTGTGAGATTTCTAAGTGAAATCTCCTCGACGGTGGGTTAGGTTTGTTGGACATTGGATAAACCAACGGTCCTCGTGTGTTTCGTGACATGGACTAACCGCCTCTCATGGATCTTTATCTTTGGCGATGCGATTGCTGACTAACACCTGTGGGTTTTGGTTTAACGGAAATCGTGATTCCCAACAAGGTTTTCGTCCAACTCACAAGAAATAGAAACCCAAGGATTTTTGTCCTGGGGTTACTGTTGAAGCTGGGAACTCCCGATTCTCCAAACCTCTCCACAAGAAAATATCACAACTCAAGGATGTTCCAAATGATCTCCTCCTCCTCCTTTTAAAGACTCCACAGATAGATCTCCAAGTCTGTAGAAGCATCTTATTTTGACTATTTTAATATTATGTAGAAACTCCTTTTTTACTCCATCTAAGAGACTTTTAATTTTATTTTATTTCGCTAAGTCACTTTTGACCAGTTTTCCTTCAATTAATTATTTTCCCCTCTTTTAATTTAATTAAGAGACTAATTAAAGTCACTTTCAATCTGGGAAAATGGTCAACCACCCACCATACTCTCTCCGGCCACTGGAAGTCACTTGTAAACATTCCATCCTGTAGATCTTCTCGTTTTGATTCCAACGAGCTATTACATTGAGGTATTCCATCGAATATTCCTCCTGGAATGCCACCTCGAGTGTAATTAATTAAGTCAGACCCATTAATAACTCTATTTTTTGAAAGTTGTCGGAATGCAACAGAACGAAAGGCAAACTGTGTGGATGATGGTATATTCCAAGCAAATGCCATCGGATCAAAATCTCTCAAAACTCCTCTGAGATGTTGAAAAGTGTAACTAGGATCGCTCTTCATATTGACTATGTAATTATGTATTCATGTAAAGAAGAAGAGAAAGATAATAAAATGTATTTTTGTTATGCTTGCTTCATGGATTTCATGAGCAAGATTTTATTATAGGTCAATATACTTCTTCTTGATGTCTATTAGGATTTGTCTTCTTATTATAAATGTATTCATGAGTCATGTATATGAAGTGTCTAGTCAAAAGAATATGCTCCAATACCTTGTCATCTAACTGTGAAGAAAATGGCTCAAGAATGATGTTCAAGCAACCCTCAAGACAGCCTCCTTAACGCTGGAAGATCAGCCCTACAAGTCAGCTTGAAAATGCTGGAAAAGTCAGCTCAATAATATGTCACATCAGTTCACTGATAGGTCGGCTAATTATAGGTTCAAACAACTATAAATAGCCCAGAAATCTGCGCAGAAATTCAAGGAACAGATTCGGACTTGTGTGAAATTTTCGGACTAAATTGCAGGAATTTCAGGACTGAAGGAAATGCGAGAATAGGACTGTGTACTGGTGAAAAGAGGGACAGATCAGCAAAGAAGGATTTCGGATTAGGGTCTGTAATATATATGAAGTTGCAGGACTGTGTTTTTGGTGCAAATCTCAGGAAGGTAATCTCAGGAAGGGACAGAATTTCAGTAAGCGTAAAGTAATGATACAATACAAGTAAAGGGTATCTACATAATGTAAAAAATGGTGAACTTTCCAGCAAAAAGAGTCATGGCGTGTAAAGATCAATGTACAGATTGAAGACCAGCCAGCGAGGTTATGTAGAAGTGCAAGGTGTGCACTAGTCAATCTATGACAAGGTGTTGATATCTTAAAGAAGGAAGAATTCAAGTTGAGACCGAGCTCTCTAGTTCTGGTGCAGAAAGGTGCAGGACGGTGCAGAAAAGAAGGATCAATTTAAGAAGTCAAGGAAGAACCAGTGACAAGGTCTTGGAGGCATAAAAAGGTCAAGGGTCTATGTCAAGGTCATGGTACTTGTCATTTGAAAGTCTATAAGAAGAATTTCTCGTGGGTTTTCCTCTCCAAGAGGGAGAGGTTTTGCCCTGGTTCGAAGAGCCTAAATTTGTCTCTTGTGTTTTGATAATTGACTTGATGAAAGACTAGATAAGCTAAGAATAGAAGACATAAGTAAACAAAATAAGCTCACAAGTAATATCAAGGGGAGAATTTGAATTAATAACCGCCCCTCCAAATTCTCAACATGAGACCCCTGATGACATAATCCTGCTCCTGCGGCCTAGCCATCACATACCTTGGAAACCCATCCTGGTTGTACTATAAAGGAAAAGAAATAAGGGGACATCCAACATCCTTTCCACAATGTTAACAAAAGCACAAAATAGGGATTTGGGGTCGTACTTGACAAATAATTTGGTTGTTTGAGATGTTTCATAGTCAAGTGATGAGTACAAAATAAATAATGAGAAAGGTTTGTAACCATGGAAATAAATAAATAAACAAAACAAAAAAACCATGAAAAAAATTGATGTTAAACCATTGATATTTACATGCACAAACAACCCACACACAAAAGATTGTTAAAAACTAAACAAAATTTCAAAAACAGGAACAAAAATCAGAAAAATAAAAAAAGAACCAATGAAAGGTTTTTAGAAACCAACAAAAATAAACAAAACAGCAAACTTACTTGTAAATTTTTCTAGAATCACTTCTCTTGAATGGCTTCAAGTGCCTTGTGGTTATCAAGCTACTCACATTTTTTACTAGTAACCACTCCCAACAAGTATCTAAAGCACAAATTTATAATCATTAATTGTCTCTACGTGCTAAAGTTATGCCCATTAAATTTTTTACTTCCTTCTAAAATTACGTTTGATATACTAGGCATTCTCAACTATAATTTTTTAGCACTATATCTAGCTGCTAAAGTTATGCCCATTAAAAAAATTTATTTCCTTCTAACATTACATTTGATATACTGGCCTTTCTCAACTAGAATTTTTTCATAGTACACCAATGTCAATTTTAGATAACAATGGTATGTTCTATGCTTTAGAGCAATTTACTTCAATCTTTTCTTATTAGCCCAATATCAAATTCCAGATTAGTAATCACATTAACTTGATAGTAAATGCAGATAGAACATAAACAATAAGCAGAAGACAAGCCAAGACAAGAGGACACAATGTTTGGTGGATGTCAGGAGAAAAACCCCAATGCGAGGAAAACCCTTTGATCAAATCTTCTTATTATTCTTCAAAAGTTAGAGAGAGAGTACAATATACAAAATACACTTGCCCAATAGTCCAGTCAAACAGCAGTCAACAGGATGCCCTAATCAGAAAGTCAATGCTGGTCAAACCAGCAAGAAAACTCCTCCAAATCAGCTCGGTGAAACCCAATCAATGCAGCCTTTCAAGGCAGTCCAAATCAGCCCAAAACAGATACGAAAATCTCAGTAAACTCGGTCAACAGAGAAAATGTTGTGGTCAACACTAGTCAACATGCCCAGAATTTCTTGATTTTTGTGCCAGAGGATGCGTCCTAGAGAGATCGAACTATCTGCCTGAAAAACGAACAAAATGAGCAAGGTTGACCCTCGGTCAACGCTGGTCAACGATCTGTAATTCCGCCCAAAAATCAGTCCTGAAATCTGCCCTTCATCCACATGTGCGAGGTAGACAGAGAGAGATGCTCCAAGTGTTGTACAAACCAATGATGAAAGGAGAGAGATATGTGATGAGATGATGATGTCCAAAATGAGGAAGAGGTCTCTCATATTTATATTCTTTGTTGAGAGTGGAGACAACATCTATTGGGGCTTATGAGCCTACATTAGACTTTTGGCCGGCCTTGACAATTTACATGTGTGAGAGAATAAATTCAAAATCTCACTTCTACTCATCCAAACAAGATGACCTTTAGATCAATCTTGCACCTCTCGGAAAGAGGAATCCAACAAAAATATCAACTCCATCATAAGACCAGTTCAAGGTGGAGTTTGGCCCTAGTTGCCAATTTTAACACTCCCTCTCAACTAGGGAGAAATCCACCTGCTAATCCATCTGTCAACCTGTACCATCCTATCATCCCTACACTGCTCTCCTAAACTATGAAGAAATAATGAAGAATCGAGAGGGAGTCACAAGACCTTGCCACTCTCCACTGCCCCAAAGTTAGTCTAGAGGTAAAAACCTCAACTAGACTTGATCCCAGACCAAGTTGTTGAACACCATGCATTCTAGCATAGGGAGGACGATAGTACACGATGCATCCATCGGTAGTGCTATGGTCTCTATCCTCATTTCCCAACTCATTGGCCAGATGAGAGGTACTTCCCCTGAGTCTCGGACTACATGGGTAGGATGTATGCGAGGGCATCAACAAGAGAGGATGAACCTGCTCATATATCAACCAACAATGGGGGTATCACAGGGGAAGGCGAACCATTCACCTTGTACACAACGCACCACTAAGGGAAGGCGAACCTCACCCTATGGTTGCTCACAGCTCCAAGAAGTACCCCCAAGCCCCTCAAAGCTCCTTAAGCTCAATGTCCAACTCAAGAGGGACCCTCATAGGAGAGTTTGTCCACGACTCCAAGTCTTTCACGGAAGGTGAAGAATTTGACCTTCCCCGGGGGCTTTGTGAGAATATCTATGACCTGCTTATCATACCCAATGTGATGTAGCCTTACAGCGCCCCGTTCTACCATATCCCGAATAAAGTGGTACCTGATATCAATATGCTTGGAGCGATCGTGGAACACGGGATTCTCTGAAAGTCAAATCCACTTTGGTTGTCGCAATAGATCATGGTGGTATCCAGCACATGCCCAAACAGCTCACTAAAGAGCTTCCTCGCCCAAACAGCTTCACAACAGGCCATACTTGTTGCAATGTATTCGGCCTCGACGGTGCTCAAAGCAACCAATTTCTACTTCTTGCTCATCCAAGATATTAAAGCAGAACCTAGAGAGAAGCAACATCCAGATGTGCTCTTACGATCCACCACACTGCCAGCCTAGTCAACATCAGTATATCCATGGAGCCTCAAATTCTCAGCAGTGTATCTGAATCCATAGTTGATTGTGCCTCAGAGATATCTCAAAAGATTTTTGGCAGCAATCCAGTGTATGTGATGAGGCTCGACCATAAATTGACTCAACGTATTCACTGCAAAGCATATGTTCGGATAGGAGTTCACCAAGAAAATCAGGGCCCCCATGAGTTGACGATACTCGGATGGATTTCCCAAATCAAGCCTAGCAACACTTCCGCATAGCTTCTTAAAGTTGAGCTCCATCAGAGTAGTCACGAACTTGCAGTCCTCCATCCCAAATCTTTCAAGCAGCTTCACTATGTATTTTCCTTGAGAAAGGAAAATCTCACCTGGATTTTGCCAGACCTCCAAGCCTAGGAAGTAGTGCATCACTCCTAGGTCTTTCATCTCAAGTTCAAAAGGCAACTCTCTCTTACATTGATGAATGAGAGGGTTTGCACCTATCAGAAAAAGATCGTCCACATAGAGCACCAAAATGAGAGGCTTGTCATTATCAACCTTTGAGTAAAGGTTCGAATCAGCTTCACTTCTTGTAAAGGCCAGCTTCATCAAATAGATATTGATCCTCCCATACCAAGCCCTGGTAGCTTGCTTCAACCCATAGAGGGATTTCTTCAACCTGCATACACGTGTATCTCGATCCTGAACTTCGAACCCCACAGGTTGCTCCACATAGACTTCTTCCTTAAGCAAGCCATGCAAGAAGGCAGTCGTGACATCCATTTGATGTAGATTCCATCCTTGTGAGGCAGCAAGAGCAATAATCGAACGGATGGTGGTATATCGGGTAACCGGTGCAAACATCTCATCATAGTCTATACCTTCCTTTTGCGAGAAGCCTCAGGCAAGGAACCTGGCCTTGAACTTTTCAACACTCCCATCAGCGCCATGTTTGATTTTGTAAAGCCATTTTGAGGTGACAACAAACTTGTTCTTTGCTCTAGGGACCACATCCCAGACATCATTCTTCATGATCAATTCATACCCTTCATTCATTGCATCCTTCCAAACTTGGTGCTTCACAGCTTCTTCAAATGTTCCAGGCTCAAATTGAACAATGGTGTTCATGGCAACTAAGTACCCTTGGTATCTGTTCGGCTTCTTACTTTCACGGAATGTCCCCCTTGGTGCAATATGTCTCTCGGCATCTTCGAGAGTATCTCTAAGCCATGAGGGTCTTCTTTTTGAAGAAGAGGACTCACCAGGAGGTGGATCAATGGGATCCATCAGACCTTCAACATCAAGCATTGGTTCATCCTTCGGTTCTTCCTGCTTTCCTGCATCTTCATCTTTGTCTTCTTCTGAAATAGGAAGATCTCTAACCTTCCCAAGGGCAGCATCTTCATCGAAGGTGACATCACAACTTATCTCCACTTCCCTTTGACCAGGCACATAGATTATATATGCCTTTGAAGTTTCACTATAGCCCACAAATGTTCCCTTCTTTCTAGAAGCATCCAACTTGCTTCTCTTTTCTTTCGGCATATGAAAATATATGGGGCTTCCAAAAATTCTAAAGTGAGAAACATCAAGTTTCTTACCGATGAAGATTTCTTTGGGAGTTTTGGAGTCCAATGCTTGATGTGGGCATCTATTTTGAACATACACATCAGTGCGTTGGAAATATTGTCATTGATGGCAAAGGAGCAGCACCAGAATTATCATTAAGGACAAAGGAGCAGTACCAGAATTATCAATAAGGACAAAGGAGCAGTAGTAGAATCATTATCTAAGGCAATGGTGCAGTGAGAAAGCATAAAAGAGAGGCAAAAGAGCAGCAAAGGACGAAGGTAGTTAAGGTAGCAAAGGCAGCAAGCTGGGTCAAGTCGTGAACATGTTGGGTGAAGTCGTGAACGCATTGGGTCAAGTCGTGAACGAGCGGGTCGAGTCGTGATATTTTAAGTTCAGAAAAGCTCAAGAGTCAGGCTATTGAATACATTCAGAACAATGCACAAGACAGGGTCGAGTCGTGCAAATATCTGTGCAAAACAGTGTTCGAAGTCTTCACCACAAATCACAATCGCATGTGGAGGGCTTGATCGCATATCGCAAATCGCAGTGGAAGGATGATCACAAAACCGCAGAGACACAAGAAATTGCGAAATGAGAAGTACGAAGTACGAAAGATGACATAGGCAATGACGTGGCAAGCTGACGTGGCAGATGACGTGGCCACAACCCCACAGATCGCAGTTAATTTATGATGATGTGGCAAGGTGACGTGGCATGATGATGTGGACCTGGCCCGCATATCGCAAATCGCGAGAAGTGAAGATCCAAAGATCGAAGAACTTTACGATAAGAAACATGCGATAGAGAAGTTGCGATAAAGTCAAGTGGGACCCAATCACATATCGCAAATCGCAAAGCTCAGGAGGAATGGCGCTCATGAACCAAGTTGGAATGCCGAAATGCGATAAGGGGTGGATGCGATGTAGTTTCAAAGTTAAATTGCAAAGGATTTCAAATCCGAAAAAAGGCCTTTTTGTGAAGAAATCGCATTGGAGCTAGAAGCAGTGAGTATAATGCAGAACCACCAAGAATTCTGAGATGTGATACGAGGAGCGGATGCGACATAGTTCAAAGCTAAAATCTAAAGGAATTGAAGTCCGGTTGTGGGACCCAATTGGATATCGCAAGCTCGGGAGGATAAGCGCTCAAGAATCATGTTGAAATGCTAAAGTGCGAGATGCGATACGAGGAGCAGATGCGATACATTTCAAAGGCGAAGTCCAAAGGATTTCAAATCCAGAAGTAAGGCTTTATCATTAAGAAATTGCATTGGAGAATGGAAGAGTTGAATATAACAAGAAACACAAAGGAAACGCCAAAATGCGATAAGTGACCAGACGCGATATCGTACAGAGGTAAATATTAATATGTTTCAAGTCCAGTCTAACAGCAGTTTATGAAGAAAATGCTAAACACAGCAGAAGAACTCAGGTGAAGAATAACACCCGACACTACAACCACGGGTGAAAAGCGGCTACACCTTGATAATGGAAGAAAGTCTAAACACGAGCAGAAAGGCTCGAGTAAGTGACCCAACATAGAGCAAAGGAGCAGTGAAGGTTGAACGTTGTGGGCACGAGCAGAAGAGGCAGAGTCGGGCAAAAGGAGATAAAGTAGCACTGTTGAAAACGCATCAGCTGGGTCAAGTCGGGCCAAAAGACAGTTATGCAACACTATTCAAAACGTGCCAGCTGGCTCGAGTCAGGCGAAAGGCGTTCATGCAGCATTGTTATAATATAACAGCAGAAAAGAGAAAATCAATGATAGCAGCAGAAAAGACAAATACTCAGCGGACCAAGAACTAAAAGGGCTGAGTGAAATATTGTTGTAACTATAAATGTAAATTCATTGATTATTTTATATTGTTTGTGATGCAAAGGCAAGTCTCCGTAGGCATAGGCAAAACTCCAATGAGTGTTGTAATGATTATTTTTTATGTAATAACCTGAACTGAGTGTAAGGAATCGAATGGGCGGAAGGCATAGGGTCAGGCATGTTCACTTCATATTCCCTGTAGAATGCAAACAGTCATGTAGTTATCTGTATAAAACATGTAATATTAGTGTGCATAGATAGACCAAAGAGCGGCAGAATGGAAGGGAGTTGAAGAATGTAAGAGAGCGGTAGAATGGGAGAGAGCTGGAGAATGTGAGAGAGCTGATAGAGATGCTATGCACATCTAGAGTTGATATGAAGTAGATTTGAAGGCAGAGAGGGCAGAAGTGAAGGTGGAGGAAAACAGAGATGATATCTAGGTAAATCAGCATTTTACTTTCGTGTTGAGTGAGGGGATTGTAGTCTCTTTTCAAGTTGTAGCTTGATAAACTTCCAGTTGGAGTTGGGTGAGGTAGGAGCCTCCTGTGGGTTGTAGCCTGTAGAAAATATATGGGAGTTGGAGCTTCCTTGCAAGTTGTAACTTGTAGAAATTGAGGTAGGAGCCTCCTGTAGGTTGGAGCCTTTAGAAAATCAATTGTGAGAGGGAGTAGGAGCTTGCCTTTGCATCACAACAATAATAAGATGTGGTTTTCTCCCTTATGGGTTTCCACTTATATCTGGTGCCCATGTGCATGATTATTATGTGTTGATGAGAGATGTTAATCTTCTTATTACTTGTTGTTCACATATTTAATCTGTTGATCACTCTTTATTATGTTGCTTATGAAATGACTTGTTAATGAGTTTAACGAAAATAATTTTAATGTCCATGAATGGACTAAACTGATTCACCCCCCCTCTCAGTTTAGTAAAGGGTTCATCACAATGTTGGCAACTTCTCCCCATAGGAACTTCAGTAGGCCTTGGCGGCTTCAATGATGGTTCGATTCTTCCTTTCGCCAACTCCATTTTGTTCGAGAGTATAAGCAGTAGTGTTCTCCCCCTTAATGCCAGCTTCCCTACAATAGCCATTGAACTCGTTTGACTCATATTTGGTTCCATTATCAGTCCTCAATACTTTGATCTTCTTCCCTGTTTGATTTTCAACCAAGGCATTGAAAATGCGGAACCACTTGAACACTTCGTCCTTTTTCTTCAAGAAGTATATCCAAGTTTTGTGAGAGAAGTCATCCACAAAAATAGCATAATACAAATATCCTCCCAAGGATGTTACGGGCAACATACCAGATAAATCAGAATGAATCAATTGAAGTATGTCGATAGTCTTGTTGTCACTTGAGGGGAATGGTCCCCTTGTTTGTTTCCCTTCGAAACAACCCTGACAAACACTTTCATGACCAACTTTGAAATCGGGCATACCTGTGACCATCTTCCTAGCTTCGGGAAGAGCTTTATAATGAAGGTGAGCAAACCTCTGATGCCATAATTCAAATTGAAGAGAAGTTTTGCATGTCATGGCTCCCAACGAACTTCCTCCAACCTGATAAAGAGTATCAGCCCTGAAACCAAGAGTGAATGCTTCTTTGAAATTCCTCTTCCAAACATGTACCTTTCCATCAATGAATGCCACCTTGAATCCTTTGTCTTCCATCGCTGAAATAGACACTAAATTCTTCTTCAAGTCAGGTACATATAACACATCTTGTAGATGAAGGATTTGACCTTGATTTAAGTGAAGAGTAATTGTCCCTATCCCTTTCATGGGATAGGAGGAATTGTCTCCAAGTATAATCTCCAAATTGGTTTCCTTTTCAATCAAATGTGAGAGGGTCTCTTTGTTTCCAGTGAAATGCCTTGAGGAACCACTATCAATCAACCCATTATCCAAGGTGTTGGGAGGAGAGGCAACAAAGAGGGCAGATATAAGAAGAAATTATTTTTGCTTGTTATCTACAACATTCGACTCATCATACCTAGAGTTTCTCGATCTCTTGGAAGGTTGACCTTTTCCATATTGTGCAGCGGGAGCATCTCTCTTCCTTTTGTTTTTGAACATGTTATTCCTTTGATTTCCATTTCCCTTGAAATTGTTGTTGTAATCATCATCTCGTGGTGTATCCCTTTTATTGGAACACTCTCTAGCGTAGTGGCCAAACTTGTTACAATTGAAACATCTACCCTTTCTTCCTTTTTTGAATCTCGGTCTTCCTTGTCTTTGTTTCCTTGGACCAGCATTATTTTTTCTTTCAACATGAGCAAAAAATGCAGTGGGATCATTCCTATTTGAAGGCATGTCTCTCTCCATCATCCTTGTCTCCTCTTGAGTGCATCTAGTCAACAATTCATCAAAATCTGGAATCTTGTCACTGTTGAGGATAGCGGTATTAAATACATACCATGCTCAGGAAAGACCTCCAAGGGCAATAAGAGTGAGCTCTCGGTCGACAATAACCTCTCCAATAGATAGAAGATCATTTTTTATTTTGTTAATCCTCATGAAGTAGGATTGGATGGATTCCCCTCTATCCATCTTGATGTCCTTTAGCTTGTTCTGGAGAAAGAGAATTTGATTTGCATTGCTAGCCCTGAACATGCTAACCAACTTGTCATGCATCTCCTTAGATGTGCCCAGCTCGGAGATGTAAGCAACTAAATGCTTGTGAATAGAATCCCTAGTGATCTTCTTAGCTTTGTTTTCACCTTTCTTGTATTTCGTCTTAGTGGTAACCGGTGCATTTGAAGGAGGCTCAGCAATCTTTTCCTGCATATAGTCCAAAGCATCGTGCTCTTACAAAGTCAAGTCCAAAGACATCTTCCATGCATGTTAATCAGACTTATCATTGAGCTTGTCATCAGATTTGAAGTAAGAAGTGGAAGCCATTGACCCTTGTCCTTGTCCAACAAATCTCAGTGATTGCTCTTCTCACTCTTACTTGGGTTTTGTCTTCATCTAGTCTCTGATACCATGTTAATTTTAGATAACAATGGTATGTTCTATACTTTAAAGCAATGTACTTCAATCTTTTCTTATTAGTCCAATATCAATTTCCAGATTAGCAATCACATTAACTTGATAGTAAATGCAGATAGAACATAAACAATAAGCGGAAGACAAGCCAAGACAAGAGGACACAATGTTTGGTGGATGCCAGGGAAAAACCCCAATGCAAGGAAAACCCTTTGATCAAATCTGCTTATTATTCTTCAAAAGTTCAGTAGAGAGAGTGAGAGAGTACAATATACAAAATACACTTTCCCAATAGTCCAGTCAAACAGCAGTCAACAGGATTTCCTAATCAAAAAGCCAACGTTGGTCAAACTAGCAAGAAAACTCCTCCAAATTAGCTCGGTCAAACCCAGTCGATGTGGGCCTCCAAAGGCAGTCCAAATCAGCGCAAAACAGATTCGAAAATCTCAGTGAAACTCGGTCAACAGAAAGTCAATGTTGCGGTCAAAGTTGTTGCGTTCAATGCTAGTCAACATGCCCAGAATTTCTCGATTTATGTGCCAGAGGATGCGGCCTAGAGAGATCGAACTATCTGCCTGAAAAACACAGCAAAAGGAGCAAGGTTGACCCTCAATCAACACTGGTCAACGCTCTGTACTTCAGCCCAAAAATCAGTCCTGAAATCTGCCCTTCATCCACACGCGCAAGGTAGAGAGAGAGATGCTCCAAGTGTTGTACGAACCAATGATGAGAGGAGAAAGAGATATGTGATGAGATGATGATGTCCAAAATGACGAAGAGGTCTCTCATATTTATATCCTTCGTTGAGATTGGAGACACGTCTATTGGGGCTTATAAGCCTACATTAGACTTCTGGCCGACCTTGACAATTTACACATGTGAGAGAATAAATTCAAAATCTCACTTTTGCTCATCCAAACAAGATGATCTTTAAATCAATCTTGCACCTCTCGGAAAGAGGAATCCAACAAAAATATCATCTCCATCATAAGAGCTTTCCAAGGTGGAGTTTGGCCCTAGTTGCCAATTTTAACAACTATTGACCAAACCCTAAAAATAATATGAGAATTTGACCTCAAAAAAAGAGTTACCTTTGTTACGATGTTGATTGTTGCTATTCCAATCCAATCTCGAGAACTAGCCTAATTCGATCAAACACGGAATTTCAATAAAAAAGTATTGGTGTTATAACTCAACAATGACCATCACTCCTAACCCTACCATTGTAACTTCAATGTGGGCTTTTTCCCATTAGACTCAAAAAAATATGAAAATTGTGCTTTTATACCACATTGTTGCTCACCTATAATCAAAATATCATGATTCAAACCAAAATGTGTCTTTTATCACATGTGGCTTGAGGCTTTGTCCCAGCCTTACCAGCTACATGTGCACATGCATGTATTCTTCATGCCTTCAGTGTCCTACATATAACAATTTTTTTCTATTCCACAACCCTTATTTTTGTTGTGCATAGTTATACCCACTATGACCTCAAGGCAGCCCTTTGCAGACAAGTCTGCAACCACCTTCAACCTACCCTACCTCCTTCACTTAGTTTATGTTCTCTTCAATTTTGGTCATGCATAATCAAACAACATTGCCCCTCCTATGGTCTATAGTGTGTCTCAGCTAGCCTTTCTATAGTTGCAACATCACAAACTTCTGCTACAAGCCATCAACACTCTTTGGTTAACACCATTATGTGAAATTTCCACAAACTGCAACAACTAGAAATTTATCTCCTAACTTATGCAATTTATTTGTCTTCTGTTAATTATCTGCGGCAACTATCGATAAACTCACACTACAATTCTTCACAAATAAAATATGTTGCAGAAAATAAAATGTTGGAACTGAGAAATAATGCGCGCACACAATAATTTTGGCATCGTTATTTTTGGACAAATGTCCCTAGAAAAACCCCGAAGGGAAAACTAGTGCAACAAATGAGGGTTTTATTATTATTCAGCGATTTGAGAAATTACAACCAGTTGTCATAGAATGGCAACCCTCCGGAGTCCGACAAATACTAATCTTCATTGGCAGAATAAACTGGAGCTAATTGTCTCCCTCTGCAACTTGATCTAACCTCTCCCAACCAATTCACACTTCCTCTAGCTATTCGGATTGCCTAGCTAGAATGCGCACTATAGGTCTCGGGAAATTAGTGCAGCCTCTCGGAAAACCTCATTGCAAGTAAAACTGCCTCCAACAGGTGCTAGACCCGCTTGCTTTGCCTCCGAGAAATCGTTCTAGCAACTAGAAACTGCAACATGCTCTCTCTTGCAACTCATACTGGATAAATTGGCTAACTCGCACTAGTTGATTTGGCCTCCTCTTCCTATCACTGAGACATTGGAAAATATGAGGGAATCTCCTCTAGAATCTTGCACCCAAATCTCTGTTGAAACCCCACTACTGACTCTCTCCCTAGCTTCAACTGCGCCCTTGCTAAATCACTGCAACTAGGTAATCGAACTGCTCAACTTTGTGTCTCAATTGTTGTGTCTCTCCAACCCCATCGACCTTGCACTTATAATCTTCTATTGAACTCTCAATGGCCACGATCATATCTCAATTGATGGCTAAGATCATCTTGACTCCGTCAATTAACTTTTCTGGAAGTCTCTAGAGCAAAATCAACCTCCCTCAATTAATCTGATTAAATTAACCACTTTTCCTAAGTTAAGATTAGGTAATATTTAATTATAGGCTAATTAATCTAATTAAGGTGTTTCTAAAGCTTTTCTTGCGAACCCTTTTCTGGGATTTAGAGATCTCATGTTCCTTAGCCTCTTAAGACACCATAGAGACTAGAACACCTATCTGTTGCTACCAAAAACTAACACTCCCTCCTAGCAAGGAAGGTGTTCTTCACTACTCCCATCTGCTCCCTAAAGTAGACAAGCTTTGCCTTATCCAAGGCCTTCATGAGTATATTTGCAACCTATTGATCTATAGGAACATGTTGTAGTCAAACTTAACAACGTTTTTAGTGACTGACATCTGTAATACAATTGGTTGCCATAAATTAGCAAACATCCAATAAATTTATTCCTTCACTTCTGCTAGCTGATCTGACCTCCCGGAAGCTACTTGGCCCCTCCAAATCAATTCTCCCTCTGAGACACTAAATCGACTTCTGTAGTTGTGTACCAGTAATTTATTGCATCTTCTCTGGCAAACTCGCTCTATTGGGAAAATAAATCAGCCTCCACTGAAAATCAAACCATCAAAGTGGGAATTGCAAATTGATCTGACTAGAAAAGTACCTCGTTGCCTTGGCACCTCCCTCTACCTCAGTCAGCTCACACTCCTGGATAGACCGCATTCTCTCCCTGCAAATGAATATCCCTATGACTTTGAGAAACTGGAAATATTTGTGAAGAAAACACTCTGGCAATCATTGTCCACCGTGTTATCACTGCAAAACTGGGTGCAATCTCGATCTCACACTGAAACATAACTAGGAAATCTCTTTTCTTTCCAGCAAATCAACTCGACCTGCGCCTTGCTACTCTCACTTTGGCCTGCAATCTTGTACTGACTAACTAGACTGCGCAGCACTGCTCTGGGAAATGTGAAATTGCCTCCAGAAACCCTTTCTGGCAGTCACTATGCCTCTTGTTGCTCACTAAAGCCACTCGCTCTTCCTCCAACTCACCTTTTGGCACTGGCACACAATTTGTAGCCTTTGCGACACGCACTAGCTAACTATCTAACTTGTATTGGCAGTTTACACTGTTTGCTTCAGCCTCTTCTACTGGAAATCTTGTTGGTTGGAACTGCACTTTGCTCTCTACAACTGGCCAATTCGCACTGCCTCCTTGCTACTTTAATACTTGAGCTTCCGTAGCAAAGGTAATGGTCCACCTGAGAAATCACATACACAACAACTAGATCTGATCTATTGATCAAGCCCTCCTTGGCTATCATCTAGATCTCCTTGTTGCTCCCCCAAACCCTGCCCATCCTACCATACTAGAGTATCATGCTCCCCCTCTTAAGGATATTGTCACTATAAGTGTGAATTCATCCCCCGGTCTGGAAGACAAATCCTTGATCTTTGCAGAAGTTGTTGTCTACTCCTCCTTCTTGTCCTTCTTCCTTTTAGGACATTGGCTGACATAGTGTTCAAGTTCACAACAACCAAAACACTTGATCTTCAACGGGCCCTTCTTTTCTCCTTCTGAATCTTGTCCCTGGCCGAGACCCCTCTTTGCTTTTCCTTTACTTGCAAGAGCGACGTTCTCATTAGAGAAATTTTGAGGTCTGCAATGGGCCTCCTAAGGAATATTATAAAATAATAGTGGAAATAATAAAATAAGATTAGATTACCTCATCGATTTTTGGAGGAAAAAGAAAAAACTACTTTTTCAACTCGTTGCAATGACGTTTTTTCATGTATTTCACATTTTTCGTGTAGTAGGATCCATCGAAAGTATGCAACATGGGTACTACTTGGATGCAAAATTTAACTATGCATCCAACGAGTGCTCCTGCTTGAAATTTGAGTAAAATCGTAGGGAGAAAAGTTGAAAATGTTATAAAATCAGAAACGCAGAAATATTTTCTTGTACTTGATAATTTACTTGTGATGTTCTTGTATTCTTATTAGTTTTCTAATTCTTATTTTCTTTTATCTTAGTTCATCAAGCAATTACCAAAGCAATAGCACATAGATCAAGGACACTAGATATAGGCGGACAGTTAGGGCAAAACCCCACTCTAGGGGAAAACCCAGTCAGTAATTCTTCCTTCGATAGTTTTATGAGATAATCCAAGACTCTAGACCTTGACACAAACTTCCTCTACACCAAGTCAGCCTTCTTCTTCCTTTGCAGATGATCCTATTTCGATCTGGCAGCAACAACAACAACACCACCACTATGCAGCATTTTCTTGAACCCAGTAACTTCGATCTTGCTTTAGAGACTTCGATCTTGGCTAAGAGACTTTGTTCTTGACTTAGAAACTTTGATTTTGACCCAATACAACTTCTTGAGGCAGCAACATCCCAAAACAACAACTTCGACCTATACTTGTCTTGGCAGCCGCATCATAAGAGAGACTTCGATCTTCCAATCTAGGTCACGAGAGAGAAAGAGAGAGATGAACCAAAATTTTGATTTTCCTTTCCTCTTTTACCTTGATCAAACTTGCACTTCTTTAGCTCTCTTCCTTCACTTCGCACTTTTCTCGGCTTCCAAAGAGATATCAAACTTGCTTGAGATGATGTCCTCCAAATGAATTCGATCTGCTTCTTTTATAGCCTTTAGGTGACATCGAATAGCATTCCTTGAGGCCGACTTGATCATCTTGACGCCGACTTGGTGTGGAGGTGACATAAATCATATTTGACTCAATACTAAACCTTTTTACATGATTCAAAAGCCCAAGAAGGGTCTTTTTAAATGTACGACTCTATAGACTCAGAATAAATCCTAGAAGTCCTCAATGGGGACTTTGACCTAAAACATAATGACCCAAGCATGAAACCCATGCTTTAATAAGTCATTCAAATAATAATAAAAATTATTTTCTTTATTCTTTTGACAAGTACATTATATAGTGACTCAAATACATTAATGAAGACCGAAACTAGTTACATTCTTCAACAGAAAATGTGAGTTGAAAAAGTTATTTTTTTATATTTTATCTTTTTACCTTTTTACTCCAAAAATGGTGAATCATCCCCCATGGTTGACATCAATATATTGAATCCTATTGGTTCTTATAACGTTGATTTTTGTTGTACATTATTGTTTTAAGGAAAATTTCACTAATGCTTGCTTCTCCTTCACCTTCATTGTCTTCCCACTGCTACTGATAGTTCCTGTTGAGATATCAATGTAGATGTAGATTAGGGTTTATTCCTCTTACTTGATAATTACTTGTGAGAGATTGTTGACCTTTTATTACTTTATTATATCTTCTTCATCAAGAAATTACCAAAACATAAAATGCATGAAGATCAGAAGAACACAAAGAACACAAGATATAGGCTCCAAGCAGGGAAAAACCCCTCCAAGGGGAAAACCCAGTAAACTCTTATCTTTGTATAGAATCATATCAAAGTGAGACATCCAGGACCCAAAGACCAACACCAAGACCTCCTCAAGCACTAAGTCAACCCTCCTTCAAAACCTTCCTCAAGCAACTTAAAGTCAACAATAGTCAAACTTCACCAAATCTCGTCCAACTCAGGTTTTCGGCCCTGCAACTCAGATCTCAAATTTGGCACTGTAATTTTCGAACATGCAGTTCATACAATTACCCCAAAAATTCGCACATGTGGGAAAAACAATCAAAGATTCATAAATTTCCTTTCTTCCTTTTCTTTCTTCTTTCTTTCTTGGCCTTTGCACTTATTTTTCTTCCTTCTATTTCAGAGATCGAACTTGTGTGTCAAGTGTGTAAATGAGGACGAAGTCTCTTCCTTTATATAGCCATCCATGTGGTCGAATTAGGCCTCTTCTAGGTCGCCTTCTTCTTAGCAAGGTTGACCTGGTCTCTGGGGACAAAAAGACTTTTCTAGACTCAAAAATAATATCTTTCTTTTGCTACAAGTTGTCCAAATGGGACTTTTGACACATGAAAAAAATTATTCTTGATATATATATATATATATATATATACAAGTACAAAAACAATTATGAAGGTCGAACCTAGTTACATTTTCCAACAGTGCCCTTGACCAAGCTGAGCCTCAACTCCTCCCGAGTGAAATCACCCCATAGGCGTTCCCAATCTGGAAGCTTGTCACGCCCAGAAATCACATGGACAAATGTATGCCACTCCTTGGTAAACCCATTTTATATGCACTAGCTCGTCATCTTTTTGGCTTCTCTCCTACTGCAATGAGTTCATCTATGACAGACTGAATCCTGGTGAGATATAGGTGGTCACATCCTTGCCCTCATTCATCTTGAAGGTCCTCAACTTCTCCTTGAGGATCATTTTTCAACTCTTGGACAGATCCTGGTACAGCTTCACGATGGCATCCCACATCTCCTTCGTTTTCCCCTTTTCTATGATATGTGGAACACCCTTTTCTATGATCTGTGGAACGATATGATCGCTGACTCCATCAAGAATTATCCTCTTGGATTTGGCGTTATCTCATATGTACTCATGAAACTGGATGGGATCTGTTGGACAGCACTAATTACTAAAACAAACTCCTTCAGACCGTGCTTGTCCAATAAAAACAATATCCTGGCCTTCCAAATACCAAAGTTGAAGGCTCCATCCAACCTGTCCTAATCTCTCAAACCTGTTGCGATCATCTTTGAAAAATCTGCGATACTCAAATAACTAGAGAAATTAATAAACCAGGTTGTAAAATCCTCGTGTGCTTTCTCTTCCAGGCCCTGCACTGATTTACTACTGCAAAACCCTTTTGCTACAAACCTTTTGCAGTAGATATTCTCTGTGAAATTCGATCTGCATCCGGAAATCCTTTCCAACAACCTCACTAACCTCACTGCCTGCTAATCCTCACTAAGACAACTCGCACTTCCTCTGGATCACTTCCCTGCATTGGGAATCGAGTTTTTTCCTCTGTCACACACACCAGATCACTGGCCTGCACAGATTTACTCTTTAGTGCTTTTGATCTCCCTTTGACCAGTACCAACTTCGCTCTGCTCTGATACCATGTGAAATTTCCACGAATTACAGCAACTGGAATTTTGTCTCCTAATTTATTAATTTATTTGTCTTATGTTAATTATTAATGACAAATATCAATAAACGCACACTGCAATTCTTCACAAATAAAATACGATGCAGAAAATAAAATATTGGAACTAAGAAATAATGCATACACACACAATAATTTTGACACCGTTATTTTTGGACAAATGTCCTTGGAAAAACCCCAAAGGGAAAACCAATGCAGCAGATGAGGGTTTTATTATTATTCAGCAATTTGAGAAATTACAACCGATTGTTGTAGAATGACAAACCTCCGGCAAATACTGGTCTTCACTAGCAAAATAAACCGAAGACTAATTGTCTCCCTCTACAACTCGATCTAGCCTCTCCCAACCAATTCGCACTTCCTCTGGGTATTCGCACTGCCTGGCTAGAATGCACACTATTGGTCCCAGGAAATTAGTACAGCCTCTGGGAAAACCTCCTTTCAAGTAAAACTGCCTCCAACAGTTGCTAGACCCACTCGCTCTGCCTCCGGGAAATCGTTCCAACAACTAGAAATTGAAACATGGTCTCTCTTGCAACTAGATTTGGATAAATTGGCAAACTCGCACTATGATTCGACCCCTCTGCAGACAATTTCGGCCTCCTCTTCCTATCACTAAGACACTGGAAAATATGAGGATAACTACTCTGGAATCCTGCTCCCAAATCTCTGCTAAAATCCCGATATTGGCTCTCTCCCTAGCTTCAACTGCACCCTTGCTAAATCACTACAACTGGGTAGTCGAACTACTCAACTCTATGTCTCAACTATTGTGTCTCTCCAACCCCATCGACCTTGCTATCATAATCTTCCATTGAACTCCCAACTGCCACGATCATATCTCGACGGATGACTAAGATCATCTTGACTCCATCAATTAACTTTTCCAGAAGTCTCTAAAGCAAAATCGACCTCCCTCAATTAATTTGATTTAATTAACCACTTTTCCTAAGTTAGACTTATGAAATATTTAATTATAAGCTAATTTATCTAATTTAGGTGTTTCTAAGGCTTTTCTTGCGAAACCTTTTCGGGGTTTTGGAGATCTCGTGCTCCTTAGCCTCTTAGACACCATAGATATTAGAGACTAGAACATATGTCCGTTATTACCAAAAACTAACACATTATAGCTATACACACATTGTTACAGGCAACACATGCCATTGTTGCACTATTAGAAGCATACACAACACTTTAGATGTTCTCTGCATCTTTACTTCTTTCTCCTTAATCGAAAAGTTTTTTCTTGAGCATAAAACTTTAGGAAATCTATTAATACTATAAACTTCATAAAATTCACTTATCTTCTATGTGCATGCTAGGTTCACACTGCCTAGCATCCACACAATCTTATCTGTGTGTTACAGTCCCTTAGCTCCCAAGATCCTCCTCTTCGTGTCTCCAATACCATGTCAGAGATATACACAAATACATAGACAAATAACAATGAGAAAATGGCAAAGAAAATGTCCTTGGATGTCATTAACAATGGAGATATGAGGAGGGTACACATTGTAAGTTACATAATGCTCAATTTCTCATCAATTTATTACTGGATTAATATCTAACTTATGACCTCATAATTACTTTATTACATAAAAAAATGTGATAACAAAAGTAAACCGTGTACATAACTAATTATGACCATCATAAACATGTACTTTAACATAAAGGAGTCAAGAATTTATTCTTTTCAAATATTTTACATGCTACAAGAATGGGACAAATTTAAGTAAAGACTAGTCAATAAAAACCATGCTGAGAAGAAATGTAGACCTATTGTTTAGAGAGATACTTCACTGTCCCAACATCATGTTGGGCTCCTACTATGACATTCAATAAAGCTGCCTCCCTTCTTACGGAAGTCTCCAAGTATAAATGTGTGCTGTTATAACTATAATTGCCTGCTAAGCACCAAATCTAGAGCTATAAACTTAATCTGACACGGTGAAATGGTTAACCATAGAAACTAAAAATAAAAATAAAAAATAAAATAAAAAATAAAAAAATAAAAATAAAAAACAGCCAAGGCATCATAAACTTGAAGAACCACATCAAGTCATCATAAAGTCAAGGCTTCAGGAAATTGGTCTTGAGAGTGCATTATCAAGATCATTACACTATGGGCAAGACAAGAATGAGAACTAGAAGTAAAGGCAAGATCACTTGCGGAAAAAACATGGAGAGTCAAAAAAATTCCATGCTGAGAAGAAAAAGGGGCAGGCCTAATGGTTAAGGAGATACTTCACTAACCCAGCATCATCTTGGGCTACTATTGTGCCACTCAATGAAGCTGTCCCCTCCTTAAAGAAATTCCATATCTGTAAATGTGTGTTGTTGTAACTATAATTACTTGTTATGTGCCAAATCTAAAGCAATAAACTTAATCTGACATAGAGATGGGAAAAAGAAAATTCAAGGCATCATAAACTTGACTGAACCACCTCAACTAAGCTGCTCGATGAAAGCAAACTTAAGAGTGCACTATCAATGTCAGATCATTGTACTAAAAGACCGAAAAGAAGAAGCAGTAAAGCCAATATCACTTGCCAAAAATAAGGCATTGCAAGGCCATGTTCTTAGGAAATACAAAATGCACTCTAATTATTGGGTTTCAAGTCCGATACATTATCTCTTCTAGCCTGGGTTGGAAGAGGGGAAATCTCTGAACTGCACACAAGATATTTTTGTAATTTGGTAATTAAGACTAAATCTTGTTAGAGTAAGAGAGAGAATAGGGGGGAGGAGAACGCCTTACAGTCATATGCCATATGCAATATCTTCGACATGTTCTTCGTGAAACTTGCTAATAAAATATAAATTTTCAGTTTTTGAAGTTGCTACAAGAAACAGACAGCGAGTTTGCAGGGCTGCACCGCACATTACAAACTTCCTTACCTCAAGTGTGAGTCTGTGGGATAACTTCCTTTTAAAAATCGGCCTCATCTTTTTTCGAGACATGTCATCCAGGTGGGAACAGACCACACAGACAATGAAATCCTGTATAAAAGCCTTAATGCTCCATCAACCTCACTAATGAACAAAGTCCCCAGTAAACAAGACCTTGTTTCATGTGAAAAGCATCCAAATAAAGGTAATATGATAACCAAATAGTAAACCAGCTCAATTTTTAGTACCATGTCTGCGTTATATTATAGACAACTGCCCTAGACTTGGAGCAGAAAAAATTTAACCGAGTCGACCGCTGAGAATTTTCTATGCTTAAATCCATAATCTAATTTACATTATCTTTCAAAAACGTTGAGAAAAACAACATAATAGAAGAATGAAAACCTTCTGCCAGACAATTGGGAAAAAAAAAAAGTCAAAACCCTAGTTTGAGGAAGCAAAAGGCAACACCTGCTACATTGCTGGCAGAAGCGTTGCTGGAGGCCAAGAACGAGCACAATTCGAGCCTTGGAATGTTGCTCGCAAACCCTGTGCCTCCGATAGTACTCCTTGGCATCAGCAAGATCCGCCGCGCATTTCTCCACCTGGCAAGCGGGAGGCTGCGCTCTCGGCGACGAAGAAGAAGAGGAAGAAGCAGCTTTGGGTTTTTTCGGAGAGGAGAGCGCAGTGGATTTCGAAGCCGGGTTTTCAGGGCTCTTGGCGAGCTCGAAAACCTGGCGCTTCGCAGGCCTGGGCTCGTCGGCACTGGCATTTGTGCTCTGAATGTCGACCTTGACTTCGACTTCATCCATTTCGACGGGCAATTCTGGAATCCTGATTGAAGGAGATGGAGAGGCAATGTGAATGAGTAACGTGTCGGTCGAACAATCACAGCTTCTTCAAGAAAATGCAAAGGACCATGTCGATGTCGATGTGGGTGTGGGTGTCGATGTTGGGCCCTCTCCACATGGCTGTCGCCATCAATCTGGCAGGGGTTCTTCCAGTGCCCGTACTGCGAATTGCTTTACATTGTGTGCTATTGCGTGAACCATAAGCACAGGAGCGCTCACAGTCGCATTTCCATCTTTTCTTTTCCCTCATTCTCCTCCCACTATCATCATCCTCGTCGTTGGCGTCACTGTAAATGGTGACAGGCCACGGCTGGCTGGCCAACCGTTTGTCGAAAGTGTGGAGTACTGTTCTGTCCACTCCGTATCCACATCTTCAATTAAATGTTTGAAATTTTCGAATTTTCTGATAAGTCGTTCAGCGTGGCCGTCCACATAACGACAATCATTGCCCTCGTTGATTGAAGGTGGATAGATATCCGGAATTGTCGGGGTGGATTCCAGTGCTCCAGTGGTTAATGGCATCTCACCTTCCTGTAAGCCCTTCAACGTGGCATTCCACATAATAACAATAATGGTTTTGGTTGGTTGAAAATGGATAGATACCCGAAAATGTTGGAGTGGATTCCAATGATTCAGTGGTTAATGGGATTTGACCTCTGGATCCTCCAAACGCTCAGGCCGCTGGATATCTTGGTGTGGAGGAAATGTTGGTGGAGAAAACATATACATATGTCACAGGGTACAGAGGGAGCCATTTAATATATTTTTTTCAAATGTTTTTCAAATGTTTTTCCACTTTTGGATTTGGGTTCCAATTATTAATTTGATTGAATTAATTTAAAAGTGACAAAAACTTTGGATTTTAGTTCATTAGACCTATCCACATGTCTAAACTTTTTTATAGATTTTTTAACTTTTTAATAGATTGTTTTTCAAATTTATAATTAGAGAGAGAATTTCTTGATTAATATGTGTGTTCTTTCATTTTTTTTTTGCGTTGGTGAATGTGTTTGTTGGTTAGGCCTTCCTCATTTTTATTATATTTGATTAATATGTGTGTTCATTCAATCTTTTTTGGGTTGGTGAATATGTTTGTTTGTTCAGCCTTCCTCTTTTGTGAATAAATAGGTTTGCTTTTGCAGGTTTTTTTTTTTCTTCTTCTTCTTTGATTTTCTTAATTTTATAAATATGTTTATTTGTTTAGTTTTTATGGTTGAGTGTGAATATATATGATATTTCTTGAAATGATTTTTATAATTATTAAATTTTATGTTTTTATATATAGTTGTACAAATTTTATATAATTTGTATATGTATTGCAATTTAGAGATCTACGTACTATTTGTCCAATGGAACTTTTATTGTTGCAAATAAAATGTCGCAAAATTTTGATCTTATAGAGACTATGGTTTAATAAACATATCATAATATAGTATATAGGCAAAAGCAAATATACATCTTAGTAAAATTATGATCGCATTATTATCTTTCACCGCAATACTATGGATTTATGGAAGGAAAGAAACTAAACAAACCATGTCATGTTTAAAATAATAAACATCAAAATAGAGATTAGCAAGATTCTTGCAATTTTGAATTATAAATTAAGTAGGTTAAAAGTGTACCAAATTACATCATTTTTAGCAATTTTCTTGAGACGATCCCCATTGGAATCTACCAAAAGATTACAAATCTATTAAACAATTTACAATTCTGCATGCCTTAGCAGCTTTTGTGATCTACCTATTGATTTATGAACTTGCTAAATTGTATTTTGTCAAATTTGAGATATTTCAAAATAAAGATAACCTGTCAAAAAAAAAAGTATATTTATTGTGTCGTTAGCATGTTTCATTTTAAATTTGAGTGACTATGATTTATGGAAAGATGTAATTAACCAATAATTTAGCACTTTTCAAATGAGGCAAACATTGGATTGCTTGGAGAATATAACTCGTGTCTAGCTAACTAACTGTCACGAGGTCACAACTTAAACTTGATGTAAATCTTGACAAAATGAACATATAGGAGAAAACATGTAAATGAGTGATGTGCAGTTACACGTAAATGTTTGGTTTCTCTATGGTTTACAACCTTCTAAGGTGAGAAGTTTTCAAATAGGAGAAACTTATTTGAATTAGCATTTATTGTTATTGCAATCCTGGATGATAATCACAATCACGTAGCTTGGGCATAAAAAATATATTGAATTTGTACCTATGTTTTTGTCTTGCATTGTTGCATTGACCAGAAAGACATGTGATTAACAGGAGTCAATGCCTCGTGCCATCAATCAAACTTGTGGCTTCCATCACAACAATAAGTCTCGGCTTCTTTCATTTGCTTGCTCTCAAACTTCATGTTCTCATACAGGTGACTTTGTGTATGTAGTCTCCATCTCTCCATCTCTCCTCAAATGAGAGCATGCAAGGCATTGAGTTTTGTATAATCACATGGGTCCTCTATATCATTATTGTTTAGTCTTATGTGTCATGGAGGTTTTGGCCATTCAAGTGGCACGCCTCTTTGTTTATCCCCGGGTATGTAACATTGATGTGACAATTCAGTCATTGGTTTCTTATTGATGACTTTGAAGATATATATATGTGTGTGTGTGTGTAAGTTTAATTTCAAAGAATGATATGAAGGTGTTAAGCGTTATAAATTTTATCTTTTATTCTTTTAATTATAACTTCAAAGTGTTGTTATAAAACTTCTTCATAAAATTTTATCCTTAAATTTGATGAATTGAAATTCATCTCATTGTATATACATGTGTTTTCTTCATTTTAGTGGCTTTGAATTTCATTATTAAGTTCACAACGAATATTTATTTTACATTAAAGTAGATAGATAAGGTATAAATGAAGATTTATTTTCGATAAAGAAGATGACATATTATAAAACAAATATTTTACTTATTACTAAAGTTTTAAATATTAAGATTTATTTTCAATATTATATTATTGTGAGTTTCACGACTTAGAAATCTTACTATTTTTTTAATCATTATATTGTAATGAATTTTATAAACCAGCGTAGATCCATCTCAATCGGGGATCTACCAAGTGCTGAGCAGGATCAAATCTCTCGAGGTGCAAACCTCTTTTTTAAGTGCAAAACTTGAGGAAAGGTTTGCACCTCAAGAGATTTGATCCCTCCCAACGCTTTATAGACACGAGTTAAGATGGATCTAAATTGGTTTACATTATATTATTCATCATTAACAATATGAAGATTTGATAATCATAATAAGCATGCATCAATTAGAAGACATACACTGTAATTTATTTAAAATGGATATTTTATCACTATGGCAATAGGATTATAAGTGGCACTTGTTAAAATGATGATGACCCCATATATGGATGATTATTTTTATGGGTTTCTTAAGTTTTTTATTTTTTTTAAGAGGGATTGATTATGGTTTTGGAAATGAAATGAAATTTGGATTTGTTAAAGGTATATTTTGTTATGTTTCATGAAAAAAATTAAAGAAATGTAGATTTGATTGGATTGATTTTTATATCATTTTATTTATCAATAAGCTCGTAAAGTTATAAAGAAGAAGAAAAGGTGGTTTGTAACATATATATATATATATATATATATATATATATATATATATATATATATATATATATAGTTGTGTTTAGAGGGATGAAATCTCTTTGGGGTGCAAACATTTTCTCTAATTTTACATTTTAAAAGAGGTTTGCACATGGAAGATTTGATCCATTTTGATGCTTGCTTGATAGATTGGGATTAAGATGAATCTAAAATGGTTAAAACACCAAAGAAAGAGAATACAAAAATAATTTGTTCATATTATAATAATGAAAAACATTATAAATGAAATTCTCTAAAATGGATTGTTGAACCAAAAAAGAAATAAAATTCTAACTTCTAAACCATGTTATTTTCTCCTCCTATGGCATTCAAGAAAATTGAAAAACATCTTAATAATTTTAATCATTAAAGTGGGTAACCCATTGTTCGTTGTATTGTATTCATCATTAACCCTTCTTCTTTAAAAATAAAATAATAATAATTATTATTATTATTTCTTTATTTTTTTAAATCCAAATTTGTTTTTCCCCATGAGGTTCATTTCTTTTCATGCATTAGAACTACACATTATAATTGGTTCTACTTTGCTATAGTCTGCCACTTGGGAAGTGAGACTAGTGGCAAAACCAAAGCTTTTTTCAACCTCCAAACATTTAGTTCATGAAAGTCTAGCAAAAAAACATAGAGACTAGTTTGCATGTTTTTTTACAGTGTAATCTACCCTTGAACATAGAGACAAAAAACGAACAAAAAGAGTTGAAGTAACGAGAAAAATGATGACCCATTATTCAACCTTAGAAGAGTCTAATATGTCCACTACAATCAACTCCTTGTTGCCACCTAGCGAGCATCCATGGGGCCTTCATTGGTGGAGCAATACCATACCACGTGTGTTCATATTGGGGGATATATATTGAGGAAAAAATGCCATAATATATTAAGCATATAATAGGGGGTAAAGGGTCTTTATATTAGCAGGAATAAAAAATGGAGCTCAAAGTTAATGAAAAAATATTAAAGGGTATAAAAATTGTTAATGAAAAAATGGATACCTACAATATCTAGTGAAAGTAGGGGTTTTTTAAATTGGGAAGGTGTATTGGGTTAATATTGGTAGGGGGTTAAATAATTTAATTTTTAGAGGTATTTTCCAATATGTAGTCAAATTAGGTATTATTTAGTATGCCACGAATGCACGCAATAGGTCAAAGGTTCATTAAGTGAAGCCCACTTGTGAGAATCATGGATACAGAGCAATGCCTGGATGGTCATCAATTCGTTTTAGGAGTGGCCTACTATAGAGGACATGGAGGTTCTCGAACCCAACAAAGAGTTGAATCTTTAGTTCGTCTTTATCTCACCCAACTCCACAAAATATGCAGGACAAAATAGTGGAGGTGGAACGCAACATTGCAAGAGAGAAAGGATGTTTGGCAGATACTAAAGTGACTAGAGAGGTAATATACTAGGTGTCCTACATAGGACATACCAAAGGAAGATAAAGTCAATGTATGTATATTGTAGATATCTATTGCCATTTTAAACTTGTGTTAGGCCAAACATTGTTGGATTGCAACAAGGCCAAGGGGGAAATCCTCAACGAGTTGGATGAGTTACAACCTTTTCTAGAAGACTCTAGACTTGATTTAATTTTATCTTTTACTCCTCATTTTAATGTTATTTTTATTTTTTGATATTTTTATCCCTTCTTTACCCTCTCCTCATTTTTACCCATCTTTCTTTTGCTATGAAATACAAGCTTAACATATATTTCTTTAACTTTATTTCATGTAACACTTTCTTTAAATTTCAAACTTAAGGTTAACATTAAATAGTTTTTATTTACAGTGACTTTTTTACTATTTTAATCATTTTCACAATGGATTGCAACTATTTTCCATAGTTATAACCTTAATTTTTTACTTTATAAATTTCACCAACATTACTTTTTTTTTAGTTAAATTTTGTATTATCTTCAATATTCAAAATACATCATTGATAAACCATTTGTCAAAAATAAACTAGCCTTAATCTGCCACAAGGGAAGTTATATCTCTTGGCCGATAGAAAGAGAGACAAAGTTCCAAAAAAAAGAGTTTGCAACCAATTACAATGCTGCTATATCACAAAAATAGTACTAGATGAAACAAAGTAGCTATAGATCATCATACTTATTAATTTGAGGATGTCATAGAAGCAGGGTCTCTTGCACTCACGCTAGCTGGCACAAAGGGCTTGATCTCACATTGGAGGTGACTATCCAAGTGGGAAATCTAATCTCTCTAGGAAATACCTCTGATAACAATGCACCCTTTGAATATCATTCAGGCAGGAGATGATATCATTCCTATATTCATGTTTTTCCTTTAGAACTTAGCCTAACAAGGTCTTGAACTACCAATATAAGGTGATGGAATGCAGGTAATGGTTCCTTCTTCCCTGGTATAACTAAGGTCAAGAAGCCAATTGGAGACCTCCTCTATAAAATTATGCATCTGAATAGGCTTGGTGATCATTAGTAGCATACTTCTCCAACTAATGAATCTCCTCCCATGTGTTAGGAGAATTTGTTGAGCGATAAATGGTAGTTGCTTCTTAGGCATGGTTCTTAGCATGTGACTGCCATTGCTAGCCACACCAACCAACCCCTTTGCAACTATGCACCCTCTAACGAGGCATTGAGGTCAAGAAGAAAGGAAACCATACACAGAACCAAGGCCACAACCGACTCTTCCAGAAAGAGAACCAACAGACTAGTCCCCACTGACTACAAATCAACTATAGGAAAGATAGAAGAGACCATTGAACCACTTTGAGGCAACAACAAACCAATATACAACCAACGCACAGAAACTCAACCTTGCCTAAATTCTAAATACTAGGCAACCATAGGGAGAATGTCCAAGGACAAAGTTGAACCAAAGAGTAAGACAGTAGCGAAATTAATCCATAAAACCTCCACTAAGAGAGGGACCTGGCCAGAATTAAAAGTCGACATATGTACCATCTATGACCCTAAGGCCTTGAGATCCAATAGATAGGGATGTGACAAGAGAATAACAAGATGGAAATCATAAAAAAACCAACCACATACGAATAAAAGGAAATAAAATTCATCTAACAGGTAGGGAACCATTACCCAGAAAACACTACCCAAAAATGTTGGGGCCAACATAATCTGTAACCTTGGCAGTTGAGCAATGGTCTCATCAAACTCCACTAAACCATGTTTTTTTCCCCATTGTATCCAAATTCTCAGAGCTTTGATAGATTCAAGGCCTGGTGCAGCGTCCCCTCCCACTCCCACGAACAAACAACATGAGCACTCATACACCAGACGCATGAAAAATTGATTTTCGGTGTGGGTCACTATCTCTACTACATCATAAGAATGCAAGCCCCATGCTAGGAAATGTTGATACTCACTCCATATTTTAGACAAAAAAAACCTTGGTTTTAGGCTTCATTATGAAAATAAGAAGGAAATGTAATCCCCCCAACAACGAGGGTGCACATCAAACTAGATATAAATACCAAATCAAGTTGAGGGTCCTAAGGAGGATAATCCATTTCTCCATGGGAAATAAAGTCTTGCATGTTGTTTTTATGGGATGCGCTAGCCATGCCACCCCCCTAATTGTAGTTGGAGGCGGCAAGGTGACGAGCACCCCTCCCAACCTCTGCGGACATTTGTCCTTGCACCCCGAACAAGGAAACATTACATTTTATTATTATTTCAATCGTTCCTTTATATTATTATTTTAATCATTTTATTATTATTAGTTCAATTTTAGTTATCTATTATAATGAGTATCCAAATGTTGAAAGTTTTAAATCTTTTACATAATTCATTTAAAAAACAAAAAACAAAAAAATGTAGTTTCTTATAATAATTTATCAAAATGATCTCAATGATCACATAACAATTAAAACTTCATTGATATACTACTTATGGCTCTAGTCAAGAAGGATGTTGCAGCTCCAAGTGTCTGTTGGTCCGGGTAATTCATAGTCTTCAATGGCTACAGAAGCTAAGCGTTGCTATAGATTAGTCCTTTTGTCTTTATAAAAATGGTAGGCTTTTGTTTTTGTTATGTCAATTGGCCAAAGCATGGCCCTTATTTCTCTGTATTTCCAAGGCTGGTTGACAATTTTGGAAATATTTTTTGTCTATATGATACCCAAATCCGACAAAAATGATGTAATCTCAAGATACTAAACTCGTGCTACTAGTCTGGTTTCCCACTAGGCATACCAATAACATAAAATTCTCTTTTATGTAATGTCTCATTTAGTTAATAGAAAGTTGAACCTTAAACAACAAAAAATTTATAACGTTCTTCAACTTTCTTTAGTTTTGATTGTGAGTTTTATGAGCAAACATGTGGTGTTGCCATGGGTTCTTCGCTATCTCCGGTTGTAGCCAACCATTTTATGGAAGATTTTGAATCTAAAGCCTTAGATTCTGCTCCTTTTAAGCCTAAGATGTGGAAGCGATTTGTTAACGACACTTTCATAAATTGGTCTCATGGTCCTCAGAAGTTAGAAGGTTTCCATCGACACCTAAATGGTTAGTCTCCCTCTATTAAGTTCACTATGGAAACTGAAATTGATGGTTGCCTTCCTTTTCTTGATGTTCTAATTTCCAGAAAGAATGATGGCTCACTCTCCTCGAAAGAAGATCCATATGGAGCAATATCTTCACGCTTCTTCTCATCATTTTCCAGCTCAAAAGGTTGGTGTTCTCAATACATTAGCCACTAGAGCTCTTAGGGTTTTTGATGATGAGCACTTGGAGGAGGAAAAATCCCATCTTCTTGAAGTTTTTAAGTTGAATAGTTACAGTAAGCGTTAAGGCGTGAAGGCCTTTCTAATTGTTAATAAAGTTCCTAAACCAAAAAATTATCCTGGTGAATTGGTTGGTAGCATTCAGTTACCTTTTATTCAGGGCACTACTGACAAAATTGCCTGGATTTTAAGGAAACATAAGGTTTCTTCCACTTTTAGGCCTTTAAATACCATTCGTAATTCCCTAAAATCAGTTAAGGACCCGCTAGACTCCAAAAGCATGAAAGGAGTCTATATGATCCCTTGTTCTTGTGGGATTCCTTACATTGGAGAAACCTGTTACACCATAAATAAGAGGATTCAAGAACACACTACTGATATTAGGCATTGTAGGACTCGGACCTCTGCTTTGGCTACGCATGCTAGGAAGACTAAGCACCATATTTGTTTAGAGGAATCTAAGGTCTTTGCTAGGGTTGACCATTTTCATCACCGAAAGTTTAGGGAAGTATTTGAGATTGAAAAAAGATCTAAGACGTTGAATAGGGATGATGGCTGGAAGATAAGTAGTTGTAGGATTCCATCCCTAGTCTCTTAGTTGGATTCCTTTCCCCCGTCCCTTTATTCTTTATTTATTTATTTATTTTATTTTTATTTTTAATTTATATTTATTCATATATTTATTATTATGATTATTATTATATCCCCTTGTTTTAAGGGTTATTAACTTTGGTTGTTTTTTGGTTAACCATATATATATATATATATAGCAACTTCAATTAATTTATATATTATAACTTGTGACTAAATTTATTGTTTAACTAACCGTAGTTATTAAAATTTTCAACTTAATTGACTAAATCTTATAATAATTTTGGCTTTTATTCTTTTTATTCATCTTGTTTGTTATGATTTTTCTATTTTTAGTATATACATATATTTTTTAGTTTTAAATTTTTATTTATTTAATCAGTTATCTATTTATTTATTTATTTATTTTATTCAACTATATTGACTATAATATTTTATTTCATTAACTTTAAATTTTATTAATTTATAATTGAATTTTTTAACCTCACCGTTGCATTTCTGAAATTTATTTAGTGATGGATGTAGATCAGCACAACCACCATTCCCCTAATGATGAACTACACTAAGTAGTTCAAAACACTTTGTTTCTCAACTGATTATGTGATTTTCCAGAAGATTTCTAATTAAACTAGATATGGATCACAAAAGCTTACACTCTCAAACTTTAGGTATATCAAAAATTAAGGAATCAGAAAAGTGATTGTTTAGCATTATAAATTTAGGTATATTGATATATAATTTTTAGAATTTTTTAAAAGGAAATTGTTTATAAAAGGGATGTAAGTTTATGTTAAATTTTATTAAGAAGATTGATGTGAATTTTGAACTTACATATAAATCATTAAATATGTAACTAGGTCTGGTCTTCATAATGACATATGTAATCAGGATTTTATGTATTTGATGTAAAGAGAAAAATAAAATTATTATTATTATTATCGAGGCATGTGTTTCATGCTCAAGGTTATTTGATTTAGAGATCAAGCACCCATTGAGTGCTTCTAGGGCTTGTATTTGAGTCAACAAGTCATAAGAGTCATTGTCATGTATGGAAGACCCTTTTGGGCATGTTACATATTGGAAAAAAAAATATTAGAGTCAAAATGAGAGTCAAAGACCCTTCAAGACCTTGTCAATGGGAAAGCAACAAGTCGACCTACATGGAAGATCAATTCGACCTCATGGAGGCAATTCGTACCCCTAGAAAGCCTATATATAAGAAGGAACTCGACCTCATTTGGACACACAACAAGCAAGTTCGATCTCCTCAAGAAAGAAGCTGGAAAAGGACGAAGATCAAGGATAAAATGGACAAGAGCAAGATCGAAGTTTTGGACCTCTCTCTCTCTCTCTCTTATGTTAGGGTTTCTACAGTTACTGGGCTAGACGAAATTCTAAAGTTGCATCGAAGTTGTGAAGTTGCATCAAGGTCGACGCTGCAAAGTTGAATCAAGGATGAAGCTAGGAAGCTGCATCAAGGTCGAAGTTGTGAAGGTTGAAGCTATGAAGCTACATGAAGGTCACAGTTGTGGAAGCTACAAGGTCAAAGTTGTAGAAATTGTTGTTGGGGGTCGAAGTTGCTGAAAGGTAACAGTATGTTGCTGGAAGTAGTGTAAGGAAAGCTCATCAAGAAGGAAAGTTGACTTGGTCTTGGATGGGTCTTGGTCAAGAGTCATAGGTCTTAGTCAAGGGTCATAGGTCTTGGAATTAGTCAGTTGAAGTTCTATAAGAAGAGAAGAGTTCTTGTGGGCTTTCCTCTCAACATGAGAGGCTTTGGTCTTGGCTGATAGCCTATATTTTGTGTCCTCTTGTCTCGTCGTTCTTTATTGTTTGGTAGTTGTTTACACAATAATAATAAAGTTTAAGAAGAAGCGAATCAAGATAAGTAAAAATATATCACAAATAGTTATCGATTTAAGAGAAATCACTTAATCTAGTTGCCCCTAGATTTCTCAACATTTGTATCATGTATATTTTATAAAAAGGATTATTAACAACAAGTAATCAAAATTGTTTTTAAGAGTAAGATGACATTCTTAAAGGTAAATGATGAATGTCCAACAATCTTCCATAGTTAAAATGAGACATAAAAACTCACAAATTTCCAATCTAAAAGGAAGGTAGTTGGACATAAGTAGGTGTTGAAGGAGAAGCGTCATCCTAATGGATCTATTAATTATCATAACATACGATTGGTTACAAATGAGAACAACAAAAGTTTGTTTAGTGGTCTTTTCATCTCATTAGATCTACATCTTTCATTGCATGATGTGAAAAACACCTTTTTAAATGGTTAACAAGATGAGGAAATCTATATGAAGTGATTAAATGCTTATATGTAAAAGGACAATGCTCATTACTTAATGTATTGTTTGCACAAGTACAATTTGAGTATTTCTAATGGTTAAGAACATGTGTTTCCTCCTACTAGATTATAGGTTCAAATTTAAATGGGATAGAGTATGCATACCTCCATAAACTTTAGTAGTCAAATCACTACATAAAAAGATCACTTATCTCACAAATAAAAATCTCATACATCAATTTAGTATCTAATTTAACCATAATTTTCAAATTTATATTATTATTAATTTTCTATAACATAATATCAACACATATTATATATATATATATATATATTATTTTTTAATAATTATTAATGTGAACTAGTTGAAAAAGCTCAAATCAAAACTAATTAAAAAAAAATATAATAATATTTATTATTATTTTTATAAATTAAATTAAATTAAATAATTTATTAAATTGGAAAAATTATAATTATTTTTTTATAAATCATTCATAAAGGAGTATAAATTTATAACCGTGCCAACAGAATTTGTTTCTCACACTTAAATAAAGAGAGATGCCATGTCATCATAAATGTAGTTTTCATTTGGTCAAAAATAGTGATATATTATTTATTTTATTTTTTATTTTATTGAAAAATATAATTATTATTTTGTTAAAATAATATATATCTATATATATATATATATTTTGATTAGGTTATTGGTAGGTTTGTGTTAGTTTAAGTTTAAATGTTAGATGGTTGAATGATTTGCTTACTAATCTTGTTATTATAAGATTGTCTTAAATTTGGTTGGGCTTGATACTTTTTAAAATGTTTAATTCTCTCAAAAGTGGTTCTTATTTTTAATCTTTCATAAAATTTGTATTTGAAAAAAACTTAACCTCATATAAACCAATTAATCTACACCTTATAAATAAAAAATAATATTTTATATTATTCATTAAATTAAATTACAATAGTAATATTTTATATTATTCATTAAATTAAATTACAATAGTAATATTTTATATTATTCATTAAATTAAATTACAATAGTAATGTAATTTTCTTTCTACTATTTTTTTTTTTTTGGGTGTACTTAAAGCAACGTTGATTTACTTTTTAAACATTTTTGGGAGTGATATGGGAGTACCACTTTATTTTTAGTGGCCCTTTTCTTTGGAGACGTAAGAACATTGTTTTTTTTCGATTATTGTAGTGTATTTTTTTTATAGCACTTTTTTATGTGTTTAATTTTAATTAAATATTTATAATTGCCATATAATGTTATACTTTATGTTATGGTAAAATATTGTTTGTATTGTTTTTAAATATTTTTATATCGTATTTAAGTATTTATAATTAATTTATTGTTTAATATTATATTTAAAATGATTGAAAATGTTATTTACAAATTTTGTTTTATATATATATATTTATATTTTAATTTATATTTTTCATCTTACATAATATACAATATTTCCGGATGCGGGTGAAGAGGGTAGCGTTTAATGCGATGGGACTTGGGTGCGGCACAGTGTGGAGACACCTGCCCACCCAAGTCACGGCTGGAGAGTGGCATTTAAGAAATGCTTTCAATGTCTCTACTGCATTTACTTCTGGCACTGTTCGTGATTCGACCTCCATTCCCCAGTGCGATTCCGCATGCGCCTCAATGCTTCAGCGTTCAGCTCTCATCAATGAGCGATTAATGTTGGGCGTTCTTCGATGCAATCTCATTCGGATTGATAACATGGAGAATTGCCTTGGTTTCTCAGACGCTCCTCAGCCGATGAATTGCAGGTGTTCTCCGACTGCTGGGCTCCCCAGTGTGTGCACTGTGACTAGCAAAAGAAGCCCGCTGAGCTGTTGCTTAGACCTTGGTGATAATCTGCACTTCTCGCATTCTGGCCTTTGTCTGTTTGCCTCGGTCTCTTTGAATTTTCGCTTTCCTCAAGCCTCTGTCACTCCTGCTCCTCCGCCTCTTCTCGTGCCCTCTGCAGAGACTAAGCCAATGCCTCGCCTTCGCCAACGGGTGCGGTGTCGCAGGGGTAGCACCAGAAGCCAACCGTTGCGCACTCCTTCCAGCTCCACCTCTGAATCGTCTTCTCATTCCATTGACTATTTTTCGAGCCGCTATCTCAACACCAGAAGTGGGAGAGGTCATGTTCATGGAACTGGCCACCATTTGGGCTCCTCGGATCCTCCAATTCCCACCGCTCCGCCTTTTCCCATGCCTCATACGACCCATTTCTCATTCAATTGATCTCTAAACCGCCCTCGAGTCACTGCCTCAATTACTGTTGTTTTCCATGAAGAGCCCCAGGCGGAAGAACAAATCACGAGTCCGACGGGTCTGAGTAAAGTAGTAGCCCAGAGTTCGGGCCATCAGGCGGGGTCGATGCACACGCAGGGCAAGGAGGCGCAAGGAGATCCAGGCTAAGCGAGTGGGATTCGTGACGTGGAGATGGCGCAAAGAGATCCAGGACCTTCCAGGCCGGTTGTCGCTTCCATCACGGACCTGTTAAAGAAAGATGGAGACATGTCTGCACTCTGGTGCCGAATCGTGGAAGAACCGCCTGATGAGTAACTGCTCTTTTATTGTCTAGTTTTCGTGCCTTGCGGCCCATTCTATCGGGCTTGTTTTTTATTATTTTGATGTGTCGGATTATAGTTTTGTTTTTGAATGCTGTAATCGAAGTAACCTTCAGAAGCATCTTCCGATGGTACCCTTGCGAGGGCAGTGCAATAGTTTGAAAATTGTTCAAGGCTGGTTTCCCTCTATGAGGGCAGTCTTTTTTTCTGAATTTTTTGTCAAGATTGCCACAGGTTTGGGCAAAGACTTGGCTTCGGCCATGATGTAAATTATTTCCTCTGTTAATAGATTAACCTAACTTAGAAATAAATAAATAAAAATAAAATTATATATATATATATATATATATATATATATATATATATATATATATAGATATTGATTTTTAATATAATATAATAATAGAGTTAAATTATTTGAATATAATTTTTTTTCTTCTAAGATATTGATTTTTCAATATAACATATTAGATTATAATAAATTTTCGGGAAAATTATATAAGAAATTATAGAACCGACGTGTTTCGAACTACTAAATATAATTCATCATAAGATGAACTATATTTGGTAGTTTGAAACACGTCAGTTGTATAATTTCTTATGTGATTTTCCGGAAGATTTATTATAATATGATATGGATCACAAAAATTTACACTCTCAAATAATATATTATAGTTAAATTATTTGAATATAAGTTTTTATAGAAATTTTGTGTATCAAATTAATTGATACTTGAATGTTATACAAATTCTTACTATCAATATATTTGTTGATATTGAACAAAAGAAGGTTTTGAATATGATAATGTAAATTCAAATGTGTACATCAAGCATTTTGATGAACCATATAATTTTGATGCTTAATGACGATGATGCAACTTGTCATAAGTAGTGATGTGAAGTATTTGGAGATGTTAGTTGATATCAAAATCTAAGATGACAAATTATGAAAATCTTTATTATTGTTTGAATATTGAAGTGTATATAAAGACAAAATGAATCAAGAGTTTCATTTAAATATAAAAAGTACAATAATAGCATTCTCTATATTATTAGAGATGAATATAAGTTTATGATGATGTTAATGGAAATTGTTACTTAGGCCGATATAGAGATAGAGAGAGATGCACGTCATACATACATATATACATACGCACATTTTAATATATAGGAGCATTATGAACTTTTCAATATGTAAATGGAAGATCACACATGTGGGTTATAAAGTATTGGGTCTAAATTTTTAAAATTGTATCATATAAAATTGTGGGTGATAAAGTAAAGGCTCTAAATCACTATCAACATGTAAATTGAAGATCACACGTGTCAAGATGACCGCTCCTATGGGTTTGCATGAGTTTTATGAAAGATTGGTTATAGCTTTGGGAATAAATTTGATTTGATTTTGCAAAAAGTATATCTTGCCATGTTGTAAGATAAAGTCAAAAGAAAAAAGCAGGATTGATTTTATTAGCCCTTATATCAATTTATTGATTGAATAATGAGTTCAGTAAAGCTATCAAGATTGTAGTTATTAATGTTGCAAATAAAAAAATAAAAATAAAATAAAAATTCAAAAAATAAAATATCTCCATGCAATTTGATCATTTCAATTATTGAAAAACATAATTTTTTAAATTTTAATTAAAACTAGGTCAAATTATACACCAATACATTTGTTGTTTACAATATTATGTATTCACTTACATAATGCCTAATGTCGCATCTTCCGAAGAAAGAAAAAAATTATATTCATTTATGTGATGCCATATATTTAGAAAAACTAAAAAAGGTTTGATATTGCGCAATAAACCTATATCAATTACAAACCATCAACAAAATATTTAAAATGAATAATTTATCATATAAAAATGGATTATTAACATCGGAGGTCTAAATTGTTGTTGTTGGTTATCTCGATGAAAAAAGCAAACTTCAAGGTAAGTCAATTGGAACAAAATACAAGAAAGATTTTAGATGAGAAAAAAGTAACTTGGAGACTAAAGAGCAAGACTCTTGAATTCTCACAAGTGGATGATAACACAAAGTTTTCTCATTAATTCATTAATCATCTAAAAATGCAAATATTATTCGGAAGATTAATAAGGTCTTGGAAGATTAATAAGGTCATTCGTACTATAGCCTCCATTTCTTAAGTTTTTCCATAGATTGGGATTGAACACTTCAAGGATATTTATAAGGAGGAGAGCATAGCAATGACAGTAGAGGTGGTAAAGGCAAAAAAGTTATATTTCCAATTTTGCTAATATTATGGAAAATGAAATGTTGGTGGAACATGTTTCCAAAGATGAGATCCAACGGTATTTTACTCCTTTAAAAAGGACTAGAGCTTTAGACTTAGTGGATGTCCAATAGATTTTTTTCTTAGGTTTTGTAGAAATATTTTAGGAAGACTTGTTGAGGAGTCCAAAGCCACTAGGAAAGTATTAGAAACATTTAATGCAACTTTTATTGCACTTTTACACAAATCTGGAAATCCTTCTTCATTGGAAGAATTTAGATCAAACTCAATGTGTAATTACATTTACAAAACTGTTGCAAGAGTAATTGCAATGAGAGTGAAAAAATTGTTGTCAATAGTGATCTCACTAGAGCAATTTAGTTCTTTTGAAAGTAAGCACATACATGAAGCTAGTGGGGTTGCAGGAGGGGTTCTTCACACTATAAAGTGAAAAAGGATTTAAGCAATGGTGGTGATTTTGGATTTGTCAAAGATGTATGACAAAGTCGATTAGCTCTATTTTAAGCTAATTTCAATCCATGTGTGTTTCTACTTGTCTTTTATCAATTGGGTTAAGAGTTGAGTCTCATTGGTGACCCTCTCACTCCTAATAAATGGGTTTGCATCTCCTTTTTCAAGAGATGTGTGATGTTTGTGATAAGGATTCCCTCTATCACCACTTCTCTTTCTATTAGTGGTAGAGGGTTTAAGTAGGTCCCTAAGAGAGGCTAAGAGATCAACACTTTTAAAGGATTGACAATGGTGAGATCATTATTTCTATCTCATTGAATATTTTTGGATGACATTCTCTTATTTTGTGATGGATCTAAAATGGATGTAATAAAGCTAAGGGAGCAACTAGATCTATATTATTTGGCAACTAAAATGGTGGTTAATGTGGGTAAGTCCATTATGTCCTTTATGGGGGCTAATGAGGAAGAAATCAGTTTTTCCTCAAAACTTTTTCCTTTTTAGCAAGTGAGTTTCAAAATGAATTAAAATATTTAGAATTTTGCTAGGCACTTAATAATTATGGAGTGAAGGACTGGAATTCGCTATTGTCCTAGAGTGGGAGGTTGGTTCTTATAAAAATGGCGTTAGAAGTATTGCATGTGTATTGAATATATTTGGCATATATTCCAAATGCTATAGTAAAGCAAATGATAAATCTCATCTTCAGATTCTTGTGCTCAGGTGACAAGGATAAAAAGTAATAGTTTTGGTTAAATGGAAAATAATTTTGATGTTATTAGAAAGGGGTGGATTGGGTTTGAAAGTCATTGGAAAAATCATTGGTTACCAAGAGCACTTGGAGACCTATTTGAGTCAAACTAAATTGGAGTTAGATGATCACCCAAAAGTACATTGATCGAGTAAATGTGGAGGATTGGATAAGGGATCACTCAAATTCTTACAATAATGGATCAATATTTTGGAGGTTTATGGTCTTATCTTTTACAATGATTGTAGGATGGTTAGTGTGCAATATAGGTAAATGAAATAAAGTCAAGTTAGGGGAAGATCAATGGCTAGGCTATGGGATAAGTTTTAGGTTATCCATTATTTGGTTCAAAATATGAAGGAGAAAAGTTTTTTAAGCTTCGAAAAGTGGTTGATTTCAACCTTACCTTGGTATGGGCACGAGAATGGAAATAAACCATTACAATTGATTTCATTGGGAGGAAGCAGAGTAATGGGAAAGTTATATTGTTACTTTGCAAACAAGTTATTTTAGGATAAAGGACGAGGAGGGCAAGTTGAAGTGGTAAAAAAGTTATATTGTTACTTTACAAACAAGTTATTTTAGGATAAAGGATGAGGAGGGCAAGTTGAAGTGGTAAAAAAACCTAATGTTGGGAATTTATACTATAAATTGGGTTAGAAATAATTATGTGAATGTTAAGAAGTTGTCAACCTATACTAGTGGTGGAAAGCAATGTGTAAGTTCAAATGTTCTTTAAAGACATGGATTTTTATGCGGATGAATTTTCATAATATAGTATTAATGTGGGCTTTATTACAAAAAAAGGAGTTACGAAGGGAAAAACAAGTGTGTTCTATGTAAAGTGGATGAAAATTATATGTATCACTTGATTTTGTCAATGTTGTTATTCAAAAAATGTTTAAAAGAGGGTAAAGGCACTCTTAAGCATTACAAATGTTTACAGAGGAGATTTAGTTGAAGAAAAATCGAGGAAATGATGTAAGAACATATCACTAAAAAATTGTGTAAAATGATGCAAGTCTTGTTGAAGATAAATATATTCTAGTTATACAATGTGCTAATAAAGGGATTAACATCCTAAAAAAAATTAAATGGTTTAAGAATGAAATGTCTATAAAACATGTTGTTGAAGAGGTTATTGACACTTTAGGGGCCTAGGCTTATTTTGATGGAGCATATAAGGATGAAGGTAGGATAAATGGTGTAGAATTCTTAAAGACTCTCATTCAAGATTCCAAACAACATTAGGAAGGGGAACAAATAACTTTGTGGAGTTGATGGCCTTAAAACTCATTATATTTCTTTCAATTGAGAAAGGAGTGTCAAAGATTCAAATATTTGGGGACTAATTATTGGTCATAATTGGATGAAAGGTTTAACTATGATGGAGAAGTTGGTACCAAGGCTCATTTATGAGGAGATAAAATATTTACAAGTTCTTTTTAACTCTATCTCTTTTCAACCCATCTACGGAAGGAATAATTAAGTTGATTATCTATGAAAGGATGGAATACATCTGTCAATTGGGTTTATCTTGGGTGGTTGGGAGGAATGCTTGTTATCCTCCCCAAAGAGGTTCAATTCCCGCAAGTGTTAAATTGACCTCATATTGAGTATATTGTTGTAATGGTTTTAAACCTTATTATCGAATGGCCTTGAACCTTGGAGAATAGTGTACCATTGCTTATCGACTAGAGGGTAGGGTGTTTGGTTACATGGAAAAATGAAAGGTTTGGGATACATCTAGCATTGGAATATCAAGGAGGAAGTGAATGGACATATCTCATAATATTTTCGCTCCTTTTCTCTAATATACATATTATAAATATGTGGACCTTTTCCAAATATGTTCAACTAACAATGTTTTACCTTTGAATCCTTTTAAGCATTGTCGTATTGATGTTATGTTATGGGCTATTGGGATTAGATTGAAATTAATGGAAATTATTGTGATATGTTTGGAGTGGAATATTTTTTAAAATAATTTGGAACTTATTCTTTTATTTTTATTGGAAAGCTTATTTTTTTAGCCAAAAGATCTAGGATATTTTTTTCTAAAGCAATAATTAACACGAGATATTTGGATTTTTCAAAAAAATGTATTAAAAAAAGGTTTGACATATGAAAAATGTAATATTTTTCTTTAATGAATTAAAATTATGTTTTTTTCTTTTTCTTTTTTGAAGTTTGCATGAATAAAGGTGTAAACCATTGTTGTCAACATGTGAATTAAATATCACACATGTTAGGTATGACTCCTTGTAGGGTTTGCATTATGCAAGTGTGGTGAAATATTTTTTATATATTCTTTGGGAATGAAATTTGATTTGATTTTGTAAAAGGTATATTTTGTCATGTTGTGAGAAAAAGTTGGAAGAAAAATGTAGGATTACTTTCATTGACTTTTACATCACTTTGTTCTTTCAATAACAAGTTAGGTGAAGTTGTGAAGAAGAAAGAAAGTGGTTTGCATAAACCGTAATGACATGACAGGATAATAATAAAAAAATATTATGAACACAAAAGGGGAGGGTAAGAAAAAATGTGTTCTCATTTTAACAATCAAAAGCATTAAAAAGAAAATGGTCTAAAATGAATTGTTGGGAAGAAAAAGAAAAATGGAATGAATGTAGAGCCATAAAATAGTTGAACCAAATTGTCTTAATGACATAAGCAACTAAAAATTCGTTATTATGTTGCTAATTGGATTTAGGTATTAACTCAGCTTATATCCTTAAAGGAGTTGACTTTGTGGAGAATGAAATAGTTCTAAAGGGTGGGAATATCATTCTTATTGTGACAATACAATTGGGGATGTAATATGTCACAATGTGGTTTTATTATGAAATTTGTTGGGTAATTTTCACAACAAGATCCATAATGTCTTCTATGTATTAGTATTTGACAAAAGGTTGTCAATCATAAAAAAAAACATCACGTATATATGAATGATTTTATTTTAATGCTATTGGCCGTGCATTAAAAAGTGTGGATAAGAAGGTAGGTATCAAACGACAAAGGGATGATAATATATACAATTTTTATTGTGGAGGTGAAAAGAGTAGTGTTGGAAGTTCCAATTAATGAAGTGGTAAAGTGATCCCTTAACATCATGTATTTGGGTACATACACATATAATGTTTGGAGAAGATCATTCAAGCAAAGGGTACACATCTATAAGAAACTTATCGAAGAGATCAATGAGGAACACACACAATGCACTTGAATCCTATGCACTTTATAAAAATATTATTATTAAGAAATAAGGAATTTTTCATTTGGGAATGAGATGACAACTTCTTGAAGGTAAACAACAAATGTCCAATAATAGTCATTCATTAAAAATTGAATCTTTGAAACTCACAAATATTTGATCTAAAAGGAGGTTATTTGGACATAAATGGGCAATTGGGAACACACACCACCCTAATGAATCTATCAATCATCATAAGTTATGATCAATAATAAAGGGCCATACACAAGTTTGTCAAAAAATCTTTTCACCACTCTTTTGGATCATCTAAGTGATATTGTTGTTTAGCAATTACAACTGCATTGGATTTGCACATTTTGTTGCTATGAAATCAACTTTTCTAGATGACTAGTAAGATGAAGAAATTGATATGAAGTGCCTTGATGATTATGTGCAAAAATGTAATGGTCGCCACTTAACATAATGTTCGCAAAAGTAGTTAAGTGAGATGAAGAAATTTATATAAAGTGCCTTGATGATTATGTGCAAAAACACAATGATCATCACTTAACATAATGCTCGCAAAATTAGTTATATGAGGAAATTTTGTAGCATAGTATCAACACATCTACAAATACCTAATGAAGAAAGTTATGAGCACTTTTATATAAATTTAATGGACACATCAAAGATACTAACAAGTTATCTATTATCAACACTTTATGATGACAATGCACTTATTATGACTAATAATATGAAATAGTTGAATTTGATTAAATCAAAGTTATTGAAAATATATGATTAATAATATGAAGTAATTAAATATACTTAAAAATTGACAACAATATCTAAAATAATAAATTATAATAATATTTATTATTATTTGAAAATCCGCTTAACAAAACAAAATGATTAAAAAAAATATTATATATAAAAAAAAACATATTAAAAACAAACACTCTTAAACTAAAGATGGATGAATATAAATTTGTAATACGCTAATTAAAATTATTCTTCACAATTACATTATAAAAATTTAAAAAATACAAATAAATTCTATGGCACCATTATAAATTTATTAAAATAAAATTAATATTTATATAACTTTACCATATTTATTTATATGTATCACTCCCCACATACACATATTAATAAGTTAACTAAATTTAAATACCATTATGGTAAAGAATTACCTTTTTACGGTTTTGGGAAGATGATACCGTAATATCACTTTCTTTTTACTAACCCTTTTTCCCTATGAAACATGGTGTTTTATTTAATGATTACATATTTCTTTCTCAATACATTTTATTTGATATTTGAAAGTGTCTAATTTCAAACAAACATTTATGATTAATGGGTTGATTTGTAAATTTTTAATTGTATGTTTACATTGATTTGAAAATATATAATTTATTTGGTTTTTCAAAGAAATAAATAATATATTTATTTTTAAAATAATATTAAATTTAAACAATTTTAAAATTATTATTATTTTAAATAATTATAAGATATTTAAAAGAAGTTTATATATATATATATATATATATATATATATATATATATATATATATATATATATATATATATATATATATACCATTTTTGCTAAATTCATCTACACAAATTATCACACTTAATTTAGATAGAAATTTATTAATACAATCCAATAATAGTGATGTGCACTATCTAAGCTAACCCTTTTAAATTAATAGTTTTAATGTTATTAAGCAAAAACATTATATTTTTAATTTCAAAAAATAATTGAAATCACACCAATTTTATGATTTTTATTAATATCATTATAAATAAAAACTTCTATGCCTTATAATAATTATAAAATTAACATTATTTGTGATATATTGTGTGTATTATATGATCATATTTAACATTAATTCACACATAATTACTGGTAAATTGGGTCAGCATTCAAATGAACATATATCATTGACTTAATAGTGACTTTGGAATATCCACAAGTGAACCTAGAGTATCACATTGGTGAAGCGATCTTTGAGTGACACAAAGTCATGACTTGGACAAAAAAAAGAGGATTTTGGGCTCTAAAGGTCCTCATTGGTTTCTTTCATTATGCATACTGTTGCAAATTTTACTTGAAAGAACTAAAGAGAGAAGGAATACATCATCATAAATGTTTTGAGGTCATACATCCAATTCCTTTGACTAACATGTTTCCAATACATCTTACTCTATACCCATTAACAAGAAACTTGGTTCTATCTTTATCACTAACATTGGTGAGCATAATATCACTATTATCAAAAACTTTATAATCATGTAGCGCTTGAGGCACTTCACTAAAAACTTGATTGAAGAAAATTCATAACGTGATTCATAAAGTAACACCTAACTTCCTAGAGTAATGTCCTTGAACTTGAGGTATGCATCATGACACTTTTTCCTTTTATCTTGCATTGTTTTAGAGTTTTCATGTATTCCTTTTTTGTTGCTATATATTATTTCCCATAGGCATGCCCATTGGCCTGTGACACAAATTGTTATCCACTTATTAACAATTTTTCCTTTAATCTTACATTGTCTTCATGTTTTCCTAGATTTCTTCTTTGTTGCTAGAGATTGTTTACCAGAGGCCTACCAAATGACCTATGACAAACAATATCTTTCCACTTACTAACCCACAATGACCTAGACACATGCACTTGCAAAAAAAAAATAGATGAGAGTAAGGACACTTCTTATTCTTGAAGGTTGGTCTTCGCTTCTTCTGACTAGTGTTCTTCTCCAAGATTCATGTCCTTGCTCCTAACACCTGTTAGCTACAAACATTAAAAGGAATCCAAACTTTACTTTCCTATATAAGTGTTAGTACCATATGTCAAACATCTTAATACATAAAAAAACACAATCATTCACACACAACATGATAGAAAATGACATGGGGGGGGGAGCATTGTGTGACAACCCCAACCCTGGTTTCCTCATGAAATGTAATGTAAATATTCTTACATAATATATTAAAAATGGGCTGAGTCAAAAGGAACACAGATTCCAGAGTTGAGGAGGTTGCTTGCTTGCAATATGAAAGGTTTCCTTGTGCAGGAAATTTGAACTTTTATGATAGTCATTAAAGGTTGGTGGTTGTGCTTTTAATAAGTTGGTTTTTTGAATTTAATTACAATTCCAAAGAAGTATGCAGGTCCATGTTGCTTGAGAACCATAACAAGGCAACAAGGTCATGAAATTTTAGGAAGATGGACTATGCTAGCAACAAGGACAGCGTGGAAGTCAATCAATGTGCATGAGAGAAAAGAGAAGGAAGAGGAAAGGAAGGGGGCTCCATTTTCATTCCGTTCGACCTCATTCACCACTCAGCCATAGAGAGCAGGGAGTTCGATTCAATATTAATCCAACAACAGGAAGAAGATAAGGAACAAAAAAAATGAGTTTTGCAAAAGATAAGGAAGACAATGTCAACAATTAAGTTGGCAAGGTTGATAGTAAGATTATCTCTCCCTAGTGAGGAACAATGGCCTTTCGATTCCTTGTATAGCCAAAGGGTGGAGATGGTGTTTCTCTGGAGTCCCTTTGTTATGGCAAACTAATTTCTTATGCGAAAAAAATAAATCTCCCTAGATTCAATGACCGACTCTAGTAACAAATAAACAAGTAAGAAAATATTTCCCTGAGTTCAATCTTGTTGAATCGTAAACAAGAATGGAAAAATATGAGATCCATACCTTTCAAACAAAATGCATGATGAAGATCCTTGCTATGGTATAATGCAACTCCTCAGTGCTTAGAATCCAGACTTGCAAACACATTAACAACAAAATAACAAATGCATATGATAGATAAATGACTCAATACAAGTCATACTAGTGATCAAGGAAACTAGTACCTAATATCATTGTCATGGAAAAATATAAGAAAATACACAATACATCAACTCCATTGAATAATACGGTGGGAAGAACAAATCTTTTGTATTAATCTCAAGAATGAAGGAGTAACACAACCTTAGCCTTGATAAAGTATGGCTCCTTCCAATGGTCTCCAATCTTCTCCTTGGATGACAAGCCTTCTAGCCCTATTTCAACATCATAAAGTTTACCTTTTGTAGTCCTCCCTAGCCCTCTGGTCTGTGTTTGATTTAAAGGCCAAGAGGAGGAGGTCTTAGATCCTCTTCCTAAGGGATGGATCCTCAAAAGATGGGATTAGGGTTCCTCAAAGAAAAGGAATTAGCTCCATGAACAGAGGGATCAGGCTTGAGTAAGCATCAACTCGAACCTTTCAGTTGGGAAATATTTGCCTAACAAAGCTTCTATATTTCACATTTTATTTTTACTTTCACATGGAAGACAAAGCACCTTTTTGTGCTAGGTATAATGGTCAAATCTGCATATGCGCTGAATTTGTCTAGGGAATCACATAGGTACTCAAAAATAGGTTTTTAGACCTTGTAATCCATAATTCTCATTTTTTTTGGGTTTGTTTAGCTGCTAGCCTGGTAGGGGAATGCTTTGGAACACTTTGGTGGATAGCAAAAGATCGATATTGACAGTCATTTACCATGGTGAAAAAATGGTGTGTAACACCCTTAATGGCTAGGGTGGAGTATTTTTCCTTGGATTATTGGAAGGAGAATCTTTGAAATATTCCTTGTTGTGTTGTTTAGAGTATATTATGGATTCCCCAAGGTGGGTTGAACCATTGTGTTTCGTTTAAGGGTGGAGACTCATTTCTCTAGACTCCCTTGAAATTCTTGGGTGGAGGCAACAAGCCTCCGGATTCCCTATGTGTTCTTGGGTGGAGAAGGATCCTCTGGATCCCCTTTGTATTGATAGGCTATCATTGGATAGCTAGAGGGTGGAGGCAATAAGCCTCTAGATTCCCTATGCCTTGTTTAACTACTGAGTGGCTAATGGGTGGAGGAAGGCCCTTGTTTCAACTATAAATTAATGCTTTAAATCCCTTAAGCAAAGTCCCCAATCTTTGGAATTTGGCTCGAGGGTGATAGTTGTAAGTGAGCTTGGCTACAACTATCTATGGTTGGGTGGATATTCATAGTCCCCAACTCAATTGTTTTGAAGTTTACAAGAGATGTTCGCTTTTGTATTTGCTTAAATGATGATGAATGTATGTTGCATTTTTTGTTTGAAATGGTGTTGCAAAGCAATATTCACGATTACATTCTAACATTAATCAATGAATAATATATTGTGCAATAAATTTACACGATGGGAAGGATTATGTTGCATTCCTAGGTTAATATGGTGTGTTGTATGAAATGCTTGAGTGTGTTGTTAATAATACACAAACAATATATTGTGAAAAATTTAAAAGCATTGAAAATATCTATAAGAATCTAAACTAAATCTTGACAATGATTAACATAAGGACTTCTTCTATTACAATTTAATCATTACATTGAATATAAATTTCTTGGCAGGGTCTGTGTACTTTTACTGGTTACAAGCCCAAGTTACAGTTTATGTAGCACTATGTTAATGTTGAGGATTACCCCCTTACTTAACTTAATAAATTGTGATCTTACATAAGGGTCTTCTTCATCCTGTTGTAATATATGCCTTGGTGTTAGATCTAGATATTTACTTGACCATAATTTGGTCTAAAGGATTTATGTGCACTCTTGAATAGGGGACGAACTCATATGAGGAATTGACTTGCATTTCATAGTGGTTGATCCTCCTTAGGTTGGAAACCTCCACTCGTGGAATATTTCAACATTGAGGGAATGTGGCTAATTATTGTTTGAATGGATGATAATAGCCATGGCGTTTCAAGGTGATCACATCTCATTCAGGAGGGATGGTTGCGTGTCACCGCTAGTATCCAAATGCCCCTAAGACCCTTAATACGTTCAGTCTTTCTTGTAAGGTTTCCATGAACCTCATGGTGCTCCCTGACATGTGGCAGGAGAGTTGGAGGCCCTTCAAGAGTTCACTACAAGCTCTTAGTAGGGGGTGGCTGAATGAATACTAGTGAATACATGCCTCAAATTCCCTATCCCTAAGAAGGGACATGCTCAAAGCCAGGTACTTCACCATTATATGCCTATCCATAAGACACGTGTCTGCATTCGAACCATCTAAAGGATTCATCCATACCTTCAAGGAATTCCAATCTTCATGTTGCCTTCATGGCACCACATGAACTCTGTGGTATCAAGAAGAGTGGCTCTAGTGTAAGCTTACCAAGGATAGCACCAGTAGGTGCTTTAGCAAGTCATAATGGCCATAACTGAATGTTGGTGCATATCCAAACATTTTCAGAACCAGTGTATCCAAGCCACAAATGAATCCATGGTTATGCACAAAGTAGCGTTGTGACAAAGTTAGGTGGAGACTTAAACTTATAGTTTAATCAAATAAACTTAAGCTATTGTTTTAAGGAAACCCTCACCATAGAAGCTCTGGATTGCATGCCCAGATTATTTCTTATCACGATTGGACGAATGGAGGGGTGATGTGGCCCGAAGGCCACATCCCAGAGGCTTTTTTGAGCAACACAAACGATTGACAAAGATGACCGGGTATAAGGCCAGCTAGGTGTATGACCCGGAGGTGGGGAGTGTTCTCATTGGTTGGAAGTGGAACCCATTCGCAAACTCATTCCAAAGGGTCCCACGCCAGAGGATTCCAAAGGATCAGTTGAAAGGGATCGTCGGGAAGCCAAGACCACGGTAACGTGTCCTAGATGGCCCCACCCCGGATGGTTAAAAAGAGGAAGCCAAGAAGAGATGCTAGGATAACAAGGATACATATGACGTGTCCCATAGGCCCCATCCCGAAGGTAAAAGAGAGAGAAATGAATGAAAGTGCTGGGAGGAGTGCGTTAATATGCCGTGGAATTACCACATCGTGGACCGACTAGAAGCTAGGGTTTTTTGGAGCTGGGGTCCACATGTCCACGGAAACCCAGAGGCAAGACCCAGGTGGTGTATCTACATGGAAGTTAATAAAATGAGCGGGATGATATATGTTTAGGTTGTGTTGGAAAACAATTGAACTCGATAATTATGATATTGGTTGAAATACAAACCCACCGATAGGTCATCCCAATGTAGTGACCCGAGAGTGTTTCAAGGGCGCATGCAAATGGGGAAGCTCGGTGACGAGGAAATGGGATGTTGTGGAAGTGGAGTCAGAGTGACGGACCAATGAGACCAAGAGATATTTCTTGGATGGGTGAATGATTTAATAGGAGTAAAGGACTGGGGTCCCACCTTAATCGAACTACAAAGATCTATGTCAAGAATTAGATGGCAAAGGTGGTATTGCGACATCCCCCTTGTGACGTTAGTGGGGAGGAGGGGGAGGGTGGAACAATTGCTATGGGTCGTTGGATGGGAAGAGGAATTATGGACCATTAGATGGGAGCCTTAGAATCCTCGAATGGAACCATGATTACGACTAGGTGTCTTCCTATTAATGGTCAGGAACATCAACTTGACGCAATCCAATCTCAAGTCATTGATCTCTATGCTCTAGATGTCAACGTTAGAGTTGGTGACAGTAGGGGCCGCTAGGGTGTAGCGGCGAAATGTGGTTATATATATATATATATATATATATATATATATATATATATATATATATATATATATATATATATATAATAACAAAAAACATTAAAAATTATCCAATCTTCTAACAACATAAGAGGAGTTGGATTAGCAGTAGCCACCCCACTAGGGTGAAGTGGCGGGGAGTCGTCATAGGTGGTATCAGAGGATCAAGGTTCAACATTTGGATAGGATGGGCTATATCATGAGCAAGTGAGGAATTTTTTTTCCTTAAGATAATATCACATTTATTTTATAAAATTTACTAAACAATTGTTTAGGTCTTAAAAATCCGGATTAAAAAACTTAACTACATAACTGATTGAAGTATTGACTGTGTGATTGTCTAATTAGTAGGAAATCTAAGCAATGGACATATTTTTTGAACATAAATAAATTAATAGTTTTGTTGATAGTTAAAAAAATTGTGAGTTTTGCAGGCTTGTATGTTACATTGTGCTAATGTGGAGTGTTTTTTTGTAAACAACCCATGACAAAAACTCTGTAAGAGCGAGACCATGGGCATAATTTTGATGTTTATCTGTTAATTATGCACTGATAATAGATATTGTTTGATATAGGATTGATGCATACAAAATATTGGGTATAATGGGCATACTAACATGGTTGTTTTTTCACAACATAAATAACCATGGTAGCTCCACGAATGCAAGGTTCATTATCATGATTGTATTTATTTATTTATCTCATGAAGTATATAATGGCATGTGTGATTGACGACATATCACAAGCAACATAAGATAGAGACAACCAAAAAAATGAGGATTGAAATGGTGCAGTATAGTTCTGATCAGTCACAACACAAAAATGAAGAGGTATGGCCAATGAAGAAGAAATATCAGTTGGCCAAGGGGGAGGGGATAACCCTCCCTAATGGATGGATAATCTGAGAAGCCTAAGGGTTGAAGTTAGAATATTTAAGGCAGAAAATGAGAGGTTGGTAAGAGATCAAGAGAGACAAGCTGAGATAAATGCAACCATTCTGCAATGTATCTCAGATTTACAGAGACAAAGGCTACCTGAGATGAGGGCTAGTCATAGAGACAGGAGGAGCCCTCAGGAGGCAGAAGAGGAAAACCAATGCAACAAATGGTAGTAGGTATAGGAAGAGGCATATGCAGGAAAGTGAGGATATTGTGCAGGGAAATGCACCATTGAGCACTCTAGAAGGAAGAACCAACACTTATGTGCATCATTTTAGTAGACCATCTAGTACTGCCGCTAGGAGGAACCATCATCATCATCAGGGAAGAAAGGAAAAGGATTACATGCATAAGGAATTCAAGAAACCCAAGCCACCCACATTTTATAGGGATATGAATAAATTAGAAGAGGCAGAAGCTTAGTTGCTTGACATGAAGAAAATTTTCAGAATTCATGATTATTCTGAAAACATGAAAGCCAAGATTTCCACTTACAACTTGAAGGGAAAAGCATACATATAGTGGTAATATTTGAAGAATGTTAGGGGAATTGTTCAGAAGAAACTGATATGGGATGAATTTCAAAATCTCTTCAGATAACAATATTTGTCTGAGCGTTATTATAATGGAAAAGAAAAGGAGTTCTATGAACTCAAGATGGGACAAATGACAAATGATGAGTATGTCACTAAGTTTCTGGAACTATTAAGGTATGTTCCATATCTAAGGGATGAGAAGGCTAAAATTCAAAGATTCATTAGTGGGTTTCAAATGACATTTAGGGAAAATATTGAATTGTTGGAACCCCGGACTCTGAAGGATTCGAATAAGAAGCTGAAACATTGCTATGAGCAATCAAAACAGAGACAAGAAATTAAGAGTGATTGGAAGGTAAGGAACAACACTGGAAATAAGAAGAATTGGATTAAGAAAAGTTTAGGAAAGTTGGAAGGTAAGTATCCAAGCCCTGCAAATTGATTTCAACAGAAAGATTGTATTACTGCTAAGGGAAATGTGTAGTAGTTGACATCAAAGAAGCATAAGCTTGAAGGTAGGGAGCAATTAAAGTGTTGTACATGTTGTGAAATCCACAGGAAAATGGATTGTCCACACAAGAAAAATTTTGGACCAAAGGTTTACAACACCCAAGAATCTCATATAATATGTGATGTAGCTCCAGAGTTTTCCCAAAATTTATGCAACTATAGACAATCTCCAAGTATACTACTAAGCATCCATCATTGAGACGGAAGGTAAGATGTGTAATCAACCTATTTCCATTTTACTTGATATCAGTTCTAATTACAACTATATCATCCCAGAGCTTGTTGAAAAATGCAATTTGGTCAAGGAATTGCATGAAGAACATGGTTGCTTCAATTAGAAACCGAAACATAAAGAAAGATTTATCATTGGGTGAGATCATGTACATTTGAGCTCAGTGGCATGCCCACAAAAACACATTTGAACTTATTTCCATTGGGTGCATACAACATATCATTGGGCATGGATTGGTTACACTTGCACATGACCAAAGTGGATTGTTATGAAAAAGAAATTCAATGCTTGGATGAGGATGGAGAAAGAAGAGTTTTGTAGGGCAGGATAACTCGTACCTTAGTGAGGCTGATCATGACTATGCTGGCCATGTGTAACAATAGAAAGGGATGCATGTTGTTTGTAGTGCAAGTATATGGTGATGATAAGGCTAACAATGATAAAATGGTACCTGGTTCTGTAGCAGTATACAAATTTGTTTCTAGTGGAGTTTCCTGGGTTACCTCCTCTTATAGTGTTAGATTTCTCTATTGAGTTGGTACCTGGAGCAACACCAACATCCAAGGCACCATACAGGATGAGTACCCCTGATTTAGTTAAGCTTAAATTGCATGAAAAGGAGATGTTGGACAAGGGCTACATAAAGCCAAGCATGTCACCATGGGGAACTCTGGTATTCTTTGTAAAGAAGGAAGATGGGACCCTTACATTATGCATTGATTATAGACAATTAAACAAGTTAAACATAAATAATAGGTACCCATTGCCAAGGATAGATGATTTATTTGACTACTTGAGGGGAGAAACAATCTTCTCCAAGATTGACTTGATATAAATATATTATCAATTAAGGATCAAGGAGGAGGACATTCATAATATTGTTTTTAGGACAAGGTATGGACACTATCAGTTTGTAGTGGTACCCTTTGGGCTTACTAATGTGCTTGCCACATTTATGTGCTTAATGAACAATGTGTTGTGTCCTTATTTGGACAAGTTTGTCATTATATTTTTTGATGACATATTAGTGTACTCAAGGACAGAGGAAGAGCATTTGGCCAAACACTGAAATTACTGAGGGAGCATAAGCTCTAAGAAAATCTCAACAAGTGTGATTTTTTCCAGTCACAACCATAATATTTGGGGCATATTGTCTCCAAGGAAGGGTTATTAGTTGATCTAGAGAAGATCAAAGCTATAATGGAGAGGCCAACACTAAATAATGTGAATGAGATAAGATCATTCATGGGATTGGTAGGCTATTACAGGAGATTTATCAAAAATTTCTCTAAGATAGGTCATCCTATCACCTCATTGTAGATGAAAGGAGATAAATTTGAGTGGACAATTGAGTGTGAAACAAGTTTTGAGCAATTAAAACACTTTCTCACAAATGCACTAGTATTGAAAATTGTAGATCTTGGCAAGGATTTTGTAATGTGCACAGATGCCTACAAGGAAGGATTTGGTGGAGTCTTGATGTAGGAAGGACAGGTAGTATGTTATGATTCAAGAAAACTGAATGAACATGAAGTAAATTATGTGACTCATAATCTAGAGTTTGCTACGATCATTCATGCATTGAAGATATGGAGGCATTACCTCATTGGTAGGAAATTTACACTTACGAAAAACCATAGTGGGCTCAATTTGAACGCTAGACATGCAATATGGTTGGCCATACTTAGTGAGTTTGACTTTTAGATTAAGTACATCAAAGGTAAAGATAACATAGTTTCTGATGTGCTTAGTAAGAGGATTCAAATGAATCCCTTGGCATCCATAAGCTCTTACAAAATGGACCTTCTAGAGAGGGTCAAGAATGCACGACAACATGATGAAATATATCATCATATGAGAGAAAATTTGATACAAGAAAGCGGGGATGAGGAATATCATCTCACTAATGACAACCTAATTATATTAAAAAACAGAATCTATGTTCCAAATAATGATGAATTGAAGAGGATCATAATGAGAGAGTTCCACGTCAAGCCATATTCCAGCCACCCAGGGTACCAAAAGACCCTCACAACCTTTAAAAATTTCTATTGTTAGCCAAATTTGAAGAAATAATTGGTTGGTTTTGTGGATAAATGCATAAAATGTCAGTAGGTGAATGTTGAATGCAAGCATCCAAAATGATTATTGCAACCCATCCCAATTCCGGAATGGAAACAAGAGGTAATTTCTATGGATTTCATCACAGGTTTTCCTAGAACCTCCAGGAAACATGATGTCGTGTGTAGAATCTTCTAGATTTATCGCAATAAATCCGGAAGATTCTACACACAACAACACAAGTCGCAGAAGCCTCAAATCAACAACATGATGCTATCATGGTGGTGATTTACAAGTTGAGCAAGGTGGCTCATTTTGTGGCAGTCCACTAATTCTACTAGTGAGGTGGCATAACCATTCATAAATGAGATTGTGAGATTGCATGGAATCGCAAGGAAAATTATTTCAGATAGATATTCTAAGTTCACTTCAAGGTTTTGGAAGGAATTGTTTGCAAGTTTAGGGACATAATTGACATTCGGTACATCATATCATACACAAAAGGGTGAGAAAGTAGAGAGGGTAAACAGAATCTTCGAAGACATGTTAAGGATGTATGTGATGCATCAGCCCAAGAAGTGGGAAGAGTATCTTCCACTTGTAGAGTTTGCATGTAGTAATGGATACCAAGGATCCATAAGAATGAGCCCATTTGAGGCACTATATGGGAAGAGTTGCAATACTCCTATCAACTAGAGTGATCTAGTGAAAAAGGTCCTTATTGGGTCTGACATGCTCAAGGAAATGGAGTAGAAAATTCAAATCATTAGGCATAATTTGAAAGTGGCATAGGATAGGCAGAAAAGCCATGCAGATTAGCATAGGGTGCATAAAGAGTTCCAAGTTGGGGAACATGTTTATTTAAGAGTCAGATCTAAGAAGAGTTCCATAAGGATTGGGTCATGTAACAAGTTTGTACCATGGTATTGTGGGCCTTCTGATATCTTTAAAAGGATTGGACCAGTGACCTATAGGTTGGCTTTACCTCCTTCAGTTAAAGTTCATGATGTTTTCCACATTTATTTGCTTAAAATATATGTACATGATGATAATTGTGTGATTGATTGGTCTGTGACATAGGAGGAACTAGAGGGAGAGTCCTAGCCAGAGCCATTGTGCATTCTAATCAGGAGGAGTCTCATGCTCTAGAATCGAGGCATAGAGAAATAAAAGTGCAGTGAAGGCACTATGGCCCAGAGGAAACCACTTGGGAAATGACTAACTCCATGAGAGTAGCATATCTTTTTTTCTTTTTTGGTTGAAGCTAATATATATATATATATATATATATATATATATATATATATATATTTTATAGAGTTCTCTCTACAATATAATATAGAGAACTCTATACAATATTGTAAATATTGTAAAGATATATATATATATATATATATATATATATATATATATATATATATATATATATATATATATATATATATATATATATATTGTATGAGTTGTAATATTTGTATATATATATATATATATATGTGTGTGTGTGTGTGTGTGTAAATAATGTATAGAGTTGTACATATGTTGCATATGAGTAGAAGAACACTGAGGGCAGTGTTCCCTCAAGGGGGAGGGGTTTGTGACATCCCCAACCATCGATTCCTCATGAAATGTATTGTAAATATTTTTACATAATATATTAAAAATGCATTCATTCAAAAGGGACATGGATTCCAGAGTTGAGGAGGTTACTTATTCTGGATATGTAAGGTTTCCTTGTGCAAGAAATCTGAATTGTTATGACAACGATTAAAGGATGGTCCTTGCGCTTTTAATAAGTTAGTTTTCTGAATTTAATTGGGTTGCAAGAGAAGTATGCAGACCCATGTTGCTTGAGAACCATAACAAGGTAGTAAGGACAGGGAAATTTAGGAAGATGAACTGTGCTGACAACAAGGATAGTGTGGAAGTCAATCACTACACAAGAGAGAAAAAATAAGGAAGAGGAAAGGAAGGGGCCTCAATTTTCGTTCAATTCGACCTCATTCACCACTCAACCATATAGATCAGGGAGTTCAATTCAACATTCATCCAAAAATAGGCAAAATAGAGGGAGCAATAAAAAGGAGTTTTTTAGAAGATAAGGAAGAAACTGTCAACAATTTGGTTGGCAAGGTTTATGGTAAGATGATCTCCCATGGTTAGGAACAATGTCCTCTCAATTCCCTGTATATCTAGAGGGTGGAGATGGTATTTCTCTAGATACCCTTTATGGCTGGGGTGGAGGATATTTCCTTGGATTCTTGGAAGGAGGATATTGAAATCTTCCTTGTTGTGTTGTTTACAGTGGGTTCTAGATTCCCAAAGGTGGGTGGAACCACTATGTTTTGTTGGAGGGTGGAGACTCATTTATCTTAATTCCCTTGACATTCTTGGGTGAAGGCAACAATCCTATAGATTCCTTATATTTTCTTGGGTGGAGAAGGAGCCTATGGATCCAATATGTATTGATTGACTATCATTCGATAGCTAGAGGGTGGAGGGATTAAGCCTGTGGATTCCCTATGCCTTGTTTAACCATTGAGTGTCTAGTGGGTGGAGGAAGGAGGTCCTCTAGAGTCTCTATGTTAGCTATCAGTTAATTTTTTTAATCCCTAAAAAAAATACCCTCAGTCTTTAGAATCTGGTTCGAGTGTAAGAACTGTAAGTGAGCTTGGATGCAACTATTTATGGTTGGGTGGAGAGTCATAGTCCCTGACTTGGTTGTTTTGAAAGTTTACAAGATAAGTTCTCTTTTGAATTTTCTTAAATGATGATGAATGCATGTTGCATTTCTGGTTTAGCAAGATTCACGATTACATTCTAACATTAAGCGATGATTAATATATTGTGCAATGCCTTTACATGATGGGAAGGATTATGCTTCATTCCTGCGTTTATATGGTGTGTTGTATGAAATGCTTGACTGTGTTGTTAATAACACACAAACAATATACTATGTAAATTTTAAAGGCATTGAAAGTATCTATATGAATATAAACTAAATCTTGACAATGATTAGCATAAGGACTTCTTTTGTTATGGTTTAATCATTACATTAAAGATAACTTGCTTGACATGGTCTGAGTGCTTTTACTAGTTACAAGCCCAGGTTACAGTTTATGTAAGACTATGTTAATGCTGAGGATTACCACCTTACTTAACATAATAAACTATGATCTTACATAAGGGAATTCTTCAGCCTGTTGTGATGTATTCAGTGGTGTTGGGTCGTCATCTTTACTTGACCAAAATTTGGTCCAAAGGATCTATGTGCACTCATGAGTATGGCACGACCTCATAAGAGGAATTGACTTACATTGCATAATGGTTGATCCTCCTTAGGCTGTAAACATTAAACTGTGGAATGTCTCAACACTGAGGGAATGTGGCTATTTATTTCCTAAATGGATGACAATATCTGTGGCATTTCAAGGTGATCGTATCTCATCCAAGAGGGATGGTTGCGCGTCACCGCTAGTAACCAAATTCCCCTGAGACCCTTAATAAATGCAATCATGCTTGTAAGGTTTTTGTGAACCTCATGGTGCTCCGTGGCATGTTGCATGAGAGCTGGAGACCCTTCAGGAGTTCACTGCAAGTTCTTAATAGGGGGTGACTGAAATAATGCCAACGCAGATATGCCTGGAATTCCCTGTCCCTAAGTGGGGACATGCTGAAAGTCGAGGACTTAACCATTATGCTCATAGGATGCATGCCTACATTCAAAACCTCTAAAGGATTTTCTGATCCCTTTGAGGAATTCCAATCTTCATGTGGCCATCATGGTGCCTCATGAACTCTGTTGACTCAGGAAGAGTGGCTCTAGCATTAGCTTAGGAGGGATAGCACCAACAGGTGCTTTAGTAAGCCATAGTGGCCATAAATGAACCTCGACACAAATCCAAATTCTTGAATAACCACTATAGCCAAGCCACAAAATGAATCCATGCTCAAATGGAAAATTTATGCATAGAGCAACGTTGTGGAAAAGCTAGGCGGAAACTTAAACTTATAGTTTAATCAGATAAAATTAAGCGATTGTTTTAAGGAAAACCTCACCGTGAAAGCCCTAGATTGGATGCCCAAATTTTTCCTTATCAGGATTTTGCGAATGGAGGGGTGACATAGCCCGAAGGCCACATCCCGTAGACTTGTTTTAGCAATGTAAAGGATTGGTAGGACTGACGGGGCACCATGCCAGCTAAGCTTATGATGCGAAGGCGGGGAGTTTTCTCATTGGATGGAAGTGGAACCCATTTGATAACTCATTCCAGAGGGTCCTGTTGAGCCCTAAAACTGTCTTCTCTTTTGCCAAACTTCACTTCATTTCATCATTCCTTTATCATTTCATAAACCTAAAACTCAATGAGAATGACTAAGATTACTTAAAGGTTGCATACAATGATTAAATTATTGTACTTTTGTGATTTTGCTGTCTTAATGATTTTTGAACATTTTTAGCTATATAATGCATTCATTCCGTAACCAGTCAAGCGTTCCGTAGCTATTTTGGTGTTTAAGTATGTTACAGGTGTCATCTGGAGAAAAGGCACACATAGGTGGATTCCAAATCTTTCCTACATCATTCGTTCCTTTCCACGAAGACTGGATTGAAAGCTGGAGATGCCTATGCACGTGGTTAAAGCAAAAGTCAAGCAAGTTGTCTTCTACAGGAATCAGGACCCTTGATTTGCTTTACAGCAAATCAGGAATCCTAAAAGAGTTCTATTTTGATTTTAACTTTAAAACTACACCTGTACCTACTTTTGTTCAATGTTAGTTATGTAATTGCATATAAATTTAGCTCGGTAATTCCGAGAGGAACAAGTTTTGATACATACTTTATCATTACTGTGATACTCTGTTTTTAAGCATTTTGATAATAGGAGTAAAAAACTTTGATGCTGTTTTGAATACAACCTTGAGGAGTTAAAGGATTCATGCTGAATTGATAGCAGAGGGCCCCTGCTATTCGAGGAAGCTTTACATGTTTTCTAGATAAGTAGTTTTCAATTCTGTTTTGTCTTATTTCCTTACTTAGACTGCTTTCTAAAATTATATCTTTTAGCATTATGTTTCATGTCATTTTCTTAGATAAAAGATCCTCATGATATTACAATTAGTCTTTTTCTCAAGTTCTTCCAATATATCTCTATTAAATGAATGGGATTTAATTGTAATATTCTGAGTTACTAGCATTTCAGTTTCTGTTATTTAGATTAAGAAGATCCTCATTATCTTACAGCTATTCTCTTTCTCAAGCTCTTCCAATATATCACTACTATATGAATGGGATTTAGTTGTACTATTTTGAGTTATTAGCATTTTCTGTTGTGCAATTAGATAGAAGTTCCTCATCTTATTACAAACAGTCTTTTTCAAAAGCTCTTCCAATAAACCTCTAAATCACGAATAAGACTTATTTGTAATACTGTGGGTTACTGATTGTTTGTTTTATAGAAGATCCTTATCACATTATGCCTAATCTCTTTCAACAAACTCTTCCAACAAACCTCTAACTCATGAATGAGATCTAGTTGTAATGTCATAAGTTGTTTCAACATTTCATAGGAGATCCTTATTACATTATAGTAATATTTTTCTCAAGCTATTCCAATACACCTCTATCATATGAATGAGATTTCACTGTAATGTTCTAAGTTACTGTTTGTTTTAATACTTCTTTTATGTTTTAGGAAGATCCTCACTGCATTAGAATTTAATCTCTTTCACAAGCTATTCCAACAAATCTCTAACTAAATGAATCAGATTGAGTTGTAGTGTTTTGAGTTACCTTTCATTTTCATGAATGTTTATTTGAAAGCTATAATATCCATGGATTAGGACTCTGTATTTTCATGATTTTCTAATTAGGGAGAGAACTTGCAACTAAACTTTGTTTTAATTCATCTACTAAGATTTCATTTTTCTTCCTTTTTGACATAGATTTAACTTCATCTTCTTAGCATAGAATAGCATACTAAGAATCAAACATAACAAAACCCAAAACATCAATAAAACACTGGAAACAATAAAATAAGAAAAGGGATACTTAGGCACATATAGTGCAAGTACACTTCATCAGTTTACTAGCCCTGGTTGATAATTTATGCTATCAATTTAGGACACTAAATTGAATAAACATTTTGGCACTGTTGCCGGGGAAGTGTAACTAGGTAGCCTTATTTCCTATTTCCCAAAAATAATGATATGCGTAGAGAAAGATATTCTAGGGGTAGATTTATAAGAGGCAAAAGCTTAATTCCCACAACTCCACTCACTCCACCAAGACCAAGAAGCAGCACACCTCCAACTCAAACCCACATTCCATACTATACTAGTCATAGGCTTCCAGAAGTTTCAAGAACAAATATCCCATCAGGAAGATCTCCCACTTCATCCACTGAAGCAATTCTAGAGGAAGAGGATCCAAGGACTCCTACAGAAGGGATAACCTTTTTCATTTCCACAGGGGAATATATTCCAGCATAAGAATTACAAATCCCTATTGAAGAGGAATAAGAGGACTATTTCTTAAATATACCCTTGATATAAGAACCAGTAGAACAACTAGCTCTTCCAATTGAACCCTATATCAATTCAGAGGAATGTATCATCATGGCAAAAGAAGGGGAAGGAGAAGTCTTTAATGGAGAACATACACTGTTTGGAGGAGGTAGAGGTAGAGGAGGAGATAAAGGAAGAGGTAGAGGTATAGAAGAAGGTAGAGGAAGAGGAAATGCAGAAGAAGGAAGAGGTAGAAGGGAAACTGGAAGTCCTTTTGGATTCCCTATAATAGATGAGGAGATTAATGCAACTATGAAAAATATCTCACCCTCTGTTCTTCCAAACTTTCATGGACTAAAAAGTGAAGATCTCGATACCTTCTTATTTGAATTTGAAGTTCTATGTAGAACCTATGATTACCTACAAGATGCTCAGAAACTTAAACTGTTCCCTTCAACATTGAAAGGAGCAGCATTAAAATGGTTTATGAGTTTAATCACTAGGTCTATTAGGACATGGGATGAAATGAGAAAAGAATTTCTAGACAGATATTTGGATTACTGTATACTAGTCAACCATAAGGAAGAAGTGTTCAAGATGATGCAAAAAGAGGATGAAAATCTGGAAGATTTGTTGAAAAGATTTAACTATAACATCAAGAGGGCAAAAATTGAAAACTTAGACCAAGATACTTTGAAAGCTCTTTTGTTGAAGAAAATTAGGGATGAATGGATAGATATTATTAATATGATGGGGAAATGAGACATATCTCAACTTTCATTACCTGATATAGCAAAACTATGTATTAATATTTCAAGAGGAAAATCTAAGATTTTAAATGGACCAAGAGACCTTGCTCTTGCAAGGGCAAGAAAATCTGCACCTGGAACAGTAAGTAGGGCAGAAATAGGAAATATTCTTGATGAATTCAAACCTTACATTCTGGGGAGTCTTAGTGAGAAAATAGACACCCTTAAGTTACAAAACAAGCAGAAATCTAAAACTGATGCTTTAGCAATCTTTTGTCCCAAATGTAGGAAGAAGCATGCCTTAAGAGAGTGTCCTTTGGATGCAAAAGTAATAGAGACTTGTGCAATTTGTTCAGAAAAACATGAGACCAAGAATTGTCCCTCAATCCCTGGCCTTAAAGTTGTCTTTCAACAAGAAACAACCACAAATTCCACATAATATTTTAATTTTGTCTCTAGAAGACCTTGGCAGGGACCTCAAACATAAGGGTTTAGTAATCAAATGTATAATCAACCCCCACCTAATTGGAACTCTTAGCAGCAACCTTGGCCCCAATTTCAAAATCAATCTCAACCTTGGGCTCAAGGAGCACAAAATCCTTATGGAAGGTTCTCCCAGTATTATCAATATCCACCCTCTTATCCCTCATATCCAACATATCCAAAATTTCTTCCTCAACAAAATCCTTAGCATAATCCACAACATCAAAACCAACATCAAAATCAAAATCAAAATCCACCACTTCCATTACCATTTCCTCAAAAAGCAAATCAGTTGCCTGGCCAGCCAATACCAAACCCCAATAATAAAAACCCTCAGAATACATCTATGATAGAAGGTCAACAATTTCCAACCTATTTGATTACTCCTTTAGACCTTAATGATGTTCAACTTAGGTATGGAAGAATACTTGAAAGAAAGAAACCTTCTGTAGTTATACAAGAACAAAACAATTCTGAGGAAGATTCTCTATAGGTAAATAATTTTTTTGAAGAAAACACATCTTTTCAAGACCAAAATATTGAAAAATAAAAACAGAAAGAACCAATAATTTCAACTCCTATGTTAGAACAACCATCAACATCTACTACTACACCTCCTTTTCCTGAAGATTACAAATTGATAGGGGTGTAGAGAAACAAATTGTGATGCCTAACTATGATTTCCTAAATGAGTTAAGAAATGTTTGTATCAGATTCCATTATTACAGGCCATCAAGGAAATCCCTATTCTAGCAAAGACAATAAAAGAGTTGAGTATGAAAAAAACAGGAAAAAGAATAAAAAAGATAAAGAAAATACAACTGGTAGGAAAAATAGCAGACATAATGATGGGAAATATTGCCATTCCAAAATATCTAGATCCTGGAAATCTAGTTGTTAAGATACATATCAATGGAATAGAAATTCCAAACACACTTATTGATCTAGGAGTAGCAATCAATATCATGAGTAGGCAAATCATGAAAAAAATAAAACTTCCTAATCTTCTTTTTACACCCACACTATTACAACTAGCAGATAGATCTGTAATCAAACCATATGGGGTATTAGAAGACATTCCAGTGTCCTTATATTCTTGGGAGTATCCTGTGGATTTCATGATCCTAACTCGTAAAAATGATCTAGGAGGACATCCTATTATATTAGGAATACCTTGATTAGCTACAGCTGATGCTTTCATTAGCTGTAGATCCAGTGATATGTACATCTCTGATGGAAGTTCAACCAGGAAATTCACCTTGTATCCTCCAGTAAGAACAATCACAGAATTAGATGATACTCAATGGATTGATGATGATGAATATATATAACCTCTCTTCACTATTTCAGAAATTAGTGAAGATTGTCAGATTCTGAATACCTTAGAAAATCATGAATCTTCTTCAGAATACAAATGTGAACAATTTCAAGAAGAATCCAATATTGAGTTTTTGTCATCAAGACATATGTCTCTCTACTCCATGGAAGAATTTGGTAGCTCTACAATTGAAATATTCCCAGGAAAAACCTTAAACATAAACAAAAACCTAGAGAAATTTCAACAATAAAAGCTAGTCAAAATATTATAGAGACACTCTTTTGCATATGCATGGGAGTACACTGACATGAAAGGGATCAACCCTAAGACTTGCACTCATCATATCTATATAGAGGAAAATTGTAAACCACTTAGACAGCCTCAGAGAAGGATGAATCCAAACCTTAGGGAGATTGTTAAAGAAGAGTTGCAGAAATTGTTAAATGTCAACTTTATTTATCCCATTTCAGACAGTCAGTGGGTTTCTTCTTTGGTGATTGTACCCAAGAAAAATGGTAAATGGAGGGTATGCATTGACTATAGAGAACTAAAAAAAGTTATTCTTAAAGACCATTTTTCCTTACCCTTCATAGATCAGGTGTTATACATATTAGCAGGCAAAAAGTAATTTTCATTTTTGGATGGTTTCAGTGGTTACAACCAAATTCAAGTTGCACTTGAGGATCAAGATAAAACCACGTTTACCTGTCCTTGGGGTACCTATGCCTACTGAGTATTACCTTTTGGATTATGCAATGCACCCGCAACATTCCAAAGGGCAGTATTAGGAATATTTTCAGATCTAATACATGACTGTGTAGAAGTATACATGGATGACTTCATAGTTTATGGAAACACATTTGAAGAAGCCTTAGAAAACTTGGAAAAAGTCCTAAAAAGATGTAAAGAGGCAAACCTTTCGTTAAGTCATGAAAAATGTTTCATGATGTTCACTGAAGGTATTGTCTTAGGAAATCATATTTCAGGAGATGGGATTAGAGTTGATGAGTTAAAAGTTGAAGTCATCTCCAGATTATTAGTTCCAAGTTGTGAGAAAGATGTTAGGATTTTTCTAGGATTTACAGGATATTATAGAATATTTATAGAAAACTTCACTAAGATAGCAGAATGTCAAGTGATGGTTGCAAATGGAGGAACTATAAATTTCTCTGGAAAGTTCCATAATGTCAAGTTAAACATGGGGGAATATGTATTGAATATTACAATGCTCTCATTCCAATGGGTGGTGCTGATGTTGTACTAGGAGTACAATGGTTATAATATTTCGAGATGATAGCTTTTAATCTTCAAAAATTTTTCTTGAAATGTTTTTCGTAAGGAAAGGAAGTTAAATTACGGGGTATCGAAGGGAAGCTAGGAAAGATAATCAACTCTAATGTCATGACAAATCTTCTGAAGAAAGAACAACAAGGCGTAATTGCACAATTATGCTCACTAGAGGTTCAAACATCAAAATAATCTATTTATCTAGATCTACAAAAAGTATTGGACAATTATTCCAAGGTGTTTGAGACTCCCAAAGGACTCCCACCTATTCGTGATTATGATCATGCTATTCATTTGATTCCAGGAAGTGTTCCTCCAAGAATCAGGCCTTACAGATATCCTTATGCTCAAAAGAGTGAGCTTGAACATATTATTGCAGAAATGATAGAGGATGGTATATTTCAATATAGTCAAATTTCTTTCTCTGCTAGAGTAGTATTGGTGCACAAGAAGGATGGATCATGGTGCATGTGTCCAGATTATATGGTGCTTAATAAGCTCACTATTAAAGATAAAATTCCATTCATGTGATTGATGAATTATTGGATGAATTACATGGAGAAATTTATTTCACCAATTTGGAACTCCGTTTAGGATATCATCAAATTAGAATGAAGACTGAAGACATTCCAAAAACATCATTTAGAACTTATGAGGGTCATTATGAATTTTTGGTCATGTCTTTTGGCCTTACAAATGCACCTTCTACATTTCAAGATTCCATTTTCAAAACCTTCCTTAGAAAATCCGTGTTAGTATTTTTTGATGATATATTGATCTACAACGGGGCTTGGAAGGATGATATTCAACATGTTGATAGGGTGCTCAAAATATTAGAGGAGAAACAATTATACGCAAAAACCTCCAAATGTTTCTTTGGAGTACAAGAGGTGGAATATCTGGGTCATATTGTATCCCAGGAGGGTGTTAAGGTAGACCCTAAAAAATTAAAGCCATTAAGGAATGGAAAGTCCCCACAACCATAAAGAAATTGCGAGGTTTTCTCAGGTTAACAGGGTATTATCGCAAGTTTGTTAAGAATTATGGGAGAATAGCAGCACCTCTAACACATTATTGAAGAAAGATGCATTTTCATGGACTCCGGAAGCAACTAATGCCTTTGAAAATATTAAAGAGGCAATGTTCCAAGCATCAGTCTTAGCTACGCCAGACTTCATAAAAACCTTTATTGTGGAATGTGATGCCTCAGGAAACGGAATTGGCGTTGTTTTAATGTAAGAGGGAAGACCATTTTCTTTAAAAAGTCGTCCAATCAAAGGAAAGTATTTATAGAAAGCTATTTATGATAAGGAAATGTTGGAAATACTACATGCACTAAAGAAATTGTGACCTTACCTAATGGGAAGACACTTCAAGCTAAAAACTGATCATGATAGTATTAAATAATTTTTGGAAAAAAAAATATCTTCAGAAGAGCAGCAAAAATGGGTCACAAAGACGTTGGGTTATGACTTTGATATCATCTAAAAAAAAGGGAAGCTAAATGTTGTTGCAGATGCACTCTCGAGAAAGGATGATGATGTGGAAGCATTGGTTTTTTCCTTTTCTATTATCCAACCAGATTGGATAACCGAAGCAAGGGAGGAATGGAAGACTAACGAAGAAGTGTGGACACTCATTCAAAAGTTGCAGCAAGATCCCAGTACATATGATACATTTAGTTGGAAAAATGATTCCTTATGGTACAAATATCACTTATATCTTTGTAAGAATTCCCAACTCAAAATATTCATTTGGAATTTCACACCTCTCCCGTAGGAGGAAACTTAGGATTTTTAAAGACTTACCACAGGGTGAAGAAAGTTTTTTTTTGGGATGGCATTAAATCTGACATTCAAAAGTTTGTGGCAAAATGTTTGGTTTTCCAGCAAAATAAAGTTGAGACATTTAAGACCCCGGGTCTGCTACAAAATTTATCCATTCCAAGTCAATGTTGGGAGGAGGTTTCAATGGATTTTATCACAGGTTTACCTAAGTCCGAAGGAAAGAGTGTCATCATGGTGGTAGTTGATAGAATTACCAAGTATGCACATTTTTTTGCATTATCTCATCCATTTAAAGCGAGTATAGTTGCTACTGCATTTATGGAAACAGTTAAAAAGCTACACGGAAACCCAAAGATTATTGTAAGCGACAGAGATCCCATTTTCACTAGAAATTTTTGGATGGAATTATTTTATTGTTTGGGTACTCAACTAGCTCATATCTCATATTATCATCCTCAATGCGATGGGAAAACTTAGTGAACAAATGTTTGGAAGGATATATTCATTGCTTGGTATCTGATAAAAAAACACAATGGGTCAAGTGGTTACCTCTCGATAAATGGTGGTATAACACTTCCCTCCACACTGCAGCAAAAAGGACCCCATTTATGGCACTTTATGGGTATCATCCACCGTCCATCACATCATCTCTAAAAGAAAATTCTAAGGTTCAAGCAGTGGAAGATCACATTGAACATCAACAACGAGTTCTCCAACTCTTAAAGTATAACCTAAATTTGGCATAAAACCAAATGAAACAACATGCCGATCAACATCGCAGCGAGAGAAGTTTTGATGTAGGAAACTGGTTATTTTTACGGCTACAACCATACAAACAAATGTCCCTCAAGTAAGTTAAGAAAAATAATAAATTATCGGCAAAGTACTATGGTCCTTACAAGGTGTTGCAAAAGATTGGTACTATGGCATACAAATTGGGGCTTCTTGCTTCTTCACGAGTGCACCCAATTTTCCATGTTTCATGCTTAAAGAAGGTTATAGGGGACAAAATTCCAGTTCAATCAATATTTCCAGAACTTGATGAGGAAGGAAAAATCATATTGGAACCTGAAGCAGTCACGAAAACAAGAACTCGACATCTACGAAATTGATCAATTTCAAAGTATCTCATCAAGTGGAAGAACTTACCCACTGAATACTCCACATGGGAAGATGATAATTTTATAGAGAAGCATCCAAAACTACTCAAGCGTTGAGGACAACACTTTTTTGAAGGAGAGGGGCATGTTAGGTCCCTATATTACTAGTGTAGTCCCTTATTGTTGTTAGTGTAGCCCCCTTATTGTTATTGTTGTACCCCTGTAGTCCGCATATTGTTATTATTGTGCCCCATAAAATCCCACTATTGTTATTTTTGTGCCCTTACATTATTATTTTTAGGTAGGCTAGGATTCTATTGTGACCCCATGAACTCCTATATATAGAAATGAGGTTTTGTCATTTGTATCATCCAAGAATTGTTCACTTATGTAATGTAAAGGAGGCCGTCCCGTAGAAGTGGTTTATTCCTAAGTTGTTTATCTATATTTTCTTCTATTTTGTGAGTTGGTTTCATAACATACACTTATAATCAGGCTCACCGTAGGAAAGCTTATCTCAAGTCATAGAAATATTGTCACTCTAATATGATTACATTACTTTCACTATTTCCTTCTTTTTACTTCATGGCGGAGGCTTGTTTTATAGTTGATTTGGAGAGGTGGAGGGGATGAATATATATGTATTTGACTTGATTTTTCATTAGTCTTATCATCCTTATCCTTCATTTGATCACTATTTTTACCTCTTTCAACATTATCATCTTGCTCCAACAACCCTAGCCTCCATAATGCTCTTTGTTTGAAGGGTTTTAGCATTCAACACCTTTTACCGGGCCACTAGGAGCATTACAATGTTGTCTGCTAGTGTCTTAGGGGGATTGGAAATCTAATTTGAGTTTATTTTAGAGTTTTCCATGAGGTAGGTGCAACATCTCAGGCTTAATTTTCACTGCTTCTCCATTGGTCTCAAGGGAGTGTCTAATTGAGCTATAACAAATGCCCCCTAATATGTGAGGTAAAAATAGAGACTGATGGCCAAAATACAATACATCACAATAGTATGGTAATCAATGGGGAGCTCAAATACTGGAAGCTACAAGGATTTGCAAAAGAACAATCAGATGCATATGATATATGCCCCCAAGGTAGGCATACCTATACGCAACAAAAACTGAACAAATCATCGTCGCCAACACAATACACTAGGGATCCATGGAACAATATGAAAGATCATGGACACAAATGAGATTACAGGATGGATCCATGTCATCAAATGCTTATCATATCCACAAAATAGTTACAATGTGGATCTATGTCACAATTTATATTAAAATGACAATGGACACCAATGAGATTTCCCAAATGTGGTCCTAAAAGTACATGATACAATGAATCACCATCGCAACTTGGGCAAGGCAACATGCATGAGTGAAGTAACCAAGGTCTTTGTATTGTCCTAATGGTACAACCCTACAACATGTGAACATAAGAGATGATGTTAAGTATGCAGGGGACTATATCATTATTGGGCATTAATGAACCCTATTAATAAGCATGATGGAAATCACCATTGAGGAAAATGGCTCATAAGGTTGTAATATTCCAAAATTTTCCTTCAACAAATTGGAATATTAGATTTTGCTAAATTAACTTAGGAGATGAATAATTGGGTGAGAAGGTCCATTCATAATAAAAACATGGATAAAACCCCTCTAGTATGAAAGGGGATCAGCCTTGGAACTAGATTTCACACCCTCATGTGTGAGAGGAGACATTTTGCAAAGAGGCTTGGTTAAGTTTGACCAAGTCAAACAACGTAGAGGTATGAGGTGGAAAGCATCTATGGGACAACGCAGAGATAAAGGAGGGAATATTCCTTGAAGGAGGAAACCCTAATAGAGTGGGACCCATGGAGAGGGAGCTCTCATGTGTTTAAAAGGAGGGTAAGGCAGCCATTGTTTCTCATGCATATGATTATTGATTTCATGTCTGCTTAGACATTTTTGCAATCCCGGCTGTTTAGCTGAGTTGCTGTGCTGCTTAGCACAAGGATCTCCTACTTAGGAATCCTTCTCCTTTCTTGAGAAGCCTCTTGAAGGAGTTGTACTGATGTGTCTCACATCTAGGCTTGAGGCCAAGCATCCTCCTCTAGGACAACGTTATTGCTGCAACAACATAATTGGGTGTTGCAGGGTGTTGCAGTGAGAAGTTACAACACCTCTTCCATTGCTTGTTTTTTAGAGGGAGTGTATTTATTTTCTTTGGAGGATCAGTTTGGAGCTATCAGATCTTATTTTATATCTTGGCACTTGGCCAAATCATTCTATTCCACCTACAGCGCAGTTACCCTCTTAGACTGTGTTATTTTCATGGAGCACTTGTAGTGAGGGTCTGCAGTGTTGATTGGAGGGTGAGATCTCAAGTGTAAGGATCAGACTTCCACATAGGAGATCCATTGGAGGAGGTCTACTACAGATTTCTCATCATCCTTAGCCTTCTCTATTTAGTTCCATATTTGAGTTGCAGCTGTTTCCTAGCAACTCCGACATTTTTTCCATTTTATATATTTCAGCCAATCCTTTGGAGGATCGATGTATTATTGTTTCTGAGGGTTAGATCTTTGCTCCCCCATTGTATTTGAGCCATATCTTGTCATATCTTTCAGTTATCATGTAATATGGAGTAGTAACTTTTATAAACTGCGTCCTCTTAGCCTGGGTTTACGCATAAATAGCAATGTTCTTCTATTTTCATGTACATGTCTTGTTGAGGCTTGCATTGCCTTTCTTGAGTGGATGCTTCCTCAAGAACTTGTACTTTATTTGCTGCTATAAAATTATTTGTTGGCTATTTAGATCTTCATATGCTCATGGTTGCAAAATAACGCTGTCATTCCAACTCTTGTGCTTACATTGTTGCAGTCCCTCATCGGGCACCTTTTTGAGGATATCTAGTGGTGGGAGATTTGTTTAACCACTCTAGAAGGATTTATTTGGAGCCATATCTTGGATTTAGGACTTATATACATTGATCTAAGGGATCCAGGCCCTGATTTCAATTCCTGTAGCAGCCATTACTGGAAAATGCGTTTTCCAGTCATGCCTTGCTAGTTGTTCCAGATTTGGGATATTACAAAGGTACTTAATACAACATAATGAGTGTGAATAGATGTGGTGATGTTGAAAATTCATGGAATTATTAAAAACAAGGGCCAATGAGGTGAACCTAATATCAAATACAAGGAAGCTTACCATTGATCATTGCAAGCTCTAAGGTATTGACTAGTTTCTGGATCTACTCTCTAGATAATGATTTGGTGTCAATGGGAAGAGACCCCTTGAAGGATGGGATTGATGTATCCTCCATCATTTGACTTGAAAAAAATGTGAACATGATGATGTGAATAATAGATGATGAAGTATGATGCACAAATAATTTGGAGATGGCCAATAAAAAAGGTCAAATGAGGTTGTAGATGGGTAACTTTGGTTGAGACTCTCCTTCAACATATTTCGATGTGGCACAAAATGTGAACTTGGTAGCTTGGAATAAAGAAAACCATTCAAAACATAATGATGACATAAGAGGTATCATCAAAACCCATGTGATTGGAAGGGTAAATAATGAGGTGAGATATTGACTTGGGTAATGAGTTATTTAACTCACGTTGATGGTCTTCCTTTGAGGCTAGGCTAAGACCAATTGTAAGGGATTGACACAAACCTGTGTCATGTTCAAGGGTGACTGAAAGATACTATTATAGAATGAGAATGAACAATACTTTCTCCCTCCCTTTTTGTATGGTTGATATCATTCATAATTTTACAAACATGAAATATAATAAAAGTAAGCTAGATAATTCCTTTTTGTTTAGTTTTAACGAGCCCGAAAAATAGTTAAAATTATACTTGAAAGTGTGTGATTTTTATGAGGTTTGTGACGAGCCTAAAATAGAGGTAAAAGTGTGTTTGGAAAATTCTCCTAGTTTAATGAGAATGAGAGAAGGATAATAGTGTTCTTTCCATATTTCATCTTAGATAATGAGGAGGAAAGAGTCAAAATAAACTTGGAATTTTCATCACTTTAACAAAGATGAAAAGAATAGCAAAAAGAAGCCTGGGATTTTCATTCTTTAATGAGCATGAAAAGATCACCAAAATAAAGCTTGTTTTGGAGAGATGAGTGGTATAAGGGTATGAATTTAGTTCCAAATCAAATGGAACTAACCTAAGCAAAGGAAAAGTGGTTTGAGAAGGTAAGTCCACTCATTGTAGTAGTCTCTCATTAAGGTAGATATGGTTTGCAAACTAGAAGAATATTGATGTAGAGGCAAGAGGTTAACTGTGATTGCAATGGCGGTAAGTGAGATGAAGGCAAAAAAAGGTTGAGAAAAATTCAATAGGATGTTGAGAACCATAGGCATATGTGGCTATAAAGCAAGAAACATAAAAGTATTTGGGAACTGTAACAACCCCACATTAAAAGTTCATGTAATAAAGGTTAATAAAATAAAAATAAGACCAAGGTCATGGGACATGTATTCCAAGCTGAATGTTGGGAAAAACATCCTAGTGGGTGTCACTTTCAGTTTACTTATGGCTAAGGAAAATGGAAAAGGAATTAGAAAAGGAAAAGAGGCAATAATTGGCATTTATTTATGAAAATAAAGGAAATAGGATAAAAGGGAGATGAAGGTCACATATTTGCATGAGAGGGAAATTAGAGGGAAAATGAAGGAAATAGAGGCATCAATGATAAAAATACACATGAGAATCAGGTCACAATTTTTTCCCAATTTTAAAGCAGGTGTAGCAAAGGAAAGAGAGCGAGCACTTGGAAAAGAAAGTAAAGGAAGGAAAATGAAAGCAAGGAAAATTATGGATCAGTAGCTTCAATAGGAAGATCTGGTAGTAATAGGTTGCATGTGTGATTTCATAGCTAAGGTGTGAATGCGTGGTTCACGCATTCGTTTATTTGGTTCATTTGTTGTCATTGGCATGGGTTTTGTCGGGTTTGACAATGGTTTCAGCCTTGCCTTGCCATTTCTTGGATAGCCATGGAGAGATGGGATTCTTTTCTCGTTTGAGATTTGAAATTCCGAAAGGTTTTGGAACTGGGAGAGGTGGTCTTAGGAAAATTCACAAGGGTTGGGGGTGGAGGTGGTTTAATATTTGGGAAGCCCTCTACAGGTGGGTGGAGATAGGAAAATTCCTCAAGGTAATGGTGAAGAAACTCTGAGGAATTCAAGCTTGTTTTGGTTTCGTGATCCCTTGACTGGTTTTGGCGATATCACTATAGCCTGAGGGTGGAGGTGGTTTTATCTTTGGGAATCCCTGGTTGTTTTTGTCTTGAGATCACACATTCATGCTTGGAATATGACACAGATGTGATTAGTTGAAATAAATATTTTGTTCAGCCCCCAATAAATGGTCGGGTGGTACGTGGAAGTCCATGACTTGGTTGGGATTTTCATATGTTAATAAGAGCTATTTTCCTATTGTGATCCATGAGTACTTGTACTTGTGATTATGTGAGTTTGATGATGGTTATGTCATGGTTAATATTTTGGTTATATCCTAGTTATAAGCATGGTTCTATAACATGTTCAGGCTATGGATCTTGTTATGTTTTGATTAGTTGATGAATGCATGGGATAACAAGTGTTATTGCAACTATTATGAGAGGGCATTAGACCTTCTTGGTAATTATCATATAAGTTTCAAACCCTTATGATCAGTTATGAATTCATGACTTGTAGCTTACATGTTCACCATGTTTTTTGAGAAATGACTGTCATAGTTAGGATTGGTTAGGTCAAGTCATTATTCAAGTTTTGTATGAATAAAATTGTCATTAAGTCATTTATCATTATAGAAAGTCTCAGGTAGTTCTAGGCAGTGGTCTGGAGGCTGACTTGGAAAGGTGGCTAAGATCTCAGGACCAGAAGAACTGAACTGAATAACTTAGGTCACAACCACATGGAGCTAGGATTGTGAGTGTGGTTGGAGGCTCACAATCACATGCTTTCCTTATTGTGGGTGTGGTTGGGGGTTAGGTAAGTGAAAGATCAGTTCCAGCTCAGGAATTGACTACCTGGGGTGTTTCTTAAGCTCCTGATATGTAGTTCCTGTAGGATGTTAGTTTGTGGTCAGAAAGTATCAGTTGTAGGCCCCACTTCCTTAACTGGAGCTAAGAGGTCGTGTCATGTCATAGTGTAACTCCACTTCAAATTTACCCACAGGTCTTGTAAAAGTGGGTAAATGTGGGAAAGGGCATTATAGGAACCCCTTTGTTTGTAGGGTATGGCAAGAAATAAGATGAAGAGAGATAAAGGTGCCTCAACTGCAAGACACAGAGGGATCTAAAGAGGATTCTGGGGCCTATAAATTGACATTGAATTTATACCAAAACAATAAGCAGGTGCTACTCTAGGATAAGTGTTACAACATGCAAAAAGAAAAGGATAAGTGTTGCAATGTGACAACACTCGATTTTATCTCCCCATTCATTTTTGTAATTTGAATTTTAATGCCAACATGGAGGCCATGATTGGCTAAAGAAACCTAATTATAAAAACTATAAATTAAATGTTAATTATAATATTGGCCTGAAGGAAGTGACAACACAGATCCATAGCCTAAGGGGATGGGTGGGCTTGCATGCTTTAAAGAGCCATGAGTCGACCAAATTAAATGTTGAAGTTGGTTACAAACCAATCGAGCTACCACCATCTAACAAAATTTGAAGTGATGTAACTGGGGCATTGTGGAGTAGAGGACATCACCCATTCCCCCCATCGACCCCCCCACAAATCAAGGAGAGGTTGGGTAGAGAATGACCCTTCAGAAAGAAAAGAAGACATCCAAACATAAACAAGTCAAAGTTAGTGCTCTCCTAGATGCACACACTAAGGAAAATATATATGCACATAGCAAAAGAGAAACATATTGGTCATTGGTTGTGTATGAGAGTTGGATTTCCCTCTTTCTAACTAGTTTTGGTGTGTAGGATTTCTCATTCTACTAGAAGATAGAGGGCGTTCAAGGCTGATTATGGATTGTGTGGAGTTGTTGAGCATGACAGTAGAATACCAAGCAATTGTGGAGTTGATTAGTGAGGCTCGTGTTTGACCTCAACTGCTATGAAAAGCAGGTGAAATCCCTTATGAATTTGCTTTAGGTCACTCGATTAGTAGTCTAAGCTTGCATGGTCAGAGGGAGGCTCAGTGGACGACTTAATGTAGAAATTTGAATAATTTGCTGAGTTATTCACCGAGATTATCCTGATTACACACTATTTAAGCTTCATGCATAATACATAACCTCTTCTACAATTGATCATCAATATGCGGAAATAGAAGCAGTCGCATTCGCACATTAAAACATAATCAAGCACACATATAACACAGTATGTAATGGGGAAAGCATATAGCTGAAAACCCCCAACTATCTGTATAATATAATGATAGAGAATCATGTAACAATCATAGTACAATACTCCTCACAAGTACTCAGTACTATCTCCAATAGTTACACACAAACTAGCTCAGATCTGAACAAGTCACAGGTTCAAATATCCTCCACTGTTTGCCTGCCTCTACTGCGCAATCCAAGATGAGAATGAATTAGATCCAAGTTCGAATCCCCTTGGCTTGTACTGCGCAATCCTCATTGGCAATCTCAATCAATGTGTGTGCAAATCTCATGCACAAGTATAGTCACAACTGATAGCCACACTCACCCTTTCACCCACCTCTAACACTGGTCTCCACTGAACTGTCCATGCATTGCAGCTAACTGATGTATTCTTTAGTTGATTTATGAGTTAATAATTAGTGAATTAATTAATAATTAATTCACACCACTCATCACTAGTGTATTTATCAGTTAGACTAAATACAACTAGTTCAACTAAGTTAAACCGAACACAACTCCACCAACTGTCTCATCAACTCCACCAAACTCTGCCACATGAGTTCTAACTGAAGTCAACCATGTAATAGCTCAACTAACCCTTAGGAAAAGTGTATTTCCTTCTGTCAGCTACATGTGCCACATCCAAGCATCAAACTGAAGTGCTCCAAGAGGAAAAGATAATGTTTATAGTCTAAATATTATTAAGGGTTAATAATATTTGACTGATCTATTTTTAGACTGGCAGTCTAAAAATAGACTTCGCCCAATATCTAAAAATAGAGGTCCATCTATTTTTACCAACATGACCAATCATCCATAAATAGCATCCTGAAACTCATAGACCATGATCCATATGTCTAAAAATAGACTTTGCGACAAAAATCACTTGTGTGGGCCCCACCTATTTTAGGTGATCACTTTCCAACTAGGATCAGGAAAGATGTTTCAGGATGCCTCCTTCACTGTTTCTTGTTGCAATCTTCAACACTGAATCCATGTGTTTCTTGATGTATGACTGATAAACCACTTGGATAGGTAAATTTGAGTCATTGTAATCCCATATGAATTTTCTTAAGTTCACTGGAGTGGTAGTCTAATATTACATGTCAGTGCGAGGCTTAGTAGATGACAAAGTTCTTGTTGTATAGTTGATAAACCACCTAGACAGGAAAATTTGAATCACCGTGGTGCTTGCTGGAGAGTTGATACACCTAGAAAGTGGATTGCAAAACCTTGTGATGCTTGATATGAAAAGAAAGTTGATAAACCATGTATAAATATCTAAATGGATTCAACTGATCTTGTAATGTACTAAATTAAAATACTGAATCACTTCTACAAATTACAGAAACCAATTTTGATTGCACAATCATGTAACAAGTAAGAGAAGGAATTTATCAATCACACAACACAAGATGTATCTGAGGAAAGCAACTTCTCAAAACCCCGCTATCTGTATATTGCATAAATTCAAGATCATAAAACAATACAATGTTGTTTCCCTTCCTGAGAAACCTCTGCACTCTGCTGACTGTCTCACTATGATCTAGGAAACATCGGTCCAATAATTAACCAATTCTCAGCCTCTGTTTGACGAGCCTTGCTTACGCATTCTTGGAGGAATTTTGGCCCTATTAAATAGGAAATTCCCAAGAACTAATTGCGAAATTCTTTCAAGGCATCCTGATGACCTCATGCATAACCTATACAATTTTCTAATTATATAGCTGATATTTATCTTCCCTTTAATCCCAATCTCAACCGGGAATTCCTTAGAACTGACATGCAACAACTATTTATAGCGAATTATCAGTTAATTAATTGAGCACTAATTGCGAATTAAATCAGATTTAATTCATTGGACCTATCACTAACTCATCTCTTAGTTAGAACTAGCTAAACTGATTTTTAACTCAAATAACTGAGTTAACTAATTACAACTCACAAATAACTGTAATTGGACTCCCTAAAACTTAGGAATAACTCTACATGCCCCCAGTGTGAATTCCAACTCGAATTAACCGAGCTAACTAAGTCTTCCTAACTCAGTTAACACTTACAAGATGTTATGAAATGGAATTACATTTTTTCTTCTAATTTAATTAAGGGAAAATTAAATCAAAATCCCCCTTGGGGTGCCATTTCAACACTCCCTCTCAACAAGAAAGGGATTATATGCTACCCTGATCATGTCTCTATGGAACTCGAATTTTCTTCTTTCCAGTGCCTTCGTCAAGTTGTCTGCATCTCGCTCCTTCGTGGGAATGTACTCTAATGACATAATCCGCTTCTGCACACAATATCTAAGATGGTGATACAAGATATCAATATTCTTGGAACTGTTGTGAAAACTAGATTAACCGAGAGTTTGATGCAACCTTGGTTATCAAAATATATGACCGTCAGATCCATCTGTCGACCAAAAAAACAAACAATTATCTTCCTGATCCAGATGGCCTCACATGCTGCTTGATTGGCCGCCATGTACTCTGCCTCTACTGAACTGAGCGCAACTGATCTTTGTTTCCTGATGTACTAGGAAACTGTTGTTCATCCTATGCTGAAGATTCCCCTTGATGTGCTCTTCCTGTCGGATGGATTCCCTTCCCAATATGCATCAGTGAAGCCTTGAAGCTTCACTCCCTGTGTTTGTTTGTACCATATTCCATAATTTGTAGTGCCTCTGATCTATCTCAACACCTTGCCTACCTTCCAAAAGAGCTTGGTAGGATTAACCATAACGTGACTAAGCTGATTAACCACATAGCATATGTTTGGTCATGTGTTCACCAAATAAATGAGTGAGCCCAAAAGCTGTCTGTAAACAATATCATCCACTACTTTGCTTGAAGTAGCATCTTCCTTCCTCCAGTTTCCTACTAGAGGAATCTCCATGAGATTGCTTCCCTCCATGTGGAAATTCCCGAGGATATCGTTGGCATAATTTCCATGAGATACAAATATCTCCCCATCTCTTTGTCATATTCCCAATCCCAGGAAATAGTAAAAGAGCCCCATTTCCTCCATCTCAAATTCTCTTGAAGTATTCTCTTTGCAAGACTTGATGAGCTGCTCATCACCTGCTAGTATTTGATCATCGACATAAAGTAAAATAATCAAAAGCTTACAACCTACCACAATATGATAAAGGTTCGCATCTGATTCACTCTTGGTGAAGCCCATTCTGGTGAAATAGATGTCGATCCTGGTGTACCAAGCACAAGGTGCTTGCTTCAACCCATACAATGCTCTCTTGATTCTGCACACATGAAACTCCTCGTCTAAGGTCTAAAAACCTTTTGGCTATTCAATGTACACCTCTTCCTCAATCAACCCATTGAGGAAGGTTATATTTAAATCCATATGATTAATCTTCCATCCCATTTGTGATGAGAGTGCAAGGATGGATCTAATTGATGAGTACCTCACGAATGGTACAAAGGTATCATCATAATCTATCCCCTCCACTTGAGATAACCCTCTAGCCACGAACATGGAGTTGTGCTTCTCCACACTCCCATATGTTTCCTGCTTCATCTTGTCGATCCACCTGGATCCTACAACTGACTTCCCTCTGGTCTTGGGACAACTTCCCATGCATTGTTCCTGATAATGGAGTCATACTCCTCAACCATGGCATCAACCCAAACTAGTTGCTACACTACTTCCTTGAAAGAGGATGGTTCTATCTCTACACCTTCACTCATAAGAGCCATGTAGCCAGTGTACCACTCTGGGGACCTTCTCTGCCTTTGTAGTGATGTGGGTGCTCTCACATTCTCTCTTTCATCTAGCAACAACCTTTCAGCCTCTCTAGTGCACTTCCTTCCATCTCTAGTGGATGGCCCTACATGAGTGGATTCTTCCACTCTATGTTCCTCTGCTTGTGGCTGCTTCTCATCACGAGGTTCTTATTTTGGAACCAAGAGATCCTCAACTACATGCAACTGAAGCTCCACATTAAGGGAAATTCACATGGCCTTCTCTTCATTGAATTTCACATCTCTTCTGATCATTGCCATCCTATGTGCTAGAAAGTACACCCGATAGTTGTGAGGTGTATCAGTGTGCCCCAAAAATATCCCCAACTCAACTGTTTTCTCTAGATTATTTCTAGCATCTTTGGTCACATGGAAATAAAATGACGAACCAAAATTTTTAAAATGCGACACATCTAGTCTCTTACTTGAAAAAGCTTCCTCTGGTTTACTCATCCCAAGTATCCGATGAAGACTTATGTTCTTCATAAATGTTGTTGTATTACATGCTTTCTCCCATTGATGCAACGGTAGGCCCTGATCATGAAACATAGCTCGTGATGCTCCCACAATAGTTATGTTCTTCCTTTCTGCAACCCCATTTTGATGTGGGTTATGAGGTGCTATCAATTCCCTTCAAATTCCTTTTGAGGCACAAAATTTCTTGAATTAGGTAGAGATATATTCTCCACCATTGTCACTCCTTAGAGCCTTCACCTTCTTCCCTGTATCTTTCTCGACAAGTGCTTTTAACTCACAAAACTTGGAGAACATCTGATCTTTATTTTGCATGAAAAAAATCCAACACTTTCGTGAAAAATCATCTACAAACATCACATAATATCTATGTTTTGTTGTGGAAGTTATCGAGAGCGGTCCACACATGTATTAGTGAACTCTCTCAAGGATTGCATTTGCTTGACTTTCCTTATCGTGAAAGGTGGATTTAGTATACTTCCCCAATATACAACCTTTGCATGTATCTCTCTATGCAAGTGCACCCTTTGGAAGTCTTGTAGAAATATAGTGCATGATCTTCAAAGCGCCATGGTGTAGATGGCCCAATATCCTGTGCCATAACTCACTGATGTATCGACTCTCCACCTTCTTTGCTTTCATGCTCAAGGAAACATAGTATTCGACATCCAATTTGTAGATGTTGTTTACTAAAACCCCTTAACACCTATCCCATGGCCTTGTGATGAAGGAATGCATTTCCTTCACTGAATATCACATCATAGCCACACTCTTCCTACATAGCAACATAAACCAAATTCTTATTATACCAGGAACATACATGACATCTTTTAATGTGATAGGATTACCTGACTACCTGATAAAGGTAACTATTCCTACACCTGTAGTGCTATACCTCCCATCATCTCCCATCTCGATGTGCATCTGGAGATCCTTCTCCTCCAAGCTACTGAAGAATTCTTTGTTGCCGGTGATATGGAACGAAGATACACTATCTAAGTACCACACAGAACCCATCACTGATGACACCATGCATGCGATGAGAGTGAAATCCAACTCAAACTATGAAGCAAGTGCTTCACTTGCTGCTCCTCCTAAGGCCTTCTTGTTGGTCTTCTTATGCGAACAATTTGTATCATAGTGTCCAAGATCATGACAGTGAAAATAATTTACCTTTGACAAGTATCCCTTCTTACTTTCCTTTTGAGACTCTTATTTGGAATAAGACGCCTTACCTTTCCATTTATTTGCCTTTCAATCCAAGGCACAATTCTCCTCGTCATCAGTATTTGAAGAGGATCCATCTCTGGTGCTCTGTAGAATCTCTCCTTCTACCAAGTAGAACCACAATCTCTCCCAATATAGTAGCTTCTCCCTCCCATTCACAGAGTCCTCATAGATATACCATCTCTTGAAAAAGACTAGAAGTGCTAGGCTCACCAAATCATCCTAGGAAAATTTTACCCCAACAATTCCAAGCTCATCTCGACATTGAGTGAAATTCATCAAGTGTTTTTGGATCGTGTCTCCCTTATCCATCTTGATCTTTCTGAGCTTGTATTTCAGTGCCAACTTCCTGTTGTCGCTATTATTCTAAAAGAGGTCTATTAAGGCCTTCCACATAGCATATGGAGTTTACTTTCCATGGATATTCGAGACAATATGATCTCAAACTCTTTCTAACAATATCCTTCTCACCTTTGCTACATTCTTCTTCCATGCATCAAGAAGTTGAGCATCTGCTGCTGCGGGCTGGGGAATATCATTGTCTATGAATGCCTTTAGTCTATTTTCCTCTAGCACTGCCTCCATCATTTCCTTCCATGCTATGTAATTTGAATTTCCCTTAAGGCATATTTGAGTCTCAACCCATTGAAAGACGTCTTGATTTGCTGCTGGTCCTGAAGAATAAATATGCAAATTCGATGTACCTATTTAAAGAAAACTCTGGTTCTTCTCTTCTACTGTGATTCCTACTATGATACCATGTAGAAATATCTAAATGGATTCAATTGATCTTGTAATGTACTAAAACAAAATACTAAATCACTTCTACAAATTGCGGAAACCAATTTCGATCACACAATCACATAACAAGTAATAAAAAGAAATGATCAATTGCACAACACAAGATGTATCTGGGGAAAGAAAATGCTCAAAACCATGCTATCTGTATATTTCATAAAGTCAATATCATGAAACAATACAATGCTATTTCCCTTCCTGAGAAACCTATGCACTCTCTTGACTGTCTCACTCTAATCTAGGAAAAATCGATCTAATACTTAATAGACTCTCATCCTATGTCTGACCAGCCTTGCTTACGCATTCTTGGAGGAATTGTGGCCCTATTAAATAGGAAATTCCTAAGAATTTATTTCTCAATTCCTTCAAGGCATCATGATGACCTCATGCATAACCTGTACAATTTTCTAATTATACAACTGATAGTTATATTCCCTTTAAACACAATCTCAACTATGAATTCCTTAGAACTGACATGAAACAAATATTTATAGCGAATTATTAGTTAAATTTTTGACCACTAATTGTGAAATAAATCAAATTTAATTCACTCGACCTATCACTAGCTCATCTCTTAGTTAGAACTAGTTAAACTGATTTTAACTCAAATAATCGAGTTAACTAATTAAAACTCACAAATAGCTATAAATGGACCCTCTAAAACTTAGGAAGAACTCTACATGCCTCCAGTTTGACCTCTAACTCAAAATAACTAAGCTAACTAAGTCTTCCTAACTTAGTTAACAGTTACAAACTGTTATGAGATGGATAAATTAGAAGCCCCCTTGGGGTGCCATTTCTTGGTTCCATTTGAACAAACCACCTATAAATTTGGATTCAACCTCCTAGACTGAGACTCGATCTGGACCTTGGGTGAAGACCTATGAATGAGCTCAGAGAGAGAGTGAGCCACTGTGTTACTTACTTCCAAAGGATAGTTGATAAGCTACCTGGATAGTGGATTCCATCTCCTGAGCGTTTACTAAGCCTCAGTGTGAATTTTACTTGAGAAAGCATGCCCTTAGGCTTTGATCCAACTAGGGGGTGGTCAGGTTCAAGAATATTTTAGTGTAGCTGGCCTATGGTTGGGTGGAGAGCGGAAGTCCATCCTTTAGTTTCCAGCGATTCTAATACACTTAGATAAGTATAGTGGTTTATACATATTTGGATTGTGGGCTATGGAAGTTCTTGTTATGTTATTTATTAGGGCATGGTCCTAAATATTCATGAATGAATTCTTTAGGTTCACTATTATGTTAACGAATGACAATTATCTTATATATCTATGATTATAATGAATAATACATTGTGAAGTTTGCTACCATACCCATGATTAGCAAGTCCTATTATATGTTGCGAATTCAAATAAATATTTGGATTGTGATGGCAGATACTTAACTCATGACTAAGTTAGTAAATAGTGGGTCTATGCACATTCATACTATATGTAATTGAGGAATATAACATCTTAATGCTTAGATATTTCATAATGTTTAAAAGACAGACTATAGCTCTCTTTGAGTAGTATGTAAACTTGTATGTATTTTTAAGATGATTTGTGGTTCACATCTCATTGAATGAGATTAACCAACCTGCAATAGGACAACAAAGCTAGATTGTTATATATGCTCCTCCTAGTACAACATTGTAGCATGTGTAAATTGGTCTTTGGGAACAAGATCCTTCTCTTATTATTAACCTAGTGTATTTTGGAACCCCTTTTTGTTACTAGGCATGACAAAATATTTTTGAAGGGTCATTAGACCATGATTACTAGGAAATTTGGCATTCAGGCTATCACCCCCTTGCCTTAAGGAATTTCCCTTATTCCTTATCTCCTTAGTAAGTGTCCACTTTATCACAACCTAAATTTCTCTTGGGCTAGATATTATTCCAAGTTAAGTTCTTATATGGGGTGTCATCCTTTATGAAGGCCCAAATTAGTTCAGGGCTAGCCTTCATTCTAAATTATGAGTAGATCTAGGGGTGGCAAGGGTGCATACCTTCTAACAACACTGATGTAATTTAAATCTGACATTGTTTCATTATTGGAGGGTTTGATCATCAGGGGAACCTTGTCGAGTGGAACCTTTCCACCAAACGATCGGACCACTAGCCTCCAAAAATGTTTGTGATCTCATCTCTTGGGAAGGGCTGATATGATGTTGGAACTTGACTAATGGAATCCTCCACTGGGTCATCGAGCCTCCAGATATGTCGAGGAGTTACGTAGGCATATGAGAAAAGGAGTCTATTCAGAATGATGTGTCTTAGGGGTGGACCCCAACGATCCCTCGATGATAAACACTTGGCACTTCCCATTGTTATTGGACATTTTCAATGGTGGGATCATAACATAGAATGGATGAGTCAATTCTATGTGAAGTGTGATGGGATGGTCCTATCAGACTCGTGGGCCACTGGATCACTAGATTGATAATGGAAGTCATGCGAGGAACATAGAGAGTCGAGAGAACTCCAATTCAATGTGCTTCGATCGAATGTGACGTGGATCTGGGGATGGCACCATGGTCGACGAGCTCAACCTTCAACCTTCTCATGAAGTGAACCAACACCTTATCATATAGAGTAACCAAACTTCTATGGAGGGAGTACCTTACAGGCCATTTTATGATGGTGTTGCAGTGCAACGTGGGATATTTGGATGCCACATGAGTACCACATGGAATCCTAATGGTGACACAGGTCTTTTTAACACTATAAGGAAAATACCTTTTAGCAGAGGTTTTTGTGGAAGCCCCTATAAAAATAGCCCAAAAATCCATTTGTAGCGGAGCTAACTAGTTTAGATGGGCAGGCAGATGTTTTTTTACGGCACGTCTACGATATACAAACACACCAGTGATTTACTATACATATAAGCACTGACGCCAAATAGAACATGGTGCACCGTGACAAATTTATTTAAAAAAAGTGGTGTGCTAAATAACAAAAAGCACTAGTGTGTATACTACTTGATAGCCCCAAAAAAGGGTTAAATTCACAAAAATTTCAGTCGTAAAATTCATTTTTCTTAGTCCCGTGATGATCGACTAGATAAAATTTATGCTCAAAATTCAAAGTTTCTTAGAATGGAATGAAACTTGTGCACTTGCATATATCTCTTCATTCTGAAACCGATGCAATTCATTTCGTGCAAAACCAACATCGTATGCTCCCAAAAATGAGTTTTGATCGATTTCCCAAACATGCAAAATTTGGAAAAAAATGTGCAGGCTGCCCAGTCATCAGTCCATACAACTGAATGGGCATGTTGATTGTGCAAGGTGACTGGGATTTAGGAGCTAATGGCAGTGTGACACTTGGAATTCTCTTATTGGTGTTGATTGGGTCGATTTTGATTGGGTTTGAGGTTGGTGATGTAGTCCAACCAGAGGGTACCATGTGGCCCAACCAGAGGCTACCATGTGGAACCTCGGTAGCCACTAAAATTATTGTAAGGGTAAAGGTGAGGTCAACGGGGGCTGACCCGCGACCTCCACCCAAAAAACCACCGGTCTTACTGTTATACCATCGCCACGTTTCTTAACCATATAACATTAAAGTTTAATTTAAAATTTTATGGTGGCGCATTTGGGAGCCAAATTGCTGTCGTTAACCATAACTGCCAACCTTTAACCACCACATGTGATAACCAGAACCCAAAAATTTTTGTGGTCATCTAACCTCTCGTGCCTAAACCACCTGCCTTCACTGCCAGCCTTAACCATGCCATATGTGACTAGTCGGATGGTTAAATTGAGATCACCAGCGGAGGGGACCAGCCCTAGGTCCTATGGGACCCCACATGACTAGTTGCGCGTGAAAATTAGGGGCTTGGAGGAAATTTTAACATTCCTAAAAAATTTCTTACTGAGTGAGAATCGTACCATGTTGGGAGGGTATTTTTCATGTTCAGGGAGCCCATGCTATTATGGGGAGTTTAGCTGCAAAATTAGGGAAGAGAGAAAGATGCATAATTTTCTCAGTTTTTGGTATTTTTTGGAGTAGAAAAAGAGGCTAGACATAAATTTTTGATAGCTTCGAAGCTGTTGGAGTATGTATTAAAGCCATTTGAGCACTGTACCATATTGTAATCACCATTTTGTTGAGCATACTGATATAGGGCCAAGCATTGGAAGCTAGACCAGGAGATGTAGCCCAGGAGGGGTGAACTCCTTCATCAATTGTTGTTTTGTGGTTACTGTTATGGTTGTATTTTCTACAAATTATGTGGTTTAATTCATGTTTTAATGTGTTTATGATATTAACTTAAGAGCCATAAAAACTCATTGTATTCACTTGCAATTTACATAAACCTCAAGCACTTACATATACAGATCAAGTTTGGTATCATAGCACTGGTTTTCTTTGCTGATGTGAGGATTTAATTGTTTGCAAGTGTTTCTACTACTTACAAGGTTGAAGATCAAGAGAGGAGAAGGAAATCTTGTGGGTGTAGGTTCTCAATGTGGGACAAAGACAAGGAGAGCACATTTGCCACAATCTCCACCACAAGTTTCACCTCAAGTTGTACTTGAAGCTTCAGTAAGCATGTCTCATGAAGGAGGAGCTCATAATATGTCAGAGGATGAAAAAAATTTCAGAAAAGAATTCTTTTACATGACTGAAATGGTGAAAGAGAGAAATTCAGGATTGCAGGGTGAGAGTTGCAAGCCAATAAAAGGAGAGGGTTCTTCTGGAGGAAAAGAAGGATATGATGATAAGACTTCAAAAGGAAATGGTGAAAACCACCATATTCTCCACCATAATATTCACCTCCATCCTCACCTTCATCTTCATGCTCTTCCACAACAAATTTTACTCAAACACCTCCACATACCCCAAAGGGTCATGGAAAAACCCCCTTATTGAAACTTGATATTAAATTCGAATTGCCTATGTATAATGGTGAGCTTAATGCTAAAAAACTTGATAATTGGGTTCGTTAACTTGAATTATATTGCAGCATTAAAAACATAAAATATGATGAAACAAAGATTCAGTTGGATTCATTAAGGTTCGAAAGTGTTGCTTTGATTTGGTGGGAAGCCAAAACACAAGAGGATATGAAAAAGAATGGTAAGGTCTCAACCTCTTGGATAGATTTTATTGCTGCACTTAGAAGACAATTTTACTCATTAGCTTATATGGAGAAGGCTATTATGGATTGGTAGAATTTTAGAGAACCAAAAGGTCAAAGTTGCAAAGTTACACCAAGAGTTTAGAAGAAGATCTCTGATTTTGGGTGTATATTTGTCATCACAAGACACTTTTGTAATATATTGTGGGTTTACATAGTTATTTAAGGAATACTATCCTTATTTTTATTCCTACAAGTTTAGATGAGGTTTGTGTTCATGTAACACATCTTGAAGCAAGAGGGAAAAACATTCCACAAGAGGGTAGCAAAAAGCCATTTCAAAGTGGAGACAAAGGAAAGAGTAAATTTAAAGGGAAAGGAAATAAGAATGCATCCATCAAGAATGAAGGAGAAAAATTAACATGAAAAATTTGTTTTAAGGAGGGTAATGATGAATCTCATTGTTGGAAGCTTCATCCTGAGATGAAACCGAAAAATTTTAACAACAAAAGGAAGCAAAAGACAACTGCAACTACACAACATGGCTTAGAATCTGATTCAGGGGATGAAACAAATATAACAACAATTTATTGCTAATTTTCTTCTATCGCAACTCCTTTGCATGCATTGACAATTGTGAAAATGGATTCTTAGTGGGGAGGAAAACACCAAAAATCATTTGATGCATTGAAGGAAAAGATCAGCTCAGCCCCAGTACTTGCACTTCCAGAATTGAGACAGTCATTTTAGATACAAACTGATGCAAGCAACAATGCCATGGGTGCAGTCCTCATGCAACATGGTAAGACCATTTGTTTTCATTCAGAAAATTTTAATGGTGCAGTGATTAATTATTCTACATATGACAAGGAATTGTATTCATTGGTACAAAGTGTGAAAAAGTAGAAACACTACTTGATTGGTAAGGAAACAATCATTCACACTAATCATCAACCATTACAATACTTGCAATCACAAGCAAAGCCGCGGCAAGCAAGGAACTGTCGATGGATGGGTTTTCTTCAAAAATTCCACTTGGTGATAAGGTATAAGAAAGGTATCTATAACAAAATTGCTGATATGCTTTCTAGGACAATTGTTAGTGCAACCACTATTATTAAGCATAATTATGTTTTGCGTGAGAGCTATGTTGAACAATATGCTTTAGATAATGATTTTCAAGATGTATATGCGACTTTGAGTCAAGGTAACCAAGTAGAGGAATTGGATTATCATATGCATGATAACTTGTTGTACAATCTTGGTAAGCTTTGTATTCCGCAGGGAGAAAGAGTCAACATCATAAGATAAGCACATACTTCTCTTATTTATGGTCATTTCTATGTAGGTAAGACGGTGGTACAACTACAAAGGTATTTTTATTGGCCTCAAATGATTGAAAGTGTTTCACGTTTTATTAAAGGTTGTTCATTATGTGATGTCAGTAAGCCTAGCAATAGAAAGTTAGGATTGTACAGACCACTTCCATGGGATAGTGTTTCAATGGATTTTGTGGGAGGCCTTCCTATGTCAAAAAGGAATCAGGATTATCTTTATGTAGTTGTGGATAGGTTTAGTAAACTGTGTATTTTAATGCCATGTAAAAAGAAAATTATAGCTGAAAAAAATACTCAGTTATTCTTTCAAAATGTATGGGTGCATTTTTTATTACCTATATCCATTGTTGGTGATCAAGATTCTCGCTTTGTTGGGAATTTTTGGTCAAGATTGTGGGGATTCATGGACACCAAATTGAAAAAGAGTACAAAATTTCATCCACAATCAAATGGTCAAACATAGGTGGTGAACATTACGGTGATACATATTCTTCGTGGGTATTGTAGCAAGCATCCTAAGTTGTGGGATGAACGTTTGCACTATATTCAACATGCTTACAACTGGGCCAAGCACTCTTCAACTCAAACATCGCCATTTGAAGCATGTTTGGGATACTTGCTTAAGTCTCATTTGGATTTTATTTTTTGGAAATATGTTGCTGTTGATGGTCATATTGACATAGAAAAAACTAAAAGGTTCAATGAACAAATCCAATTGGTACATCAAACAGTTCAAGAACAACTGGAAAAGAGTCAATTCAAGTACAAGACAAGACATGACAAGCATCATGTAGATCACAATTTCCAAGTCGGTGATGAAGTTTGGCTTCACATTAGCAAGAAAGGCTTAAAGGAGAAGGTAAAAAACTAAAACCAATTTGATATGGTCAATTTATATTTTTAGAAAAGATTGGAGATAATGCCTTTAGATCGGATTTAACTTCATATATGTAAATTTATGCTGTTGTTAATATTGAGAATTTAAGGTTGTATGAGCCTCTGATTGAAGATCAATGAGATAATGTTCAAATTCCTTCCATTGAGGATTTCTCTCTTGAATACCTTGAAGAACTACAAGAAGACACCATTCTTGACAAAATAATAGGGAATTCAAAACGAGGGAATGTGGAGTACCTTTGTGTGGGACTCAAGGGAACAAATCCAAGCAAATCCAGATGGATCCAGAATGGAAAGGTGAGGGAACTGTATCCTCATCTACTTGACAAATGAAAGTGATATTTTGGGGTCCAAAAGATTCCAGTGGGGAGCCATGATCTAGTGGATCAAATTTATGCTCAAAATTCAAAATTATCAGAATGTAAAAAAAACCTATGCATTTATGTATATCTCATTGTTCTGAATTTGACGCAATTTGTTTCACGTAAAATCGATACCGTATTCTCTCGGAAATGAGTTCAGTTTGATTTTCGAAACATGCAAATTTTGGCAAAAAAATGTGCAGGCTGCCCAGTTAGTAGTCCATACAGCTGACTGGGCCTTTTGACTGTGCAATGTGACTGGGCTTCAGGAGCCAATGGCATTGCGACACTTGAAATTCTCTTATTGGTGTTGATTGGGTCGATTTTTATTGGGTTTGAGGTTGGTGATGTGGTCCAGCGACAAGCTTCCACGTGGCACCTCGGTGGCCACTAAAATTATTGTAAGGGTCAAGGTGAGGTCGATGAAGGTCGAACTCGCGACCTCTGCCCAAAAAACCACCGGTCTTATCGTTATACCACCGCCACATTTCTTAACCATATAAAAATACAGTTTAATTTAAACTTTTATGGTGGCGCATTTGGGAGCCAAACCACCATTTTTAACCATAACCACCAACCTTTAACCGCCACATGTCATAACCACAACCTGAAAATCACCGTGGTTAGCTAAGCGCCCCTGCCCAAACCATCCGCCCTCACTGCCAACCTTAACTACGCCACATGTGACCAGCTCGACGATTAAGCCGAGACCGCCAGCGGAGGGGGCCAACCCCAGGTCCTATGGGATCCCACATGACGAGGTGTGTGTGAAAATTAGAGGGCTTGGAGGACATTTTAATGGTCGTACAAATTCACCGGCCGAGCGGGAATCGTGCTAGGTTTGGAGGGCAGTTTTCACATTCAGGACACCTGTGCTAGGTTTGGGCCGAATTGTGGGGATTTTAGGTGCAAAATTGGGGAAAAGAGAGAAAGAGGCACAAATTTCTTAGTTTTTGGTATTTTTGGGAGCAGAAAGAGGCTAGACAAGCATTTTTGATAGCTCTGAAGTTATTGGAGTAGGTATTGAAGCCATTTGAGCACTGTAAAGTATTGTAATCACCATTTTATTGAGCATAGTGATATAGGGCCAAGCATTGGAAGCTGGACTAGGAGATGTAGCCCAGGAGGGGTGAAGTCCTTCATCACTTACTGTTTTTTGGTTACTATTATGGTTGTATTGTCTACAATTTTCTGCAAATTTTGTGGTTTAATTCATCCTTTAATATGTTTATGAATTTAACTTAAGAGCCATAAAAACTCATTGTATTCACTTGAAATTTACATAAACCTCAATCACATACATATACAGATCACATGATATACTGTGACGACGACCCGGTGCTAAACCAGTACTATAACGCCCTGTTGTGTGCATAATATGCCATGCACTGGTGCTTACAATAATCGATAACATTAGATAAAGGTTATTTTTTAAAAATTGTCAGTTATATAACCACCCACAACACCAGTGCCCATCTTATAGTAAAGCGTGCCAGTGCATACTTAGAAAGAGCACCACTATAGGTTTTTAATTTTCAAAAAAATGTGGTGCTATATTCCAATGAAGCACCAATGTTGTTCATGTATTAAAATCCCTAGTCCGTCTTATAAAGAGCACTGCTAGGGGGTTTTTAAAATGTGGTGCTATATTCCCACAGAGCACCGGTTGTGCCAATTATTTAAAATTCCCAGGTGCATCTTAGCAAGAGCACCACTATATGGTTTTTAATTAAAAAAAAACGGCGCTATACTATTATGAAGCACCAATATTGTTCCTGTATTAAAATGATGCGGTGTGGTACATGTATTCAAATGTGTGTCTTAACAAGAGCACCACTATAACATTTTTAATTAAATAAAAGCGACGCTCTTAGATATTTTATGCAGTGGTGCAGTTATAATAACGCACAAAAAGAGGGTTAAGAAAAAAATTACCGACCATAAATTTCATTTTTACCATCTACAATGTCGTAGAGATCTCAAGCACTGATGCCACTCTTGCCTCATGCAAGTGCTCTGACGTCGATGCTTCTCTTGCTCACCATCTTTACATATCGTGCTCAGCGCATGACTTTCCATTTTTCTTAAACAATGGTGAAATTCATTTTTCTCAAATATGTTTCAACAATGCCTCCCAAATGAACAAATTTCCAAGTAATGTCTATAATTTTCTATAAATTAATATTTTAGCAGATAGCGGTGCACCCTATAAATTTACAGGGTGCACCTGTTGAGATTAAAAAAGGTGATGATCCTTGTGAAAATTAAGCGCCTTCACTAGGTGGGGCTCGCAGGCTATTTTTAGGCGTATGTCTATTTTTTGAATGGTGAGCATATTCTAAAATTAGCAGGATGCTGATTCTAGATGGTTGAGAAAATTCTATCTTTATATGAGTTTCTATTTTTAGATCATGGGCGAAGTCTATTTGTAGATCACAAATCTAAAAATAGAATGCATATCGATTATTATTAGCCCTTAATGATAATAAGGCAACAAATAATAACTTATTCTCTTGAAGCACTTGATTTCAGTTAAATGATGTGGCAAACCAGTTAGCTGAAGGAATTATGCATTCCAAGGTTGGTTGGTGACCCATGCATGGTGGACTTCGTTATAACTGATTGTGGTAGAGTTGTAACAAAGTTGGAAGAGTAGTTATGTGAGTTGTTATTTAGTTTAACTCAGTTGTGCTAGTTGTAACTAAAGATACACTAGTGATAGATGAGTGAATTAATTATTTAATTAATTCACTAGCAGTGTCTTACTTGCAACTAAAGAAATACAACATTTAACTACTTGCATGTCAGATCTAGTGGAGACCCAGTGGAGAGATAGGTGAAAGGGTGTGTTTGACTATCAGTTGTGACTATAGTGATGCATTCAATGCATCTACACACACACTGGAGTTTCCAATGAGGATTTCACAGTCAAGGCAAGGCAAGATCAAATTCATTCAAGGATCTTCTTCAGCAGGGATTACTCAGTGGAGGCAGGCTATCAAAGGGCAGTAAATTGGTGCATGTGTGAACCAATTTTTGTATAACAATGTGAGACGATTGTATATTGTACTGAGAGCTCTATGAGATGAGATTTGTATGAGATTGTTTCATGATTCCATGATATACATAATATATGATATTTGGGGTTTTTAGCTTTAAGCTTTCCTGGTAAAACATCTTGTTATGTACGATTGATTTTCCTTCATGTGTTTGCAATTGGCGATTTAATTTCCGCAAAGAATTGAGTAGAAGGATTACGTAATTAACAGTGGATTTAATTGTTAGATCAGGGGAGTCTGGAAATACATTATTGTGTTTATAAATTTCTACATGGTATCAGATCAGCGTTAGTCACTAAAGATTACAATATTAAAGCAGTGTTGAGTTGTGTTGGTGGAACAATTCGAATTTGCTGCAAGAATTTCTTAGTGCGACAATTGAGTAAACATTGAAATGAATTTCAATGGGTTGCGGTTGGAGTATGCACTCGAGGGTTGCTTAAACTACATATCTTGGAAGGATAGGATGGAGGTGGTGCTTGAAGATAATGGCTTGAAGGAGTTCATTGATAGCGATGTTCCTAAGCCTGCTTCGACGGATGCTGCATTACTTGATGTCTGGCAAAAGAAAGTAGCGAAGACGAGAAGGATTCTGTTGGAAGGTGTGAAAAACCATGTTGTATCAAGCCTTCATGGGAAAGCCACTCCATTTTCAATGTGGAAGGATTTGACAGATCTTTTCCAAAGCAACAACGACCATAGGAAGTTGGCGTTGAAAGATAAACTCAGAAAAATCAAAATGGAGAAGGGCAACAGTATTCCATAGCATCTCATGAAGTTTTTCCAATGTAGGGATGAGCTGGGGAGTGTGGGAATTACAGTTGTTGATGATGACTTGGTGAGATTGGCTCTCCTTGGACTTTCGAAGAGTTGGCATAGTTATCAAGACTCTGTCAATGGACGGGAAAAACTGCCAGATTGGGAGTGACTTTGGTCGGATCTAGTGTAGGAGGAGATAAGGCGGAATACCAGGGATGGCTCTTCATCAAAGCATGATGATGAAGAGGATTGTGATTTGGCTGCCAAAGCGAGGAAAGTGAAGGGGAATAAATCCCATTCAAAATCCAAGGCTAAAGGCAAGAAGCTGGATTTGTCCAAGGTGAAGTATTTTCAATGTCATGAACATGGGCATATCGCCACTAACTACCCATGGAAAAAGAAGAACAAGAAGGCTGCTGGAGCTGCAGCTGGTGAGGCCCTTGCCTTGCAATTTGAACTTGATTTATATTTGATCGTATTCTTGGTTTCAAGCGCAATGGGATCGGTGTGGTATCTTGACAGTGGTGCTTCCTTCCACATGACGTGAGATAAGGAGATTTTCAATGACTTGGAGGAGAAATATCTCCAAATGCATATAGAGATGGGCAACGATGGAAGATATAGTGCGACCGACATTGGAACCATTACCTTTGAGAGGGAGTCAGGTAAACCATTTCTATGGAAAGATGTTATGCATGTTCTATGTCTAAATAAGAACTTGGTCTTAGTCACGATATTGGAGGACAGAGGTTATGACGTTGTTTTCAGCGATGGAAAAGCCTTCTTGTGACATAAAAAAACGGGTCAAACCAAGAGGATAGGGATTCGAGTCAAGAATATCTACAAGCTAGAGGTAGATGGCTACGCAACAATGGTGGACAAAGAATAAGAAGTGGTGAGCCGGAATGAGGGAAAATTATGGCACAGGAGATTGGGCCATCTTCACCATGGCGCCCTGAAGATTTTGTAGCAGATTTCTACTAAACTTCCCAAGGGTACACTTGCGCAGATAGATTAGTGCAAGGGATGTAATATGGGTAAGTTCGTGATGACCACCTTTCATGAAAAGGAGAACTTTGCTTTGGTGATCCTAGAGAGAGTTCACACAAACGTGTGTGGGCCATTCTCGGTTACTTCAACAACAAAAAATAGGTATTATGTTATTTTTGTTGATGCCTATTCTCGTAGATGCTGGATCTTCTTCATTCAGAAGAAGGATAACAAATTTTCAAAGTTTTGTGAGTTGCAAGTATTGGTGGAGAAAGAGTCGGGGAAGCAAGTGAAGACTCTGCGGAGCGATAATGGTGGTGAATATATCTCGAACGAATTCAAAGACTTCTGTAGCAAAGAAGGAATTCAAAGAGAACACACAACGCCTCATAACCCACAAAAGAATGGGGTCGCGGAGAGGAAGAACATAACGATCATGGGTGCTGCATGAGCTATGCTGCATGATCAGGGCCTACCAATGCATTTGTGGGCGGAAGCATGAAACACTATGGTTTATGTGCAAAACCGTTGTCCTCATAGAGTACGTGGCATGAGTACACCTGACGAAGATTTTACTGGTAAGAAGCTAGATGTTTCTCATTTAAATATTTTTGGATCATCTGTTTATGTTCATTTGACCAAGAATGTCAGGAAGAAGCTGGAGCCAACTGCAGAAGTTGGGATATTTTTGGGGTACATATAAACACCCCATAATTATTGTGTGTATTTTCCAAACATTCGAATGACTGTGGTGCGATGAGATATAAAATCCAATGAGGAGAAAGCCATGAAGTTGTCGCTTGAGAGGGAGATACATTTGCATGCAGAGGAGGAACTTCTTGTTCCCAAAGATGAGCCTCTAGATGTGGATCAGCCACCGGAGGAGGATCATGGAGTGGAGGAGTCCACTCACGCAGAGCCAAACATCAGAAATGGCAGAAGGCGTACCACAAAAGTTGAGAGGCTAAAGCTTGATGCGGCACAGAATGTAGGAGCCCCTACTTCACAGCGCAGATAGAGACAATCTCCTGACTGATTCACGGGATACATGGCTCTCATGATAAAATGTATTGTGACAGAGCCATCTTCTTTTCAGGAAGCAATGTAGGAGCCCACATGGGTAAATGCAATGGTGGAGGAGTATGACTCCATTTTCAGAAACAGTGCTTGGGAAATTGTTCCAAGGCCGGTTGATAAATCAGTGGTAGGTTCAAGATGGATCTATAAGGTAAAGCAAGTGGCCGATGGGAGTGTTGAGAAGTATAAGGCAAGATTTATTTCCCAGGGCTTCTCATAGATTAAGGGGATTGATTATGAATAAACCATTGCACCTGTCGCACGATATTCTTACATAGGGACCATCCTTTCTCTCCCAGCGCAGATGGGTTGGCACATTCATCATATGGATGTGAAGACTGCATTCCTTATTGGGATCATTAAGGAAGAAGTGTAAATTGAGCAACCTGAAGGATTTAAGATCTTCAGCAGCGATTCGCATGTGTGAAGACTCAAAAGAGCGCTGTATGGGCTGAAGCAAGCACCTCATGCTTGGTACAGTCGGATCGACAACTATTTCACTAGACTTGGCTTCACCAAGATTGAGGCAGATGCAAAGCTATACCAGATTGTGGTGGAGGGTAAGCTTTTAATCATTGTTCTTTATGTTGATGATTTAATATTAACTGGTGATGAGTAGCTGATACACTCATGCAAGGAGGACCTTTCAAAGAAGTTCGAGATGAAGGATATGGGCCTCCTTCATTATTTCCTTGGATCAGAAATATGGCAGCGAAAAGGTGAACTGTTTGTGTCACAAGGCAAGTCTGCAAGGGAGATAGTCTGTAAGTTTCACATGGAGGGCTGCAAACCCATCGATATTCCTCTTCTAGGAAATTGGAGGAAAGAGGATGCCACATCGGTAGAGGTAGTGGATGCTACTGTCTATTGACAATTGGTGGGTTTGATCATGTATTTAGTTAATACAAGACCATACATATGCTATGCAGTGAACCAACTTAGTCAAGCGATGTTTAAGCCTACCAAGCTCTTTTGGAAGGTGGGAAGGCATGTCTTGAGATATCTCAGGGGCACATCTGAGTATGGCTTATGGTACAGACAAATGGATGAGGTGAAGTTGCATGGCTTCACGGACGCAGATTGGGCAAGCAGCGCAATGGACAGAAAGAGCACATTAGGAGGGGTTTTCAGAATCGTATCTACAATTGTTTCTTGGTACAGTAGGAAACAGAGATTTGTGGCACTCAATTTAGCTGAAGCAGTATACATGGCAGCAAGTCGAGCTGCATGTGAGGCTATCTGGATGAGGAAGATCCTGGTCGGTTTGTTCGGTTCTCATTTAGATCGTATAGTGATTCATTGTGATAATCAAAGTTGCATTAAACTCTTGATTAATCCCGTGTTTCATGATAGATCTAAGCATATAGATATCCGGTATCATCATATCAGAGATTGTGTGCAGCGGAAGATCATGGTGCTTTAGTACATTCCTAGGGAAGATTAGGATGCAGATATTTTGACGAAGGCACTCATGAGGAGAAAATTCGAATACCATAGAGACAGGATTAGGGTGAAGGATAATCCCTTTCTTGTTGAGAGGGAGTGTTGAGATTCAACAAAATGATGATCCTAGTGAGAATTAAGCACCTTCAATAGGTGGGCCCGCAGACTATTTTTAGGTGTATGTCTATTTTTAGAAAGGTGAGCATATTCTAAAATTAGAAGGATGCTGATTCTAGATGGTTGAGAAAATTCTATCTTTAGATGAGTTTCTATTTTTAGATCATGAGCGAAGTCTATTTATAGATCGCAAATCTAAAAATAGAATGCATGTCGATTATTATTGGCTCTTAATGATAATCAGGCAATAAATAATAACTTTTTCTCTTGAAGCATTTGATTTTAGTTAACTGATATGGAAAACCAATTAGATGAAGGAATTATGCATTCCAAGGTTGGTTGGTGACTCATGCATGGTGGAATTCGTTATAACTGATTGTGGTAGAGTTGTAACAGAGTTGGAAGAGTAGTTATGTGAGTTGTTATTTAGTTTAACTCAGTTAAGTGAGTTAAACTCAATTGTGCTACTTGTAATTAAATATACAAGAATGATAGATGAGTGAAATAATTATTTAATTAATTCACAAGTAGTGACTTACTTGCAACTGAAGAAATACAACAGTTATCTACTTGCATGTCAGATCCAGTGGAGACCCAGTGGAGAGATAGGTGAAAGGGTGTGTTTGACTATCAATTGTGACTATAGTGATGCATTCAATGCATCTACACACACATTGGAGTTGCCAATGAGGATTTCGTAGTCAAGGCAAGGCAAGATCGAATTCATTCAGGGATCTTCTTCAGCAGGGATTGTGCAGTGGAGGCAAGCTGTCAGGAGGCAGTAAATTGGTGCATGTGTGAACCAATTTTTGTATGACAATGTGAGACGATTGTATATTGTACCGAGAGCTCTATGAGCTGAGATTTGTATGAGATTGTTTCATGATTCCATGATATACATAATATATGATCGTTAGGGTTTTTAGCTTTAAGCTTTCCTGGTAAAACATCTTGTTATGTGCGATTGATTTTCCTTCATGTGTTTGCAATTGGCAATTTAATTTCCGCAAAGAATTGAGTAGAAGGATTCTGTATTTAACAGTGGATTTAATTGTTAGATCAGGGGAGTCCGGAAATACATTATCGTGTTTATAAATTTCTACAGCACCACAGTTTGGTGCGTGAACCTAACACATTGTTGTTTTTGTAGTGTGTTTCAAAAATGAAAATGCACCGGGAAAAAATATAAATTGTACATCAGTGAGTACATTTTTAGGTTTTTCCCGATGCGTTAATATTTAACAAATGCAAAACACATAATATTAAAAACTATAGATTAGTGCTTTTGATAACCTGAATGTTCTGTACCAATGCGAAAAGGTTATAAGTGTGCATCGATGCATAAGTTTTAAGCACATTGCGATGAAAATGTACATATGTGAACCAAAAGCGGTGCATCATATGTATGTGTGCACTATCTCTAGTGCGGTTCTTTTTGATAGCACACTAGAGCCAGTGCATTATTGTTTTTTAGGCACACCGGGGAATTTTTTTTAATTGAAAGTTATTTTTCCATATTTATAAATGCATTTTTCATTTAATAAAAAAAATTGTGTTTTATGTATTTTATATGTCAATCATGTAGCAGAGATTTCAATAGAGAGAGTAGCATCAGGAGTAGCAACAAATGGCAGACCGATACAATGTGTTTCGACCATGGGAGGCCTGATAGAGGGAGAGGGATTTATACCCTCTCCCTATAAGCGCAATGACCCGAGTGATATTGAGTAATGCAGGCCTCCTTAAATACTATGAGGAGGATACATCCCTGAAGGCACACTCTATCTTGTTGGCACATCTGATCTGTTGGTGGAGTGTCCAAGAGAAAAGTTTTTGTGTCAGTCTTGAGACGTGGTATAGGCCCTTTGAGGACATGTATTTTATCACTGGCCTATCCAGGAGAGCGAAGAATTTTCCTCAATTCCTTGATATATCCCATGGGGATGTAGCAAAGAGTCAGCTTGTCTACTCTCAAAGATATGTTGGGGCTCATGTAGTCCATTCAGTAGATTTTTAAGTGCATGGTGGACAAATATGGATTGCTTCTTTTTCTGCACAAGAGATTATGTGCCTCTCATTATTAGTGACCAACATTGTACACTATACTAGTGGTGGGAAACACATTAGATGCCCTCTTTTGTATTATGTCGATTATTTGATTCATGCACCTTGATGTATCAGAGGGTCTACCATTTTTTTGAGGCAGTTTTGTAGGGATTTAAATAGATGTCATGTGATGATACATGGGAGGAATAACTTCCCTTTTACTTAAGAGCTTTTTTATTTATTTTTTGAGAGGTTTCTAGAGATGAGACATACATTTGACCATCGCCATCCTAGACTGATGACTAAGGTGTAAATGCGCATGTAGCACCATATGATGCCCAAGAGGGGTATATCGGAGTATCTAGCTAGGATTACTGCCCAAGAACGGGCGCTACTAGCCAGTGAGGATGACCACACATTTATCTTGTTATCGTTTCCATATGCAGGTATGGATTGGAGATAGTCTCCCAACATCCTCTTCACACCGGATGAGCCTATAGATGATAGAGGTAATATTCATATTTTCTTTAAATTAATATAGCTTTAATTTATTGCCTTAATTAATTAGAATAAAATTTATTCTAACACATTATTTAAATTGTTTATTAATTTTTTTAATGAATTTGTATAGTTATTGTTGTGTATTATATATTTTGTAGACATTAGCACATTCCTTGGTGACATGGCTCCTCCCCCATCAAAGGGAGCAGATGAGGTGATGGGCGAGGCCCAAGAGGGCGAGGCACATCCTCAGGGGGGTGTGGGCATTTGGTCCGCATAATTGATTTGAGATTTATGATGGACTATTGTGCCATATTAACTAGAGTTTTGGTTGAGGAGGGAGTCCGCCCTGCAACAACTCAAGACATCAACATAAATACTAGGTGTGTGGATCCCTTGAGAGAATTTTCACGCGAGATGATGACTCTTATGCATCATATCGTCAGATCTAGTAGGATACCAGCAGTGAGGAGGGATTTAGGGCATGCAACCCCAAATATGTTGTATGAGCCTTCATGCAGTGCTACCCCATCAGATCATGATGATGAGGGTGGTGATCACGCTTTTAGTAGTACTACCCCGTTAGATCATGGTCAGAGTGTCGATGATCCTTCTGGTAGTACACCTCTTCGTCATTTGCCTAATGATTAGATGCCAAAGCTAGAGGATATGCCTCATGTTTCTCCTGAGAGAGTAGACTAGCCATCTTCTCCTCCACCTCAAAGTTTGATAATTGAGGAAATAGTTGACCATCCATCGTCTTCTGCTGCAGACCAGGCTACCACTACTACATCTGTTGTATCAGATATTTGACAACAATTATTTGAATTGTTTGTATATATATATATATGGTGCAATTTTTTTGTTCATGTTTATGTACTTAATTTATATGTTCGTATTGATGTGTATATTGTTAGCTCATGTTAGATATGTTCATTTAATGTGCTTGCAAATAGATTTGTATGTGATAGAAATTAGTTGACATGAGATGTATATTAATTTGAGGATGTGTCTGGTAATGATGTTAAATTACAATGCTTGTGTTTTGTTAGATGTGATCACGATGATGATGCCCCGTTAGATTATTAGATTTGTGTGCTAGGTAATAATGTTTATATGTGTTAGAGGTGTATATAATTATATGATGGTAGTGAATTTGAATGAGTATCGTACATGAAGTTTATGTTTTTTAGATGGTTATTATCTTGATGCTTATTTTTATGAAATAATATTTATTATATATTATGTATTCGTGAAATTATATCAAAATTTTATATGTGAATTGCATGCAAAACAACTTTAAAAAATTTGCAAAGATATTTTTATAAGTTACAAAGTTTAGTATGGTTGAAACTATGGTTGTAAATTTATGATAAATATTTTTCTATTTCTTATATAGTTCATTGATATTCACTCTAACCTAATTAGTATAATATTTCAATACTCATAAGAAAAAAATAATTAAAGGTAAAATAATTTAGTTAGTTCCTAATAAGAAGAAAATGTGTAACTCATTCAATTTTTAATATAAAATATTAATAATAACAAGGGCTACATGGTAGCTATTACCTGCCGGTTAGTTTAAATATAGTTAATTTTAAATAAAAAGCAATAAAAAGTTACAATTGTATATATCTCAAGTGTACAAAATTGCATTTAGGAAAAAAAAATACATTTATTATTTATTATCTTTGTTTTGTTCCTTTATGTTTATGTGATGTTAATTAAATGAAATTTGAAAATCCATATAATCTAAATCCATTATAATTTAGTGATTTTTCCCATCATACCAGTCCCATTACATGTGCGCCAAATTGCGTACTGAAGGAACCTAATGCAATTACATTGCCTCCCACAGATATAATAATCCGATCATTTAGGAAAATTTAGGAAAATTCTTGTGTTTAAGAAAAAAAATTGTAAAATCTGAAACGAAAACAATGCCATCAATTTCCTAAATAACTTAAAAGTACGTATTCTTATCTGAAATCTACACTAGTTTGTATGGTAATCTTGGTAGAGGATAGCTATATTAAAGGAGAACAACATTTTGAATAAGGGACCCATTCTCTCAATTTCCAAGAGAGAGCTGCATCTTTGGATGCATTTCATATGGCACAACACACTAAGATGAGGTTTGGAAATGATGTTACCGTAAAATGGATGCAAGCTACCCAAATGCTTAGTGAGCATCAAAACCGAAACGTGAACATTCTATGTCACGTGTACTTTAATTTTTTAAATAATTTAAATATGTAGTTGCAGTATTCGAAACCTTATCAGTAGCCAGATTTCACTGTTTTGGATTTCAATTATGAAATTGGGTTATAAATTCTTCTGATCGAGAGATAACAAAAGGAAAGGTATTGCATTGGCTTCCTTAAAAAAAGCTGGCAGCTCCAAAAGCATATGGAGGATGGGGCCTAAAAATCTTGCTACTCTTCTCCAAAGCTTTAGCAGCAAAAGGATGTTTGGAGAGTAATACAAGGAAAAGGCTTGTGAGTCTAAGTAATCAGATATATACTTAGGTACAATTGAGGAATCGGGTAGGAACCTGGTAAAACAAGTGCGTAATGTAGCAATTATCTGGAAAAGATGGTTGGCACAGTTGAACAATGGGGTATGAACCTCGTCAAAGAAGTTTATAATGTATCAATTATCTAGAAAATTGTTGGCATCGTGGAGGAATGGGTTAGGAACCCCATAAAACAAGTGCATAATGCATCAATTATTTGGAAAGTTGTGGTGCATAATGCATCAAATATATGGAAAGTTGTGAACTCTGTTTTCTAGCTGGTTGGTTACTGGCTAATCTGGAAGGTGGGTAGAGAAGATAAAGTCCAGCTTGGGATTGATCCCTGGATAGGAAGTAAAAGTCTCCCCAATTTAGCCAGGGGTGATAGAAGAATTAAGAAACAAACAAATATTTTCACTAATAGAAATTGTGAGATGGGAAGATCTGCAAATTGGCAACAAAAATTATTGTTAAAACCATCTTTAATTTTCTCTTATACAACAAGAATTGGGGAAACTCAATTGTCTGATATCAGAGTATTAAACTTTTAGCATTCTTTGTAACTATTCTGGGTATTTTCCTGGTCGAGATTAAAAATGTAATTTAATATGGAGTTGTGCCATTCGTTTCAAAGGATACACAATTTATTTTTACTTTTCCTTCATCGATCAGTGGTTTAATTAAGCAACTTTTCTCCTTGGTGAGCTCTCAAATAGATTTTTTGCACGAAGCCCTAGAGAAGTGCCTTTGAATTATGTATGTTTTTATTGAATTGAATACACTTCCTTGCAGTTCTTGAACATGCGGATTGGTACTGAGTCAACAAAAAATCTGCAAAAAAAAAACCCATCGCACCAATCAATATTCAACAAGAGGCAGGCACATTTTAAAATTTAATACATTCGCTTTTGCGTATGTTTGAAATAAGAAATAGAGAGAATGTCCAGGGCTCGAGTCTGGGGCTTACACGATCTGGTACATGTTCCAGAGCACAACGTAGGAATGGTAATCCTTGGTGGGATCGAACCAGAGATATATGCGATGCTCTCTCTCACCCTTGCCTCTTGTGAATACATTGGTCTGAAGAATTTATGTTTTCCCAGACCTGTTGCCCAAAAATTCGAAGTCTATCTCGTCGTACTCTGCAGTTTGAGAAGAAAGCTGCTCGCCCCAAAATAAATGAACACATAAAAAGTAATTAAATAACAACACATTTGAAAGAAAAGCACAAAAATTATTATGAATCTACTCATGTAGTAGGCCGTAATAGTGCCGGCTGAATCACCAAGAACCAGTTTGATTTGCATGCTGAAAATCCCAAATAAGTATGTCCCCTTGGATTCGAACCCCGCACCTGCCAACCCCATATATTTCATTTACTTTGTTATATCCAGAGACTGATAAAATAAAAAATAGCCCAGAAATATGCAGAAAGAAATGGAATGGATAATAAATTACCATACTATTTGTTGAGGAGAAGTTCGACCTTTCGACCACCATGAAATTCTTTGATGTGGTCTGCGCCCCAGCTTGCAAAGTAATTGTTGCGAAAGGGTACACTCACTGGCGTCCTGGGCATGGTAGTTGTTGTGGATCATTTGCATATCCTTTTATTTTCAAATATTTTCAAATATAAAAATTAGAAATTATTGAAAAATATGTTAAAGTATCAAAATCCACATACTTTAGCATGAAAAATATTTATGTTGGCTATATCTGAGTTAAATTTTAAGTATTTAAACTTTATATAAGTGGGTTCCACATTTGATGTTTAAAAAAAGATTGATTTGTTGGGCGGAAGGCGCTGATGATAAAAGATCTTATCAAAAGGCCCAACCCGCAGGCACAATTAGCGCGTAAGATATCAAGATGAGTGCCTCCACAGTTGACCAGGTTGACTGCGGGGACAACAGAGATGAACGGTGGTGATCGACTGTGGCGGCACCAACCAAAGATTTCTTTTGTACCCCAAGAGCCCCTGCAGTGACGTGAGACACTGAGCTATTCACAGCTGTCTTCCACGTTGGATCGAATCAACGACTCGCGTCTTGTCAGCATTAAATTTAAAAGCCGCACCACCTGTTTAAAGAATATTTTCATTTGTTTCTAAAAACAATTGTAATTCGTTGCGCTGCACCCTGTTTTAGTTTTCCGCCACCTGCGCAAATTTGACCACCCTTTAAATTGTTCTTGCGTAAATTTTCGACCATGGCTAAACGGTCATATCTATCAGGTTCAACTAGCCATATCCCTCTCATGGATACTGAGAGGGATATTCAAGATACCTTCCTTTCTATCAACAAGTTATCTTGACTGATACTGCTTCCCCTGTTTATTCTGCCATGGTCAAGTCCGACATTATTTGTGCATGCATTCCCAAGACCCATCTTTTCCCTTAATTTATCTATTGGTTGGTGTCTTTCATGAATCCAGGGAAGTGTTTTGTTATGAATTCCCAAGGAGAGAACGTTTTGCAAGTATCCACCTAGTTAATCCGCCAAGCCCTTTGCTATCCCGAGTCAGAGTCATCAGTTCATGTTTTATTTGAAACCTGACATGAAGAATTTTCAGCCAGACTATAAGGAGTTTTCTATGTAGGTTTTTGACACAGAGACTCGTCTTGTATTAAGTAACATTGCAAAAATTCTGGGTAAAAATGATGATAATACAGTGGAAAAATAAGTCCTAGGGATGTTTGGTATGATGATGAAGCCAAGAATGGTGCTGGATATTCCATCATATTGGCAGGAAGCAGTCAAATCCAAGCTAATGAGCCTTTCATTAACAGGTTCTTTCAAATTTCCTTCATTGATAATATACTTGTTCTTATATCAGAATGTGGAAGAATTCATGCATTTAGGTCTAAATATTATGGATGCAAACAAAATAAGGCAATCAGTGATATTCTGGACGAATGTAGTTAGAAGGGAGCACAATGAGGCTAGATTGTTTGATTTTGCTAACTATTACATGTCAGTTGCATATAAGATATTGAATGGAGTTCCTCCTCCCTGTTTCTCACCTAAAGCTTAGGAGTTTTTGCATTTAGGAAACAATTGCAAATATGGAGATTGGTTTGTTTTTGAGGATTACTCTGAAATAAGGTTGTATGGAGCAAGTTTTGAGCCTTATAGACTCCCAACGTTTGTACCAATGAGGCTTTTTGCTTTAGAGTTTATTAGATAGAGCCTAATTGTTGATCAGGTTCACTTTGTGCCTATGAAAAAAGGACACATGTATAAATTACCCATGATTGTAGGCCCTTTCATAGTCAATATGAGGCAGGCATTTGATGAAGTAACAAGAATGTTAGATGAGATGCATATGCTACTAGGGGAGACTTGGGCTTATGACCCTTTCGGTGTAATTTCAAATAGAAGAATTGAGAATGGGTACTCTTCTTTCACTCATGAAAGTAGGCCATAACAGGAGAAGGCAACAAGTAAAGGTATGATGAGTTCAGTAGGTGCAAATATTCAGACTCCTATCATAGCAGAGAAAACAAATAAAATAAACAAAGAAGTGGTTATTGATCTAGAGGATGAGGAGAAGGGAGCCGAGAAGAGAACAAAGTTTGTTAAATATCCTACATCTAATTCACCTGGTTTTTCTTTACATTTGGGAGAAGAGAAAAATGCTCCTAATTCACCCATGAGTCATGAAGCTTCTCATGAATAGATGCCTTTGATCAAACAGATGTTTTCACAAATTGAGGAAAGAAATCAGAAGATGAAGGCCAACATGGAGGCCCAAGCTGAACATCAAGTTGCTGCTGATCAAACAAGATTGTTGACTGTAATGGATCCTGAGAAAGATCAATTTAGAATTTCCCTGTCACATCCTACAGATATGTCAATTGGTTCTTCCAACAGTTTCAACACTGTAAATGTGACTGTGGATGTGAAGAAAATCCCACTGATGGATAAAATGAATTTGCATATGCAAACAGGTCAGTTGATTGTAAATGACCTCACAAAGACTAATGCAATGGTAGTAAAGGCAGAAAATATGTTGGGAAAGGTAATTAAACAATTGAAGTTAGAGAAGGCTAATTCAAGAGCCTTAACAGTTCAGAATGAGGAATTGAAAAAAATCATTATAAAGATTGGAGTAGACCCCAGTGAAAAGACTGCTGTGCAGAAATTCATGCAAAGTGCTGAGGTAGAAATATCCACATTGAGGAAAAAACTAGAATTACCTACTGGAGAACATTCAATGGCTACAGAAGTGGTAGAGGTAGAGAAGGAAAAGGAGAAGATTTTATAGCAACTCATACAGAAAGATGAAGAAATCTCCAAAATAAAGCAAACTGCAATTTCATTCCAAAATCATATTGATAACCATAGTTGTACTTTTGTTTTTCCTACAGGTAATGATGATCCACAAGCACAGATTGTTCAATTAAATATTGAATTGTAGATGGCTTAAAGAGATAGGAAGAAGGCTCAAACAGATCTGGAGACTGCAACAAAGTTGATCAAAGTCATAGAAAATGAAGCTGACAAGTACAAAACAAGTTTCCGAAATGCTGAAGCTGAGATTAAAAATCTCAAAGAAAGGTTGAAAGGAAATCTCTCACTGATACAAGCCAAATATATCATTTGGGCTGATATCATCTCAGAAATGAAATCTAATTAGTGCTTCTTGATGATAGTTGCAAAAGAGAAAAGTCTTATTTTAGAATGTGAAGAACCAATCATGTTTGATAAACAAAAAACAATTAATAGAGCCATTTGGGCCAGAAGTTTTATTGATTTTATTAACTCTAAATCAGATCAGGAATTAGAGGAGAATGACATGCAGGACATAATGTTGTATGCAGTAGAAATTAACAAAATTATTATTAGAAATGATCTCAGAAAGGCTGCAGAAAATAAGCTAATGGAAATCAAGGAAGCAGTGAGTCAGTTTGAAAGTCATTTGACAAAATGACAAGAGTATGCTTACCATCATGTTGGGGAGCTGAAGGAAATCTTTTGCCATGGAATTCTTATGAAAACTTGCTAATATTGACAAAAAGCAAAGGTGATAATAGGCAATAAAAGACTCAGGTGCTTAAAGGAGAAACAATGGTTAACTTCTTGCAGAGACATTTTCAACTATTGTGGATGGTAAAGACTCTTTTCTCAGAAAGGCTGTCCTATGATCGAATTGCTGCATTCAGATTGGAATATCACAATCTGACACATTCATATAGGACAAAGGTAGAAATATGGAAAAAGTGTAGAGCTTGGACAATATACCCGCCTAAAGGATCAACATCGACGGAAAACAAATCAGTTGAGCCAGAAAAAGAAGCCACATCATCAGCAATTCCTATAGATTAGGATATTTATTTTATATTATTTTCTGAAGACAGTGTAATTGTAATAAGACATTTTCAAGGCATGTAATAGACAACCTTCGAATTCTTAAGTAGTTTTGATAGTTAGGATTGGTTACAGAAGTTCCAAACTTCTTTTTACTGTATTTAATGTAATTTTCAAGAGAAGGAAAGGTTTCGAGTTTTGGATGTTCAGAAAATTATTTTTGTACTCAGAGATTCAAAGATTAATGAATGAGTAAGCAAGTTTCTACCATTTTGTTTATGTTGAAATGTATTCAAGTTTACATTTTGTGTTTTCTATCTATGAATAAAACAAAGTTATGAGTAGCAGGTCTCTTTTTACTTATGTATGTAAGAGTTAAAAACCTTAATTGGCGCTCCTTTGTTTTAATTGTTTCTTTCATATATTTCTTCTGGGGTTTGAGATGATATTTTTTGTATAAAACAACATATCAATTTCGGCTTCTTATTTCATTTTCTTCTATTCACTTCATTCGACATCAACAAATGGTAGCATTGTGAAGCATTCACCATATTTGATATTTAAGGGTTTGATCATAAATACTTGAGGGTTAATAAAACATAGACATATACATTTGTGACATAATCATATAAATGTCTTAAGCATCGATTCCTTATCATAGCTAAGGGATTGTCTCTTAAGGTACAATAGCAGCCATAGTGGCAGAATGGAGTAACAGAATGATAAACAGACCCATAAACAGGACAATCTTTATCGCTTGGAACGACATCGATGGCACCTAAAAATGATATTGCTCTGCCTATGCTTGAAAATGAGAATGTAAGGGCAGAAAATGGTGGGAAAAGGGCTTTTATAGAAGGCAGAGCAAGCATTAGGGTCTTCCTTGAAAGTTCCAGAAAACCAATTTATGTTAAAATTGTGATACCCAGGAGAATGTGCACTGTGTTTGTAGTATTAATGCATTTCGTGATTTAAGATGTTACTCTGCAAAAATTAGTATGTACGAAGAGCTGCAAGATATGTGAATGTGTACAGTACAATCTATATCGTGAATGCCAATGCCAATCGATACAAATGAAAAACCAGACTAAAATACTCAAAAAAATCATTTCCCCATCTGCATCAAGACCCCAGTCACACACTTTTATGAGGCCTCCAAATTTGACTGGTTGGCAAAGGCATGGTGGGATCTTTGGCCAAACCAACAACCCATTGATTGCTTGACAGAGCTGGATCGAAATATTGAATGCATCTACGTATGTATTTTGTATTAATGGAGTGCAGGAAAAATAGGAGGGAAGCGGAGGCCAGCACATAATGAATTAATTGTGACAGATATCTCCATTTACTTCTTCCTTCTCCCTGCCATAGTGCGACTGCAGAGCAGGGATTGAAGACAAAATAAAACCATTGAAACTGGCACTAAGATCTATGAGTTTTGAAATAACATGTTAAACGTTTCAACCAATAAAATTTGAGATAAATGCATTAAAATATTTTTAAAAAATCATAGATTTCAATTTATAATGTGTAACATTAGATAAGTTTTAATTTTTTTGAGTCAGACACAAACTAAAGTCAAATCAATTGCAAAGCCATTGCAATATACACTGCCTCCGGTAGGTATAATAAATTATTCAAAAATACAATTTAACCAATCAAAAGTACACTATGGTTGATCTATAGATAGAGATAGAAAACCAATACTATACATCCATTTTAGTCACAGATTTGTCAATCATTAAAAGAGATTAAATCTTTTGACATATACATATTTTTCAAGTATTACATTCTAAAAAGAGATTTTCATATAATGAGATTCGATCCCTCTCGACTCTTGGTAGATCTGTTGTTAAGATGGATCTATATTGGTTTATAAAATTCAATCTATTATTAATTTAAAAAACTTTAGTCATAATTTTTGTAATTAATTTAGATTTAACATAACTTTAAAAAAAATATTAAAAAAAAATTAATTTATCACTAAAGTTATGATATTTTCAAGCAATTTAAATTTATTATTATAGCAACTCTCACCAATTTAAATTAGAAATGTCTCTCTCTAAATATGAGGATCATGAAATGTAAAACAAGGCTTGTGAAGTTACTTGTAGTTGGGGATTTGCTCTATTGGAAGTTCTCCCTTAAAGAGGCAAGTGAACTTTTTTCTAGTAATAAAGATATAAAATTTTGGTGCTATTTCAGTTCTTTATTTGCTATTGTACTGGTTTAAATTTAACTTTTTCAAATAATAAATATGAGTTAAATACAAAAATCATACTATATTATATTTTTACTTTTGACAAATAATATATTTGATTATTTCCTAATGAACAACTCAAGAAATATTATTTTTTCCACATATTTTTCACGAGATAGTCGGTGAGGTTTTTCTTCTATGAGGAATACCCTGGTTTAGTCATACATTGGCTTTCATAGGTGACCGTACCACCTAACCTTCAGAGAAGGTCTACAACATTTACATCCATGATACCATTTTGTTACAAGACTTGCGAAATATGATGATTATATGCAAGTCGACATGTTTTCGACCATGAAGATCAAAATAATTGCAACAAATTAAATTAATATGCGAAACAATATCATTACGTATATAAAAAAATCAATAAAAAATGTTATTTACCATAGCAAACTCTTAAGCCTGGATAATCATGTATGGTGTAAGCACATATTCCATACAACATAAAACTCCTCTCCGTTGCGATGGGTTTTTATACATTGTACACATGTATCCCTTCCCATAATTCCTTCAATCCATCTACCAATGGTTGTAAGTAGACATCCATATTCTTCACTTGTTTTCTACCAGGGACTATGAGAGCCAACATAAGATGTTAATTATTCATAGAAAACCATGGGGGGATATTGTTATTGATCATTACTACAAGCCAAACATAATAGATGGTGTTTTGGAGGGTATATGGGTTGACGCCATCCATGGCTATGCTGAGTCGTAGACTTTGTAATTCATCCTTGAATTGTTTAGGCCATGTATCCTCTATATGATTCAAGGCTATTGAATCTATTTGAATTCACATAACTTCTTACTCACTTCTGTATGAGACATGCCATCCCTACAACATAGCTAATTCTTTGCAACGAAAGAGCCTTTGAATCCTTGGGATTATAGGAATGTGCCTCAATATCTTATGAGGAGGACCGTGTGGTTTACCCGTTTTTTAAATTTATTTACGGTACCTATCATGCCCACATTTCAGACATATCTCTTTGTCTGCATATTTTCCTCTATATAGAATACAATCATTCATATATGCATGATATGATATGTACTCAACACCCAACATTTTCAACAACTGCTTTTCCTCTTCGCAACTACCTAGCAAGACATTATGACTCAGAAGAAATTTATCTTTGAATAACCTGTAGTTGGTGGGGAATATAATTGTATAATGCCAATATTTATTTTTCATAAAATCAACCATTTTTTAATGTTGATTATGTGACAAGATTTCTCAAAATATAAGGAACTTGATAGATCATGCAGGTGAATTACTTCAATATTGCCGAGAAACATGCGTTCAACATGCCAAACTTTTCTTTCAAGTTGTACAACAATATAATTGTCCTAAATTGAGTGGAATTTGACTTGCCGCTAGGTCCAAAGGGAGGGGTGGTAGAAGAATATTCGAGGCTTTCGAATAAGGTATTCGTGATATGAGCATCATCCCATAGCTTATCGTTCTAGAATGCATCTAACAACATTGCTTCCATGGCAGTGATATCCCATAATTAATCATCCATGCCAACCTCTATTTGATTGCCTCCATTTCCAACTTGTGATGAAGAACTACTGTTGTTGTAGTCATTCCTAATTGGTGAATCTAGACATAGTGGGAATTGAATAAGTGGTCGATTCAACAATTATTTGTATGCTTCCTCTCCAAGTCTTGTTCTTAATGCAACCTTCTCTCAATTTGACGTTGTAGTGGGGTGCACTAGAAGATGGTACGTGGGTCACTCATCATCACTAGAATCCTAATTTAAAAAAATATTAAACATTAGTAGTACAATATCAATGATATTAGTAAGCACGTCAATGCAATTGGCTTGTTTAAATTACCTTGTACCAAAAAATTATTACCATTGTTGATCCAGTATTATGGCTGGAAGATGACATGTTCATTAGTACAAAATGGCTAATTAGTTAATAAGGAAATGACTAAAATTTGCATACAAACGACCATTTTTCAGTCGGTGACCAATAGTAGCTAATTTACAATAACTTATAACGTGACCAACTTTTAGTCATTTTTAGCTTAGTCATTAATTGGTTGTCTCAATTTTATTTTCTAGTAATATATTTAGTCGTTAATTTCCACAATTAATGACCAAATATAGAACAAAATATATTACTACATGATTACCTGAGAAAAAAAATTAATGACTAAAGAAATATGACTAAAATGTTGATCGTGTTATAAGATACTGTAAATTAGCTACTAATAGTCATATATATGCAAATTTTAGTCATATTTTGAAATCAATTAATGACCAAAGAAATATGACTAAATTTTGGTCGTGTTATAAGATACTATAAATTAGCTACTAATAGTCATATATATGCAAAATTTAGTCGTTATTTGTAATCACAAATTTATCATTTACAGTAGTCATTTAGATTTTTTTGGTAGTGTCATATTCATTGTATAAACGACTGATTTAGTAGTTTTTATTCATTTCATTTAATTTCATTAATAATGATCATAAATGACTAATTTAGTCATATATTCATTTTATTTGTGTTCATCATTAATCAATATAAACTACTAATTTAGTAGTTTTATATTGATTTTGTGTTCATTATTAATCAACATAAATTAATTAGTATGATTTTGCGACTAAATAAAAAAAAAATGTCATACAACGTGCACGTTCATCTAATATGAAAACGCAAAGTTACATATGTCAATTACAATACTAAATAATACCAAGCGCAAATATAAAAAATTTCAACCACATAAATTTTATTATATAAAATGTCAAGTATTACAATATGAGTTTCCAACTTAATATTGGTTGGACGACAATTTGCACCTCAAATATTGTTTGATCACATCAAAACATTATCACTATATTGCCAAGGCATTGCAAGTGAATTCACCAACTCTGAAGACTTGACCATCAGTTCTATGTGTGTGTATTATTCAGGATATTGGCTCTAAGCATATCACTAGACTGATTCTCTTCTCTGTCTCTTTTTGCATTTGTCGCTCCAGTGTAATTGTTCTCCTCTTTCTTCAATTCTTTCTTCTTACCATCAATACTAGGTTCCTCTCCTAAAAACAAAAGAATATACAATGCAGAGTATAAGACGTGAAAGGAGATGAATACTCGAATATAAAATAAAGTAGACTATAAAATATGTATACGACACATACTTCAACATCAGGAATGCCAATGCCATTTCCCCCCATAAAGTAAGAAACTCGAACAAGTTTTCTTCAGTTGGGAACTAGTGGCCACTATGTGGCTAGATGACCTGTATAAACAAAACAAATAAAACATCACCATAGAAAATAACACCTTAGTAACTTAGTATTCAACCTTCCAAGAAAGCTTAGGCATAATCATGCCAACTAAGTTACATGCTAAAAAGATCAGGATGCAGATAACTTTCTAAAATAAATAATCTTAGGTGAGATGTCTAATCCTTGTTGTTTTATTCACAACAACATTTCATTCTCCAACACATAAAATTGGTCAAGTATATAGACAAACTATGCTAAAATAACAACATGAAAGTAATTTTTTTTAATAGTCATGAAAATATTTTAACACAAAACAACTAAAATGATTTCAATTAATATCATGTAATACTAAACTCATTTTTAAGATTTGGATGTTTTTAAAATTGACATGATACCAAGTATTTTCAATTTCATAGTTAAAAGGCAAACCAAAATCAAATAAATGTTCAAAATACAATCAAACAATAAAGAGAGGATATCATGGAATGAACATTGAAATTATAAAAAATCTATTTACCTATCCGCCACTATCTTTTTTAACATTCCTAAAACATTTTCTTTCCCAAAATAACCATGAGGTGAAAGAACCACAACATTAAAAACCACAAGAATCCCTACTAGAAACATTTCCAAAGTCGAAGGCTCATGTGCCTGAAGGATCTTGAACAACAAATGAATCATATATAAAACACGCTCTACATTATCTCCCCATCCTTTTTCCAATCCCATTTCCTATAACCTGCCCACACCAAAGTCAAGTAACAATGAAATAAAGGCATTTGCATTTTTTTTAAAACTTTTATATCTATAAATTTTGAATCTGATTTGTTTCAGGAATAATTTAATCCATATTTAAAGCCTTCATGTCATGAGAAGGTATCAATCAAGTAGGACATCAGAAAAATTGACCTTAACAAGGTCCTCAAACAATTCCTACAATATCAATATTTTTATTGTTGTGATACCTTGGGTAGAAAAATAACATATCTGCGAAAGAAAAATCCATATATTAATCTTGTTCAAACTCTGTATATGGTGTATTCTTAGGAAAAATTTTAAGATGTTCGTCTGCCTACTATAGCTTGGTTAAACTCTGTATCCTTTCATTCAACATCAATTTTTTCAAGATAAATGCCATACATTATTCTTTCCCATTTCTCAACATGATATAAATGATAAATTGAAAGTCACATAAAACCAAGAGCAAACCCTTTTTCTAACCAAAATAAACAAACGAATAGTGCCTCTAATAAAACTTCACACGTCAAAAATTACTCTGCCACATGCTTAGGATAAAGCTGAGATTCTTTGAACCATATTTAGGTCATACTTAATGGGACATTCATATGTTTACCATGATGTCAATTTGGTGTTAAAATAAATATATAAATCCAAGTTATTATCAGTGAAATTCAAGTATAATTCAGAAAAAATAACGTCATTACAAGGTAGTGGGGAGAAACCATCACATATCCTTGTTAAAGAAATAAGAAAGAATAGATAAAGGATTAGATGGATGCTTCCGTCATGCCAATACTAGTCCAATGATGCTAGAATAAGATCGATAGAGAGGTAGAAGCAGAGGGAAGATATTAGGATGGATAGATGATAGACACGCAAATGTCACACCAACTTCTAAAAAAAGAGGGAAAAGAAGGATGCAGGCCCTTAGAGAGATCACTAATAGCAAGGGAAAAGAAAGCATGCCCAAAAATATAAAAGTAACGTATCAGGTAAGCATATATAAGACTGGTTAGCTAGTCACATTAAGCTTCAATTAACTACACAAATTAAATTTTAGTGACAAAGCCCACAATGAGCCACATTCTAATAACGTCCTTACCATGTCATTATGATAATATTAATAAGTTGCGTAAGCCAAATAATCCAAAACTATTATTTCAAACACAATATATGTTATAGTGCCCAAAATCCCGTGCATCAACTTCACTCCAACACCAGAGAAAGACACAATTATCATCATGAACCTCTCCAGTATTGTAATAATGGCCTAAATGTCCATTAGATTTAAGTTGACAGATGTATTGTGTTTAATTAATGTAAAGTGGATTAGTCATTAATAAAAGCCTACTATGATCGTTAATAAAAAAAAAATCACTATGTTCATTACGTAAGGTCCACTAATGGTGGATCAGTACAACGATAACTAAAGTGGCTGTAACTAGGGATGGAGTACTCCTCATGTAATCAAGGAATGATTATCTATCATGCTTTGGCACTCGTATTGGAGGTCATCCCCTTTGAAGTGTTTGGGAGATCTTTCCCTCACTTGATTAATGTGTATAATAGAAATCCTTTGATGTCCAATTGTGTGTTCCTTCTATTCTTGCTATTATTATGCACTATCGATCTTAACAAGTAGTATCAAAGAAAAAACTTGGGTCATGTGAAATCATTTTTTTTTCTTTTTTTTGTAGATTACCTTGCGATGCCATTTATTCTTGATTGGAATCCATATTGCAGTCGCACCAAATTCCATCAGAAGTGCAGTTGTGTCACCATTTCATAAATGGATTATAATTGCAATTTCGAGCCATGCTAAGGAAGTTACAATCATTATTTGCGGCCTCAAAACCGTAGAAAAAAAATAAGATCAATTGATTTTCATATTGTGGCATGAATTTAGTCTTTCTTTTTATTTAGGAGCATGATTTTAATCACACAGTGTCAGCCAAAGAAAAGTTTTGATGTCATTTTCAGATTGGGGTCATAATAGAAATTTTAAGTAATATTGAGGAAGATATACCCTTAAAAAGTCAACTTTCCAGCTCTAAAAGTTTTTCCTATAAAAACTGGAAAATTTTATCATGGCTTGATTTTATCTCTACTTGTGAACCAAATTGAGGTCACGCCAATGCCACTTGAAGCAAATCATTAATTCCATTTCTAATTTGGGTTCATAGCAATTATTCTAAGCAATATTAAAAGAGTTGCAACCATTTTATGTTGTTCCATTCAACCAAAAAATCCTTGTGGAAAAAGGATATCCATTGAATATCAATATATTATTCCCCCTCATTGATGAATATTTGGATTTATGGGAAACCTACATGGAAGGATCCCCTGAAGAAAGCTTCTACAAACTATGAAGAGCGTAATCAAAAGTGTTTAATAGAACTTGAATAAATGGTGAAGGAGAACCATGATCACTCAAGCATTGAAGTCATTGAAAGTGAAAAACTACTTGTCATTCACCCCATTACACAAATTATATAAAGCATGTACTCTAAATTTTAGTGATTGTGAGACAACAAATTTGAGCTTTTGAAGTTAAGTTCAATAAAGGAATTCCATGAGAAAAAAGTACTTCCAATTACACCTGTTATCATTTGAAGCTTTTGAAAAATATAATTGGAGAACATCCTTGTTGACATGACCCTGAAAACCACTTGACATGGTCAAAACCCTCTTCACCAGCATTATGGTTAAAATGGAAGCAATAAATGACCTTTATCAAGGAGCACTCAAGCTATAAGGAGGCCAAATTCCCTTTGAAAAATAAAGTTATGTGTTTTACTTAGTGACTAAGTAATAAGATACCTCTAAACATGCCTCTTTACCTGCATCCTAGTGTTAGATACCAATATGTGAGGATACATGTCTGACACATTTGGCACATGTCCTATTCATACAATGCCTACCAAAAAAATTTCCAACACATGCCCTAAAAAACAAGGAATTGACTGAAAAATATAAGATATACAGTCATGGGAAAGAAGGAAATCACTTCATATCCTTTGGCGAGATTTATGAGATTCCCAAGTAAAAAAATCATAGAGGTAGCAAGGTCAATAGAAAAACCCTCAAATATTATTAGCCTCAAGACTATCTTGGAGTCTCCCAAGTACCCTAAAATGAGAAACAAATGCCCCAATTGCTCAGCTACAAACAGAGAAGTTGGGTGGGTGAAATATGACATCTCATAATGCAAAGAGAAGACTAGAAAATTGGAGGGAACTAATACAGTGTTATCGAGGTCAACGGGGTACCTAAAGGAGAAGGTGAGGGAAGTAGAAATCATGCATAGCATCAACCTCCATTCACAAGGTGAGTAGCAGAAAAATAGGATAGCTACAACAAAGGAGAAATTGAGCTATTGAGAAGTTGAACCAATCCCTGATAGACCATATTAGCGAGATAAAAGAGGGCCATGATAACCCACCACATAATAGAGAGATCAGAGTGAGTCGCATATGGAAAAGCCACCAACCAAGAAATCATGATTTCTAATCATAAAAAAAAGCAATAAGCTAATCATTTCTGACATCTAAGTTGTTTTCTATCTCAGAAAATGTTGGGATTTTGTATAAGGCTCTACCTTCAGTTTGTCTATATCTTCATCTACATGAATGTTATAAAAGTAAAAATGGGTTATGATTCCCATATTGTAGTTAACAATAAGAACTACAATAACAACCACGATAAGTTACAGGCATGAGAAATCTATATTCCAAAGAGAGATAGCAGAAATATTCATTTGGGAATTCAAGAAGGGGGCTTTCTGCATAGAATTACCCTGGTATAATTAGAGTAGAAATAATAAATTGATGGTGCTAGTATCGCAGGGAAAAATTTAATGAAAGGGATTATGTGAATCTTGTAACCATTGTGAATCAGTTAAAATCTTTGTGTACATGAAATGGGAACAAGAGCCTGAAGCGAAGACTTAATGTGGAGACAGGCATGATTTCATAGCTAGGAATTATGAAATAAAATACTAGAATACAGAAAGAGAAACCTCTATATTAGAAGGCCGAGAGGAAAACCTTCAAAGGATGCCTAGTTTTCTAGTTAGACATATGAGTCTTGGAAATGTGATATGGACTCAAAGAGGATAGTCGATTTGTGATCTCTGCAATAAAATTTTAAATATAGAACTTAAATGTCATGGAGTATAATGTTCCTGTGAGCTATGTTGGAGAAGTTATGGTTCGAGCATTGAATAGATTTTTCTTCTCATGATTGTTTATCATAGCAATGGATATGAAAAAATGATCATCTAATAGATGCACGTTGGAGGGAAAATCACCTTTTATATAATTTAATGCTAGGAAGGAATGGGTTGATATCCATTTCAAAATATGTATAGGGATGTGTTGGAATTTTGAAAATTCTAGTATTAAATTGATTTTCTGGAAAGTGTGGTGTCTTGTGCTCTCGCTCGGAATTTCAGCTAATGGTTTTGATAACCCCAGTTTTTGTTGGAATTCTGAAATAAAAAATGTGTGCAAAGAATTAGAACCTCATTATTTATGAATTGTACAAGGGTTGCGTTGAGTTCCAAAGGAGAGAGCATAATTACTTTTCAGAAATGGGTATGGTATGGGAATTACCTATGGATATAAATATTTTTGAGGTAAGATGAATTAATATTTTATTGCCTTAGTTCAAACTAGAATATTTTGGTTTGTATGAAGACATGGACTTCACGATGTGCCCATAAGGTGGTATTTTAGATAAATACACCACATAAAAGGAACAAAACTATGACAACATAGTTGCATTGGGAATGCGTGAAAGATAATATCTATGTGACATGTGAAAACAAGCATTTTGAGTATATTGGAGGGAAAAAAGTGCAAAGTGGAATGTCAAGGAAGGTAAATATGTATAAATGATTGAATACTAGCAGTCCGAAAATCTTGCTAGAATTTTTGGCGGCATCACGATGGCATTACTTCCTCATTGTATTTGAGTTGTAAGCTCTCAGGTTGGTGGAAAAATAAGTATTGTTGCCCATCTGAATGTTGTTACAATGGCATTGAAGATGAATAAATGCAGGTAAAATATAACCTAATGTTTTCCCAGAACCTATTTTGGAAATGGATACTATGTCCTGCTTTTGCATAATAATAGGCCATGATTGTGCCTATATTGGAGTGGGGGAGGATAATCCTACATTTTGTAGCTAAAAAATCCAACATTTAAAATTATATCAAAAATTTTGTATAGTAAATTATCCTGCATACTCTAAATGCAATCCCATCAATCAGTCTATCCAAAAACATTAAAAAAATGAACATTTTAGTAATAAATAATAATAATTTCTAATCTGCATGGTTGCTTGTTGAAGAAACCCGTGACAAACACATTGGGATTCTTTTTTTTTTAATTGAAACGAGTATGTATTTTATTTAATTGAAGAAGAGAGAATGGGTCTTTGCCAAGGCGACCCCAATTACAATGCAGTTGTCCATCAAATACTGCTTTTGAGCTACAAAATTTTCAAGGAATTTGAAAGGTACTTTCATCATTTAGGATTAACTGCCCTTTCATGAGAGAGCAAACTTTGTTCACCATCTGATCTGCTTCACTGTTTGAATTTCTGAGTATATGATAAAACTTGAAGGAAGCAAAGTCTAGAAGGACTCTCTTCAATCTGCCCAAAATTTTGTTGAGACGAGCATTGCTGAATAGTTCCTTCGAGTTTAATTTTTTTTATTAATATCTCTGAATCTCCAAAGACTTGGATGTATTTGACACCTTTGTCTCTTGCTATGAGGCATGCTTTTAGAAGACCAAGGATCTTAGCTTGATTGTTGGTTTTCTGGCCTAAACCCCAGCAGAAGCAATCTCTTGAAGACCCATCCAGGGAGTAAATAACTCCACCTGCATCGGCAACACTGGGGTTTCCTTTGGAAGCCCCATCGAAGAATATTGTGGTTAAATTTTGAATCCGCCACCAATTTTGGAATGTGTCATCAGGATCTCTTTTACGCCAATCCGGATTTGCTGTTTGAGGGGTAAGGAGATACTTTCGAGGATATGGCTCAAGGGGGCCAAGCCACCTATTTTCCTCGGGCAGGAGCAAAGAGTCTTCTTTATAATACTACTGCTGGGCAGCTTCCAAGAGGAAGGATTTGGCTTTAGCTGCTACATGCAACGGGGAATGTTACAAGTCTTTGAAAATCAGCTCATTGCGGGCCAACCAGAGCTGCCAGCAAACGTGTTTGGGCAAAGCTGTCCAGAATTTGCGCCAAAATGATTTGATAGGAATTCTATGAGGGTAGAAAAGACTCCAAGAGGCGAAAAGTTCCGAGACAGAAGTCTGTGGAGGGACAGAAATCTGGAAGTCCTGAAGGATAAGTCCCCAAACCTCTTTGGCGAATATACAATCCATGAATAAATGCTGGGTTGTTTCGAGATTGCTTCTGCATAGCACACATCTATGTGGCCCTGCTATGTTCCTTTTCGCTAGATTATCACCAGTTAGAAGTTTATTATGAACTAGGGTCTAGAAAAAGAAGTTCACTTTTGGTAAGGATAATGGTTCCCAGACATGTTTCCAAAAGGTCGGAGATTGGCTGCTGTTCCTTGAGGCCTGTAGAACTCTGTAACCTGCTGCTGTAGAATATGCTCCTGTCTGGCCCCAGCCCCAGCCGTCTTTCATGAATTGATTTATAGGGACTGACTCCTCCAGCAGTTCAGCAAGTAAGTATTTTTGAGGGATTAATCGAACAGGGACACCATGAAAATCCCAGCCGGCCTAGTCTCCACGATGATCCCATTTCGAAAGGTCATAAATACTGTTAATACCTGCGCTTTCCAGCCATTCTCTAATTTCTGTGATTTCCTCATTTTCAGCCAAGGGATCACTACCCATGATACGATCGAGCCACAGGTTTGTGTGCTTTCCATTGCCGAGAATTTTGTATACAAATTTTTTGAAGAAATTTTTGCTTTTGCAGCATAGTCTCCAAACCTGCGTGCAATTAATAGAGTTGTCACATTGCAGATTTCTGAGAGAATTGTTGTGTACGTATTTTGTTCGCAGAATGACGCTGACTGGATGAGTGGGCTCATGGACCATCTTCCACAGAATCTTACCTCCAAGTGCTATGTTGACAAGAGAGGGATCTCGAATTTGCAAACCGCCCTCTGCATTCGATTTTTTAACCAATTCCCAGTTTACTAAGTGCATTTTTTTTTCATTGCCCTTCCCACCCATCCATAAGAAATCTCGGAGGAGTTTAGAGATCTGGTCCATCACATTTCTTGGAGCTAATAGAAATGCTGCTTGATAGATTGGAAGTGCAGACAACAGAGACTTGATTAGGATGAATTTACCACCTTTTGTTAACCAGAATCCTCCCCATCCTGAGATTTTTGATTTGATTTTACTGATGATTTCGCTCCAGAGCAATCTCTTATTAACTCCATTTGTGATGGGGAGGCCAAGGTACTTGATCCTGTCCCATTGAGCATGGCCTTTGAACCCAAGGAGATTCGAAATGCTTATGAGATTTTGCTGGTCTATGTTCCAGCTGAAGACTTCACTTTTGCTCTCATTGACTAATGCTCCCGAAACTCTGCAATAACTTCTAAGGACAGTGTCGAAAGCTTTGGCAATTCTGGTGGAGGCACCTCCAAGGAGTAGGGAATCATCTGTAAAGAGTGCATGGTTCAGAGGGTCTGCGCCAATGGAAGGTTTGAGACCCGGAAGGGTACCAACAATTCTTTCAGCTGAGAGTTTTCAACTGAGGGAGTCAGCCATTAAAATGTACAGAAAGGGGGAGAGAGGGCATCCCTGCCTGATGCCTCTCCGAGCTTGGAAAAAATTGGTAGGGCGACCATTGACTAGAGGGGCAATCCAAGTGTTGTCAATGCAGGCTTTTATAAGGTGAACAAAATGAGGCGAGAAGCCAAAGGAGAGGAGAACATTGATGAGGAAAGAGCGATTAACTCTATCGAATGCATTCGCCATATCTAGTTTTATCAACATACCTTTATCTTTCCACTGTTTGCTTGAGTGGATTGTCTCCTGAACTTGGATAACATTGTCCAGAATGTGTCTGCCTTCCACGAATCCACCTTGAGAGCTGGAGATCAGTATTTTGAGCAGAGGCTTGATCCTATTTGCTAAAAGTTTGGCCAGGATTTTGTAAGAAGCATTACAAAGCGATATGGGCCTGAATCTTGCAAATGATTCAGGATTGGAGTCCTTGGGAATTAAGGCTATGTAGGTGGAATTAGTTCCTCCACCTATCTTGGCTTTTTTCATGAACCCTCTTATCATTTTTTGAAGGTCAGATTTGATGATATCCCAGCAAGATTTGTAGAAATGTATTGTGAATCCATCTGGCCCAGGGGCCTTATCTGCTTGCATGGAACAAAGAACTTTGATGATTTCCTCCTCAGTTGTGGGTCTAGAGAGGGTTGTATTATATTCAAGGCTGATGAGTAAAGGGATGTTAGAGAGGATATCGGCAGCTTCCTCCTCATTGCCATGAGTTCCCTCACTATATAGATTCCTGAAGTGGATTTCAGCAGCAGCTTTGACCTGATTGAAACCTTTGTAGACTTGGCCCTCCGTTGTTTTGATTTCTGCTATATGATTCCTGGACATACGTGCTCTATATTGTCGGTGGAAGAAGGAAGTGTTCCGATCCCCTGCCTTTAGCCACAAACTTCTGGATTTGAGTCTCCAGTATTCTTCTTCCATTTGAAAGGATCGGTATGTGGAGCGTTGGGCTTTTATTTCTTTTTCCAACAAATCTGCTGTGATATCTTTTCTTTCCATATCTGTTTGCAGGGACTGTAGAGTCTGCACTTCTTCTTTTCTTTGGCTGGTTGGAGTAGGGAGTGGTTTCTTTATCCATTCCTTCAATGCTTGTTTTGTGGCCTTAAGTTTTTGCTCCCAAACATAACTTGAGGATCTTGAGAAGGATTTGGCCTAAGCAACTTTCACTGTTTCTATGTAGCCTTCTCTTTCGATCCAAAGTGGGCTGAATCGAAATGGAATAGGGCCCAGATCTTCTTCATCTTCCAGTAGAATTTGGACATGCTTGTGATCTGAGGTCAGTTTGGGAATAATTTTAGAGATGATTATCTTTTTGTTCATCATTAGGGAGCTTTGCACCAGAAATCGATCCAGGCGGGCAGAAATGTGGTCCAACCCAACTCTGTTATTGGACCAAGTGAAAAGACCTTGGACAACATTGAAATCTAAGAGATCCCAAAGCTGAGTGAGCTCTTCCACTATGGCCAACATGGGGTCTCTGCTATTGGAACCACCCCTCTTCTCTTTTGCTTTTAGAAATATATTAAGATCCCTGGCTATGATGATGTTGCTAGGGGAATGCTGCTCTAAAAAAGCAGAGAGAGAATTCCAGCGTTCTCGTTTTTCAGAGTAAATGACAGGTACGTAAAGATTGAAGAGAGAGATGGTCAACTTACTTGTGCCATGCGTCAGATCCATGAAGATCCAGTGTTGGGTTTCATGGGATTTATTCAGCTGGAATAAATCTTCGGTCCAGAGAGTTGCCAACCCTCCAGAAGAATCCCCTTGAGCTGACTGCTTTACTTGAACTTTTCTTCCATTTTGACTTGCTGATATCTAGAAGGGCTTGCCCTTCTATCTTAGTCTCTTGGAGCATGAGAATGTCTGAGGGATCTATTTTCAAGAGGTCCTTAACTACTTCAATTTTACAGGGATTCCCCAGTCCTCTGTAGTTCCAAGAGACGAGTTTCATTATTTACTTGAGGGGGGGTTGGAGCTTCCCTTAGAAGGCCTTGGTTTGGTATTTCATCCAATAGAAATTTATATTGTGGACTGACTTCCTTGTATTTTAAGTCTTTCAGCCTCCTCTTCCCTAACTTCTTTGCGGGATTTCCTTCCTGCTCTTTTTGTAGGGCGCTCGTAGGTTTCGTCCTCCGAAGAGCCTGAGCTTTCTGCGGGTTTTTTCCTTGTGACTTCTGCGTATGAGGGATTGGAGGGACTGCCTTGGGAGGCTTCGATCTGTATAGCTTCCCCTCCATCTTTGCTTGAAGGTGGGATTTCTGTCTGTTCCAGATTTTCTTGGACTGGGTTTGCCGGATTGATCTGGACGCTTTCTATACCATTTGGGGTTGCTTTCTTTTCTTGATTGGACTTGGAGGTTCTTAGGACTCCTATCGTGTTGCCTTTACCAGTGCCTTTTTTTGGATGAGCATTTTTCTGGACTAGAGTCCATTGTTCCCCGTTTTGTTTGTCTACATGATCCTCAGCCTTTTTCTTGCAGTGCTTTGCAAAGTGTCCGTGGCCATGACAATGTTTGCATTTAAAAGGAAGCTATTCGTAATCCAATTCCTGTACATGCGTCCACCCAGCTATAGTGAGCTTAATTGCTTCCGGCAGCCCCTCTTCTAGATCCACTTCTACGCAAATGTGGGCACATGAATACTGATCTTTTCCTGCGGCTTGATCTATGTATTTTACTAGAGCATTACCGATGATCTAGAGTGATTTTTGGTTCCAGAAATGGAGGGGAAAATGAGGGAGTCTCACCCAAACCAGAACAACAAAGGGGACGTGTTGGGTAGGATCAAAATCTGGAGACCATTTGTTTAGATAAAGTCCTTGCGGACCCATGAAGTATGGGCCATTCCTTAAGATTAAAATTCTGTCTTCCGGGCTTTCGAATACGAATACAAAGAAACCTTTGCCCACAAAATAGCTTTTGACAACCTCTTTGGTCAATGGTGTCTAGTTCCTTTGAGTCCAATCATCCACCAACTTGGGAGAAGGCTAGAGGCCCGTGAACTAGCCTATGAGACCTCTCTCAGCCAGATTCAGGGCCACTTTACAAGTTTCTTCTTCTGGAAGGGAAACTGAAGGAATAATATCCATTTTCTTTATAAAATTCTGCTGATTCGCAGAGGGAGGGCACTTTGAGCCTGTAGCAATCATGGACCTGAACGCTAGGACCTCCGAGGGCGGAATGCGGGGGAGGACAGGGCCCTCGTTGGACTCCATGGGCGATGTGAAAATGCAGCAGGGCTGAGCATTGCAGCGCAGTAGCCACAGGGGCGCGCGGGCGAGCACCCAACAACCCTAGTGCATGCAGAGCGCTAGGAGGCAGGGCAACAAGCAATCTAAACAAATTGGGATTCTTCACAAGATATAGGTTGGCCCAAAAAATTAGTAGTCATGAACTCGTCCTGTGACTTGAAAGCCAACCTCACACAGTGATCCCCCAGAAAACAGGTCCCAACTACATGAAGGCCAAGCAAGAGAGTAGGGAGCAATGTTTTTTTTGTGTAGAAATACAACCTACAACATATGCTCCTCTCTAGAGCAAATAACGTACCTGTAACAAGTACACGGGATAACAACCAAGTGATTTTGGCACTAAACACATCATGGATTGTAATTTGTTATCCCAGTTAACAAGTAACTGGAATGTTAATCACATAAATACATAGATGCTAATAATAATTGTAGAAACCAAGATAAATAATATTGTAACTTAGGTGTAGGAGAGAAGAGAGAAAATTAACCTACAAATTTCTTAGATGCAATCAAAAGCACGAGAAAGTAGACAATCTTACCTCTTGAAGAATATCTGATGGAAATCCAATTTGGTTAAATTTCATAAAAGGAGTAGGACCATTATCGCCCTGGGCACAACCTGCCCATTTATAAAAATTCAAATGATAAATGTTTGTAAGAAAAATATATATAACAATGTTGCAATACCATACATAGTGAAAAACCCTCCTCTAACAATCTAGTCTACATTCTCACTATTAGTACAATCACAACAACTTTAGAAAATCTAGAAGATATTTTCAAAACTGAATGTGAAAATAGACTCGAGGTGATCTAAAATGGGTGGCTGACTTGTTATGCTATGCAAGCACCTCTCACTCAATTAAAACAAATTAAGATCTTGCTTATACTTGATTGTGCAGAATTGAAATTCTTGATTCAGGTGTACGTGTTTTAATTGTTTGAAGGCTTTATGTGTTAGGAATTTGTAATATTCCCAAACGGGGAAGCAACAATATATGAGCACAATAATGGAAAGAACAGTGAATAAATCAACACACCATGATATGAGATGAATGTACAGACATCTTATTAAACATATCAGCAAATAATAGGCACAAGATCTTGAGGATCAAGTCACTCAAGCAATACAAAACAAGCCTCTACAAGCAAAATATGCCATCACATGAGAAATAGCTGCCATGCAAATGCCCTGAGCTATGACAACATAGATTTAGGGTGTAAACTGCTGCATAAATATAGATCAATGTAGATCTACTGTTATATAGCTCAAATAATGCTAGGAGTTAAGATCTAGCCTCATAGACACCTTCCCAAGAGAACCTGGGAAGGGTTTCCGGAAATACACCCAAATAAAAATGGTGATCTACAGCCATAGGACTGAAGATTCACTGCAAACTGGAGCTCATGAAAATATAAGGCTGAAATAACATAGATCTGATGTAGATCTCCTCAAGGGTTTCCTCTAGTGAAAGGTTGAACCCTTCACCTACAGGAAAACACTCTAAAAGAGCCAATAGATCCTCCTTTGAAGCTGCCCTCCAAAATAACGCAATTCCCAGTTGAAACTACACTGTAAATGATGGGAATAGGTTGGCCTAGTGCCAAAGATATGAAATATGCTCAGAATCCCTCTTTGCTGATCTCCCAAGAGAAGTAATACTTCCTCCTATGAAAAACTAGCTCAGAAAGTGGGTTTATCAACCCTCCACTGCAATACCCTGCAACACAACACAATATTCTACAGAAAATGAGCTGTAGCTGAACATTGAAGCTTGGATAGAATGCCAGATATGTGGAAATGATATATTAGTACTCTCCCAAGAGGATTCTCAAGGGAAGAGGTGGGATTCCCGACCGGGAACACCCTGTGCTAAACAACACCAACAATCTTAGCTAAACAAGACCAACAATCTTGGCTAAACAACTGAAGAGAGTAAAAGTATAAACATACATATCAAAATAATAATCATAAGCTAACCCCATATGGATGCCATCCTTTTCCTTATAAATAATGTGAGCCTTCTCACCTTGGGTCCCACTCATTAGGGTTTCTATCATCACGCAATTAATCTCCCTCCAAAACTGCGCTGTCCCATCATGAATGCCACTCCTCCATAACAATGTTGTTTGATTTGGTCAAAGTTGACCTATTCAACATGCTTCAGCCCCTTTTCACACCTAAGGGTCTTCAATCCAGCTTTTGTGTGACCTCCATTCACACTAGGAGTGTCTTTTATTCCTTCTAAAGAGGTTTATGGGTCTCGATACCCTCTTATTCCTCTATTTAAGAGCAAAATAAAAAATTAATATTCCAATTAGCTATCTGCTAATTTAGGAATATTATAGTCCTCCCCTCCCAAATGTTGCTTGTCCTCAAGAAACTGCAAGGATAGAACTAAAGAGCGTCTCCTCTTCCTCCTGTAGCATCTTCATATGATAGGTTCCTCCAAGGAACAAGATGCTCTCTCAAAAATATGTCCTCAAGCTACTCCTCCCAAGTGTATAAGTATGTCTTTGGTGAAAATTCCAATTGGCTCTCATCAAGAACAAGTGGGATATTCATGGCAACTATATGTAGCCTAGAGGCCTTCTTGAGGCATGGAATCTGAAATAGATTGGGAATTATCATTCCCATGTGAAGCCTCCATCCCCAAGCTATCATCCATAGAAAGTGAGTCATCCTCCAACATGACAACTCATGAAACATATCCTCCACCTTAGGCTCCTGCAAAGAAGGTGGGTTGTATAGCTGAATATGATGGATCAAATTGTCCATCCCATGTTGTCTCTCTCTCCACTTATGATAAGCATAGAGCTGTTGCTGAATATGGGCAGCAATAATGTTGCCTTCATGAAGGAAAGAGGTAGTAGGATCGTCAAAGGTCCACTCTTTGGTTCTTGCCCAAATCATCCCATATAAAATGAATATGACATTATCATCATATGGAATCCAAATGAGAGAAGTACTAAAGGTTTTACATAGTGCTGGAAGGTACCAACAATTTCTCAAGTAGTTAAATCGCAGTTTTACCAATTGCAGTTTCAGAACATGATGTGGCAAGTTGTCTCCCAACAAATTTCTAGTTGTGCATGTCATCACACTTACTAGGGAATAGTAAATGGCATTGTATATCAACTGAGCATACAGGAAATAGTACAACACTTGCCCAAAGCCATACAAGAGATGGCTCTTTCCATCGCAGATGTTGGTCCCAAAAGGACCATGAAGCCCAAATAAATGTTTTCCCTCTTGTGGAGCAATGCACTGTATAAAGATGGTAAGAGAATGCAAATACTGTGTTAGATAATCAATAACGGAGAAAAAATAATTCTTACCATGTACTAAGAGTAATATGATAATGAGATCCATGAATGAGTCCTCCATAGTGGTATGACATATCTCAATGGAAAGGAATGAACCATGTGTTGCATGCAAAGCATTCTCCTTATACTTGGGAATCCAAGTCAAGAATATCATACCATGGTAATAGATGTCTCCATACACTACTCCATCACTCTCATCTCCTTCTTGTTCATCAAGTGCATCATATGTGAAGTGATCCTGGGAAAAATCCATCAACAAACCCAAGCTCCAACATGACATCGCTATTGGCCTTTGTAATAAGGCCCCTGTCATCTCATAGCTCCCTTCTTTGACATCCCACATGTCAAAGCCATTAATCATAATGCTGCTATATATGGGAGATTCCTTCCAAAGTAGAAGTACCTCCTGATCCTCCAAGGCTAAGGAGTATCCCCTTTGCACCATGATAGTGCCATCTCCTAATCTTGCAACATTATGCAAAGTATGGAAGGAATTCAGTCCAACTCTCCCAAAGAAAACCAAAGCAACAACAACTCTTGTTGCCTCCCCACACTCTCACCATATAAACTATGGAGCAAAAAACTGATGGTTGATATGAAATATATCACATCACTCCAATATACCCAAACTCTTCGCTGCCATGTGATGTAAGTGTCATGCCAAGTTCCATCCACCAACCTCCTCTTTGAAATAGAATGTGTCATATGATGACCAAACTCTTTCAAGAGTAACCAAAATAACATTGCCTCCTGCTGCCCTGTGTCATAGATCTGCAAGTGGCTTCCCAGCCTCTTGCTCATCAACATCAACCATCCAACCAATGGTGAGTGTCTATCATCATGCTCAAAATTGGCATCCCTCCAATGGAAAATAACATCCTCCCAAATCAGATTTCTATCTTTGTATTTTAAGGGATGTTGAAATGTAATATCTTGGTGATATCAAAATGAAGACCACTCCTCAATGACCAAGTTGATCCCATAAGGATCCAAATACACTGAAGGCAAAATATTCTCATTGAGTAATGAAGTGCTCATCAAGAAAGACCCATCATAACAATGGAAGATAAGATGCATCTCATCAACCATCTGCGTATCCTCTGCTATGCTTGTAAAAGGTCATTGGAATGCTCCAATAACGGTTGGGCCCCCAAATCATCACTACTACTTAATGACAGCGTTGCCGATCTCCATAATGGTGCATATGCTATCTCAAGATCATGCTCAGTGCTGAACACATAGTTCTGCATTGCATTGTTCAAGACAATACTCATCCCATCCTCCAAGAATCTACACTCCAACCCCAAGAGTTGTGTGCAGCTCAACAATAATGCACTAGGATGACTGTATATCTCCTCCTTGAACAAATCAAGGCTGCTCAGCGCAATGATAGTATGTTGCTCCAAATCAACAATGTACCTTGACCCTAGGTCATGTAGAAGTACATTCCCACAATCCTCCATATGATGTGCTGAAATAATGGAAAGTGGAAACATGTGCATACCTTGGTAAAGCTTGGGAACATCTTGTATTGCTACAAGGGTCCCTCCTTCTAATGTGATGGCTTCCCCAACTACTGATGATGATGGCTGCTCTTCTATGGTTGCGTCAGCGCTGGTACAAGTTTCCTCCTTCTCATGCATCTCCAGAATAGTGCATGGGACTCTATATGTCAAGAGATCAAGACCACTTTGCAAATATGCAAGGGTTATTTCTCCTGATGCAAGTGATCCTGTAGCAAGTGGTGGTGAATGCTTATTCTCCTCTGATTTCTTCTTGTCAAACTTCTTGATCAACCTCCGAGTAAAATCTGCATATGCAGTCACTTTTGCATGACTTAAATGGCTGAACCACCAAATGTTTGCTTCACCCTCAAGGTGCAGCACTGTAATCTCAAGAGCTTCTTTCTCTACTACTGGATGTAGCAGGAAAAATGCATCCAACTTCATTCCCCAAGCCCTTGCTGTGCATGTGGATGACCCATCAAAGGTAGATAATAGAAATATATTACCCTCTTTTCTTCTATTGCCGCAAGGTCTCCTTTCTTCCTTGAGCTGAATGAGCTGTAGGAGAGTTAGATTCTCCTTGAAAGATTTAGGTTGAGACTTATATTCTGCAAGATACTCACTTAGAATCCCATGATCTAAGTTTCATTCATCTTCATGCCTCTTGTATTCAAAAGAAAAGGGCATAACATGTTTCTTTAGAGCTCTATGCAATACCAGATCTTCTTTTTGTTGATAGGAAGTACATGGACCTTCCTCATCTTGAAACCCTAGTGTGGCTTCACTTATTTTCTCCTTTTTTCTTTGCTTGACCTCCTTGGTGAGGTCCTTCTTAGATTTGAAAAGAGATGAGATAAAATTCATTCTCTCCATCATCCTAATTTCTTTCTCCTTCTTCTTAATATCCTAATAGCATAATGGCTGAGATCCACATGCTCAGCTAAGATTATGCTATGATACCACTGTAATATTCCCAAATGGGGAAGCAGTAATATATGAACATAATAATGGAAAGAAAAATGAATAAATCAACACACCATGATATGAGAAGAATTTACAACCATCTTATTAAACATATCAACAAATAATAGGCACAAGATCTTGAGGATCAAGTCACTCAAGCAATACAAAACAAGCCTCTACAAGAAAAATATGCCATCACATGAGAAATAGTTGCCATAAAAATGCCCTGAGCTATGAAAGCGTAGTTTTAGGGCATAAATTGCTGCATAAAGATAGATCAATGTAGATCTTCTATTATATAGCTCAAATAATGCTAGGAGTGAAGATCTAGCCTCCTAGACACCTTTCCAAGAGAACTCGAGAAGGGTTTCCGGAAATACACCCAAATACAAATGGTGATCTACATCCCTAGGACTGAAGATTCACTGAAAACTAAAGCTCATGAAAATAGAAAGCTGAAATAACATAGATCTGATGTAGATCTCCTCAAGGGTCTCCTCCAATGAAAGGTTGAACCCTTCACCTACAGGAAAACACTCTAAAAGAGCCAATAGATCCTCCTTTGAAGCTGCCCTAAAAAATAACACAATTCCCAGCTAAAACTACGTTGTGAATGATGGGAATAGGTTGGCCTGGTGCTAAATATCTGAAATATGCTTAGAATCCCTCTTTTCTGATCTCCCAAGAGAAGGAATCCTTCCTCCTATGAAAAACTATCTCAGAAAGTGGGTTTATCAACCCTCCACTGCAACACCCTGCAACACAACACAATATTTTGCAGAAAATGCGCTGTATCTGAAGACTGAAGCTTGGCCAGAATGTTAGATATGTTGAAATGATAGATCAATACTCTCCCAAGAGGCCTCTCAAGGGAAGAGGTGGGATTCCCGACCGGGAACACCCTGTGCTAAACATCACCAACAATCTTAGCTAAACAGCTGAAGAGAGAAAAAGTCTAAACAGACATATAAAAATAATAAACATAAGCTAACCCCATATGGCTGCCATCCTCTTCCTTATAAACAATGTGAGCCTTCTCACCTTGGGTCCCACTCATTAGGGTTTCCATCATGATGCAATTAATCTCCCTCCAAAACTGCGCTGTCCCATCATGAATGCCACTCCTCCATAACAATGTTGTTTGATTTGGTAAAAGTTGACCTATTCAACATGCTTCAGACCCTTTTCACACCTAAGGGTCTTCAATCCAGCTTTTATGTGACCTCCATTCTCACTAGGAGTGTCTTTTATTCCTTCTTAGGAGGTTTATTGGTCTCCATACTGTCTTTTCACAAAGGAAAAATTCGTAACTTTTCATTATAAGATAAGTTACATGTTACATATGATGGTAGTGTATCACTACTAAAACAATCTATGAAATATCTCATTATACATCCACACTGGCCTCCATTAGACTAAAACATTCCCAAAATAGCAGACCAAAATGTTGCCAATATTCACAAAGTAAGTTCGGTGCATAACTTACTGGAAATAGAGACAATTACATAATAAAAATAAAAATAAATATACATGCCGATAGGTGACCATGGGAGATAGAAAAAAAATCCTCCCAAATGCTGTACAATTAGACAACCCAGTTTGCAGGAGCCTCATCCATAAAAGGCCGATGGAAAAATCTGTAAACCTGTTCTCCAGTTTGTTCTGTAATGTGCCAGGTGCCCCAAGTCAACTTCGTAGCTTCTTTGGACTATTGGTCAGCCACTTTGTTCCGAGACCTGTAAATGTGTACCAAAAAGATGGAGTCAAATAGGATCCTGAGGAGATGAACCTCTCGCAGTAGTGCAGACAGTGTGTGCGTGTGACAGTGAGCAAGATTACTGAACCAATTGATCACAAGTTGAGAGTCCCCAAAAATCTGAATGGAATTGCAATGTTTTTCCCGAGCAAAAGTCAGAAGGAGTCTAAGGCATTGTAGTTTAGCATAGTTGTTTGTGCCAGGTCCCAATCCCATCTAGATTTTGTAGTGGTGGTGATCATTTAAATGGAGTGTGGTGCCCCCTCCACATCCCTGTGCGTTGGACGCACCATAAAAATAGGCCCAAGGTCTACAATGGTCAATGATTTTTGGTGTCCCGATTGTGGGGGTAATGTGTTTTCGATCCACACGCAGGAGGTGATAGGTAGCAATGGTAGTGGCACATATTCTATCACAATTGATTGGTAAACTATTGAATATAAGCTTATTGCGACCGATCCAGATTTCCCAAGCCAATATCAGGGGGAGATTGCGCATCCTCAGGAATTCAGCATTTAGCTGCCACCAATTTGTCCATGAGTCAAGTAATGTATCACCCTGCCAGTGATGTAGACAGCCCAAACCAGTAGTAACCTGAGCCCAGATGCCTCTAAGAATATTGCAATGTAGAAATAGGTGTGTAGTATCCTCGCAATTTGAGAGACAGTAGCAGCATTGTGAAGGTCCATGAATGGCTTGTCTGTGAAGGAAGTCCATTGTGGGAATGCACTAGTTTAACATACACCAGAATAAAGTTTCGTGCTTGTGCGGGGCCTTCAACTTTCAAATGTTACGCCACCACCATGCTTTTAGAGGAGGTTATTTGGGCTGTATAAGAGTGAGGTATCCAAGTTTCGGGGCATATTGACCATCAGGTGAGCAAGCCCATATCAATTTTTCCTCTTGATCATTGATGCATATGTTGGATGCATTTAGTGCCAAAATGAAGTTCTACCATATCCGAGTGCCCTCCTGAGGGATCTCCAGATAATCCGCTTGTAGCCAGGCTTGAACCTGCCAAGTAGTATGAACAGGGTTCACAATTTGTGCAATGAAGTATATGTCTCTGCGAGCCAGGTGCTCAAGAATGTATACAGGTAATTTATAATATTCACCACTCCCTGACCAAGAATCAGTGCCGATCCGAACAATACACCGGATCCTATTTGCCATGATAAACCCTTCTGGATGATGTGAGCCGCTTTTGTGATCGCCTTACAGATTATGGAAGCACCAGTCGACGGCCCGATTCTGTCTCTGATCCATTCGAGAGTATTCCGTGGCGCAATATATTTAGCAACAATAACCTCCTTCCAGAGGCTCTGTCCAGTGATTAAGTGCCAACACATCTTGGTAGCAAGAGCCCTCGAAAATAGATGAAGATCTTTGATCCCCCAACCACCCCATTTCTTAGGTATGTTGATGTTGTCCCAAGCAATCCAAGCAAATGTAGAGTCCTTTCCCTGGTTGCGCCATAAAAAGTGTCTACATATACATTTAATTCTGTTGGTAATACCAATAGGTATCCATGCCAGGGTCATCCAGTAGACCGGGATAGCTTCGAGCACAGATTTTATAAGAACCAGTCGGCCAGCCTTGGATAGCCATCGGTTATACCAAACATTGATTCTGCGTTCAATTTTAGCAATAATCCAGTTCCAGTCTTTGATTTTATAGTCATTTGGTTTGATATGATATCCCAAATATTTGAGGCCATCACTGATATTTGTATAGACATAGTCAAATAGATTCATGGCAGTGCCTTGTTCCAGGCCCGAGCATCCAGTCATGATAATAGAAGATTTGAGAGCATTAGGTACCATACTTGTGGCTCTGCAAAAACATTTAAGTAGCAATTCAAATTGAACAGAGTCCTGTCTAGAGCCATTGAGAAATATTAGAATATCATCCACAAATAAAAGATGAGTGAGGTGTAGTATATCATTGATTTGGAGTCCATGTAAGGTTCCCCGAGCCTTTGCATTTTTTATGAGGACAGAGAGTCCCTCCATAACCAGGACAAATAATAATGGTGATAGAGGACATCCCTGACGTAGATCCCGCCCCGCATGAAAGAAATCAGATGCTGTGCCATTGAGTAATATGCTAAAAGTAGCATGACAGATGCATGCCATAATCTAGTTTATAAATGAATGAGGAAATCCAGTATGAATTAGGATGAGATGAAGGTAACTCCAGTTTACCTGATAAAAAGCCTTTGTAAGATCAATTTTGAGAATAGTGGATTTGAGGCGCTTAGTTTTAATGGAGTGAAGGGCCTTCTGGGCTGTACCAATAGCTTCATGGATTTGCCTATGGTGCAGAAAAGAAAATTGTTCTTTTTCAATATGAGTGGATAGAAAAGGCTTGATACGATTTGATATAATTTTTGAAATGATCTTGTAAATGCAGTTACAAAGAGATATGGGTCTGTACTCATGGAAGCTGGTCGGGTTGTCAGATTTTGGTATGAGCGCAACAAAAGTAGTGTTAAACCCATCATAAATCCTGCCTCTCACTCTTCTATCCTCAATCATAATCAGAAGGTCGTTTGCCATGAGTTCAAAAAAGTGAATGAAGAATTCAATGGGCTAGCCATCAGGCCCAGGGCTTTTGTCCCTTTTGAACCATTTCAAAACCCTCTCCAGTTCACCCATAGAAACCGGTGCGTTGAGGTCATTAATCTGCTCCTGTTCCATAAATCGATTGAATGACTGTGAAATGTGCATTATGTCCGGGAGATCAATGATTGGTGGCGCTCTGTATAGGTTGGTGAAATTTTGGGTTCCCAGATCATGTAGTTGTGCTTGCGTTCTCGCCACAAATCCATTCTGATCAGACAATTCCCAAATAGCATTTGCAGTCTTGCGCCCATTAACATGTTGCTGAAAAAACTTAGTGTTTTCATCCCCAGCCTGTAACCATATAGCATGACTTTTAAGTCTCCAGTCCTCCTCTTTTTGTCTCAGAAGTTTTGCCTTTTTAGTCTCAAGAGCAGAAAGATGCACTTTGGTGACCTCAGATCTATATCCCATGAGATCAGAGTTGTTGAGGAGTGCAATTTCCTCATCTACCCGTTGGAGTTCCTCCCTTTCCAATCGCTTCTTATTTCGAACCCATTGAATAGTAAGGTTCTTAATGCACATGATATTTTCATTGATAATCTGGGCAGGGTACCTGTCATTCAAGGGTCGACAGTTCTGCCAGGCCTGGGTGACCATCAAGTGATACTCAGGGTCTCGCAGCCACCTAGACTTGAATTTGAATGGAGGATGAGCTCTGTTGGGTCCACATTAAAATTCCAGGAAGATAGGAGAGTGGTCAGATTTACCTCCCTGCCCCACCCATTACCGAGCCCAAGTTATTGTGGAGAGGAGTGGCTGCTTAATGAGAAATTTGTCCAACCTGCGAGCCAAAGCAGCATTCCCAATCCTTCTGTTTCTCCAAGTGGGCTGAAGCTTGGTGGTCTGAATGTCAATGAGGTTGGACGACCTGAGCATGGTGGTGAAATGCTCAGCCAAAGGATCAGGGGTAGCATGGGTGCCCCAAGATTCAAAAATTCCCTATGAAAAATTCAAGTCACCACCCAAAATAATGTGAGGGGTTGCCAGTAGGGAGCAGGTCAATAAAGAGTTCCAAAAATCCTCTCTATTAGCACAGGGCCCATAAACACTTATCAAGGTGAACTCAAGCTCAGAGTGACCAAATAGGACTTTCATACCCAGTACACCCGCGACCCCAACAGTTAATCATCCGGGTGGTCTTGTCATTAATTCCCAATGCACAACCCCCAGATATTCCGTGGGCATCAAGAGTAATTAAGGTCCAATTGGGAAGAAGTGTTTTTAGGATAGAAACCACTACAGTACCATCTCCCAGAGTCTCTTGGAGAAATAGGATTTCTATGGGCTTCTGAGCAATCAGATCCTTAAGTGCCAATCTCTTATTGGGGTTGGCCAGTCCCCTGCAGTTGTAGGAGAGGCAGATCATGATGAAACGGTCAATATGGGTCGTCTTTCTCTAAGGACCTACATAAGTGAAGATTGAATTCCCGCTTCTACTTCGAGATTAGCTCACTTGATGGCCTTTGCTAATGCAGATGGTCGACCTCTCATCTTGTTAGGTAGGCAGCCCTGCCCCGGCCCAATACCGAAAGCTTCACCAGTGGGAGGTAGGGAATGGGATCTAAGAAAATAATTGTGTCTCGTGGAGGGAGTCTCCGAGGAGGAAGATGAGTGGCAGGAGGTAGATTCAACAGAAGTGTGTTGTATGATGGGGGTAAAATATGGAGGGGCCAGTGAAATGGAACAGCAAATCGAGGAGAGTTTCAGTGAGAGGCTAGTTGATTCCATTGTAATACAAGGAAATGTAAATGATGAACACTGAGTATTAACAGCAATGCCAGATGATGAACAAGGAAGGGTAACGGATGATAAATCAACAGAGCAATTAGAAATCAATGAGACAGTGATAGGAGATGTACCTGGGATAGTTGAAGTGCGCTGAGTAGTCACCGGAGTAGCCTGCGGACGTGATCTGGGATGAGTGAGAGGCCAAGTTGGAAGCTGATCAATTGACACCATCCCAACATCAGGTGAAGTATCCAGTACAGTCAGCGGCACACCAGAAGATCCCCGATCGATACCGATTAAAGCCTTAGTCTGTGTAGCAACTGTACGGGATTTCTTTGTAGCCAGCCTGCCAAAACCCCTCTTTGTTCATTATTTGTATAAATTCCCCACCTCATGGAATTTCCTATAGCGAAATGACACACCTTCGCAATCAAGTGGTTGCTGCCACATCATCCCATCAAATAGCATGATGAAGTTATCATACAACCCATCACAAGTGTCCAGAAAGATCAAAATTCGGGCAATAGCCCTGCTACCGGTGGTCAGGTAGGACTAGTCATGGTCCAGGTAGAGCCCAAAATGACCCCCAATGTTCCGGAGGGCAGTATCATTCCAGAATTTCACTAGCAGTCCAGGCAGTCGCATCCAAATAGGGTCGGCCCCTGCATTCTCCTTGTTGGGATCAAATAGCGGAACCCATCTCTTGAGATAGACGGGATGCATCTCAAGATGCTAGAAGTGCTTGAGGGTCCAATAAATTGTTTAGGGCGGGCAAAAGTAAGGGTGAACCATCCTTTGGTCAACACCAGGACATCCGGTAAAATGTCAAGGGTTCCACCCCATATCTCACGGGTCCACTGCTGAAGTCTTGCTGCAGAGTACTTCCGGCCACGCACCTTCCCAACCACCATAGTTGCCGCAATGTGTCCCCAATCCGCCATACCGCTCTCGCAACCGAAGTCGAAAAATATCTAAGCTTATTTTTAGTGATTCTGTGCTTCTTTCTAGTGTTGATGCGCCCCGGACCCTGGTCAGCAGATGCGTCGGACTTAGATGATGAGCTAGTCTTCTCCGGAATGGAGATATCCTCCGGTACGTTTGAGAAAACGCTCGAGGCGGCAGATGGAGTGACCGTCTCCAATCCAACATGCGATGCACCTCCAATATCAGATGTGCAGTGCGAGACTCCACAGGGAGGATGAGAGCCTCCAATACTAAGTTGCGCCAAGGAATGAGAAGCATTACCGATGTCTAGATAGACCGCATCTGAGAAAGGCACCGAGGATCCAATGTCGACACCTACCAAAGTGTCTTGTTCTGCTAGAGAGATACCCCATAGTCCAATGTCCGCGGGAGAGGGTGTGGCAAAATTATACTATTCGAGTTCACCCATGGGAGTGGTGCAACCCTCCACGTCGAACTGTGTAGTCATAGTAGGTAGCGCGACCCCAGGGACCGGGTCCAAGTCAGCCATCTCTTCCGCCTCCTCGTGAGATCCCTGACCCCAAATGTCGACCCCCTCCAGTGGATCCTATGTGTAATCCACCTCATCATCATAGTTAACCATGATGTCAAGTGGGCAGTCCCGGCGGAGCCCGTGATACTCCAATAGAGAACGACAAACCCCAATACAATATTGCACGGGTTTGAAACCGGTGCAGCAGTCAGACAGTAACCAGCCGATTCCAATGATGTAGTGTTAACAAAGTAGCACACTCAACCGAAGAAAAAAGGATCATGGTCCAGACAATAACCCAGACAGGGTCCACAGTCAGATCAAGAGACCCCACCCAAAAACAGTACTCCATCAAACCCAATGATAGCATATCTGTAGAAAACAGTGATGTGCGTCATATGCCAACCAGTATAGAACCCGAGGTGCCAGAAGCCCAAACATCGGAAACATAGGGTCCCATATCATACCCCACAGTTCGAGTGCAAGATTGGAGTGCGACAGTTGTCTGTGCCTCCCAACTTGGGAAAATACAATGCCCGTTCCTTGCTCCGGCTACACTCCTGACACAGTCAAAGTAAACTAGTATAAACCCCCATCGAAACAGTCCAATAATCCGCGGAGCAACAAGTCCTATTACTGATTCCAAGCCGAAATCCCAAACCCCATCAACCTTCAGTCGAAAGGGTCAATACCTGATCATACGCCATATTCCGAAGGAGATGAAACAGAACCAAGTAGCCGCCATGCTAGGGTTTTCATTCAACCATTATGGTTCTCGTCTCCATACCGTCTTATTCCTCTATCTAAGAGAAAAAATAAAAATTAATAGTCCAATTACCTGTGTGCTAATTTAGGAATATTACAGAATTAAACATTTGTTTTTGCTGATAAAAAACATGTACAACAAGCATAAATTTCAGCGAACTAATCATCGACACATAACAACAAATTTAATAAAGGATTTCACCCGTATGTCTTGGGCTACGTCTCCTTGAGCCTATGTCAACTGACTTGGCTCTTTGGGATTAAGATGGATAATTTCCTTTACAAGTTACTAATCAACTCCAATGGTTATTTGAATTGTACCAATGTGTTTAGAATACCATCATACCCCTGGAATGGCTGCTAACTCTCTGGAAATGGACCTAGTCTCCCTTAGACTTGACTTATTCTATTGGTGTCCTTAAGCTTCCTTGAGCTTCTATGTGGCACAAACTCTCTTAGAAATCATTAAATTCTATCCCTGAAACCTTTTCTACTGTCTCCAACATATATCAAACATCCAAAATAGGCTATTCATTTTCTCAAAATGAGCTCTGACTCCCCAATCTAGGGCTCCATCCACTGGTGGCCCTGGGCTCCCTGAAACTTCCATGTGGCTTTTTCGGTTCTAGAAGTCTCCAAATGGCTCTAAAAATCCCTCAAATGGATTCATAATGTCCAAAATAGTCAGAATAGACTATTCAATTGCTGAAATTGGCCTCTGGCTATGCCCCCAACCCCTGGTGGCACCCTGTGGCTCTAAGCTCACTGAAAAATTCGCTGTAGCATATTAGTCTTCAGAAGTCTCCAAATTCTTCTTAAAATCCTTCCATTGGATTCAGAAGGTTCAATATAATCATAATAGACTACTGGTTTGCTGAGAATGGCCTCTGGCTGCCCTGGCTAGGCCTCATTCTCCTGCTAGCTCCTGGTGGCCCTTGTTGCAATTGGAACTTATCTGAAGAAAAATCATGCTTAGAAGTCCTCAGGTGGCTCTAAAAACCTCACCAATGGCTCTATAATTCTCAATATAGTCAAAATTGACTATTCACTTGCTGAGAATGGCCTCTAGCTGCCCTGGCTAGGCCTCATTCTCCTTCTAGCTCCTAGTGGCCCTTGGAACTTATCTGAAGCAAAATTGCAATCAAAAGTCCTCGTCTAGCTTTGAAAACCTCACCAATGGCTCTAGAATACTAAATTTAGTCAAAATTTACTATTATCTTGCTGAGAATGGCATCTGGCTGCCCTGGCTAGGCCTCATTCTCCTGGTGGCTCCTAGTGGCCCTTGGAACTTCTCTAAAGAAAAATCACACTTAGAAGTCCTCAGTTGGCTCTGAAAACCTCACCAAATGGCTCCATAATTCTCCAATTATCTAAGAATGACTCTCTGTTCACTTATAATGGTCGAAAATTGAGTCTCCCACTCATTTTCCCAGTTACACCTAGAAAAGCTCCACTAATTGTGGAGGACTCCACTTAACTGGAGTCAGAATAGAAACTTCTGCCAGAAATGGTGTGCTTTGCCAACTATCTACCGAAATAGCTATTTTCATTAAACGTTAGTGGTTTTTTTTGGGGGGGGGGGGGGTGGGGGGGTGTTGGGCACGTGCCACCCCAAACCCCGCAGTCTTCTAATTGTCGACGGAAAAAACAGGCATGTAACTGTGGATAAGGTTTTACACTCAGTGTTAAACCTTATCCATGAGGATACGGTGGTTAATAAGTGTTGCATGTGATAAGGCTTGTGTAACGGTGGAGACTACGGGTTATGTTAATTTTCGGTTGTAGCAACTACTGCAGGGAATTAATGTTGTAATGTGAACACTACACACGGGACTGCTAGCGGGTTGGGACCGCCGGTAGTCCCAACCCCCATACTCCTTTGCATTCAAACTTAACATAAACTTGTGACCCTTAAGGTTAAGTCTTAATATGTAGAGCGAGCAATAAATGGTGCGCGTGCCCTGCCGGAGGTCTCGTGGTCGATTTCTGTGGCCTCCCAAAATTTTACCACTTCGCTTCAAGTACACATGGCGGTCTCATGGCTGTCCACGTGTCGCCTTCTCATTGGTCCTCCAATAACATACAACCATTCAGCAAATAAAACTTTGAAACTTTTCAAACAGTAATTAGCCTGGAAGGAATATTCCCTGAAATATTCTTTTTTGTTGACTGTACCTTTGCCAAGTCAACCTTGGTCAAATGTCAAAATTTGTAGCTTACTGGACTTTTCAAATCGCGATAACTTCTTCATACGGTGTCGGTTTTTTGAACCGTTCATGGCACTGGAATCAGGAAGATGAGATCTATTTGGTCGCTTAGGTTTGGTACTCTTTTGAACACTTTGAAATTTGAGCTATCACTTAGGTCCTGATCCATTTCTGATCACTCCTCCCCATTCGGAATATTTTGGACCCCAAAAGACATGATTACCTATTCAGTAGATGAGGGTACAACTCCCTCACCTTTCTAACCTCCATCCACTTTGCCTTGATTGTCTTAGTGCCTTTGAGCCCCAACTTGAAGGTAGTCAACACTTCCCCTCTTGGATGATCTTGTCCTCCTGTCAAGAATTGTATCTTCTTTGAGCCAATCTAGAGATTTGGCGAGAGATATTCAATTGAAGGTAGTTGAAAATCACTTCCTTGATCATCGATCAAAGGTGGCTCATACAAACGTAAGTTTTCAACATAAAAAACTGAATACATTTGCATACGTACAAAGGAATGTATGTCTTACTGGGTCAAAAAGTCAAACCACTTCTTACCAAGCCACTTCCATGACGATTTTTCTTGCTGAAAATCTTCTTCTTGTGAATCATCTAGACTCACATCGATGGAATCTTTGGTTCCATTCTCGCCAGTATTTTTATCCTCTTGCTTCAAATGCTTGGGATGATTGGTTGGATGCAGTGTCCAACATTGGGTAATGAGATTTCCCTTTTTCTAGCAATGTGTGCAAGTCTTTTGCACCTTTTGTTTAAGTTGCCTTCTCTTTGACTGTTTCCTGTATGCCTTCATGCTCTTACAAATTTTCGAAACTTCATGGTTACACAAACCACAATAGGAACAAAAACTATTTCTTCCATTCATGCATGCAGATTTGTCATGCTTAACATAATCATAAACAACTTGACTCTGGGAAGAATTATACCTCTAATGTTGCTTTTCATGTCCATCATTTTTACCTTCTTGAGGAGATGAACTTGAATAAGTTCCAGCTCTCTTTTGAAGACCAACATCAATGTCCATGTATTGATAGCTGTTAGAACTTTCTTGCTCGCCATAAGCTGCATGTTTACAAACATCTTGCTGCAACATGGGTTTCAAACAATGGCATTCATCTTGAATACAAACTTGACATGTTTGTGGGTTTGAACTTGCAACAAAAGTTCTTGGAACTGTCTCAAGTGCCTTCATGGCTGTATAGTTTTCGCCATAAGATTGAACATAGCCTAGACCAAACTTCTTAGGCATTTCCTCAACTACAATAGGCTCTGTCATGCCTTGTGCATGTTTGCATAAACCCTTTCCTTCATAGCCCATTTTTAACATCAATTTGGACCCTATACCTCTAGTGTGTTTTTCAAATGAACCTACACATCTATCTGAAGAGGAATTTGAAGACAAATTTGAGTGATTTACCTTTGCTTCAAGCATGTGCTTGGTTAAGGCCTCTTGGGCATGATGGATCTATGATCTCCATCTCATGCATTCTTTGAAGAAGTCCTTATTTATCTTGCTTCATAGCAACTAATTTCTCATGAAGTCTAGTGCTTTCCCTTACATCTTCATACAAACTTTGCACCATATCCTTCTGGATGTAGAAGTCTTCCTTTATCTATTTATCAAAGAGTCTTGCAAAGGAGGAGGATTTTGAAACCTCACTGGATGAAGTTGTCATCATTATGTAAATGAATTAAATAACTTCAACAACAATTCACAAAGCTTCAAAACAAATTTTACAAAGCTTCAAAAACAATTTGGTTGTAGATTCAAGCTATTTTCTGCAGCCTGTATCTCTTCTTTAGCAGCCTTTTTTGCAAACAATCCCTCTTGTGCTTCAAGGGTTTCCTTGAGGTACTTTGGGTAAGGAGAATGCTTTCAAACTTCTTCCTTCTTGCCCTATTCAGGACTTAGCTAGAAATAGCTCCCCTTCACCTCTAGCAAACTCAAACTTGTAAGCATCAGTCAATTTTGAAAACAGTTAAATTATTTGCACTGTTAAACAACTTTCAAGTCAAACAAGCAACCTAGTGCTCTGTCAAGCAAGCAACCTAGCTCAGATACCACCTGATCTGAAATGGGAGGCTGAATTTTTATTCTATGCAAGCACCTCCCATTCAATTAAAACAAATTAAGATCTTGCTTATACTTGATTGTGCATAATTGAACTTCTTGATTCAGGTGTATGTGTTTTAACTGTTTAAAGGATTTATGTGTTAGGAATTAAACATTTGTTTTTTCTGATAAAAATCATGTACAACAAGCATAAATTGTAGCAAAATAATCATCAACACATAACGAAAAATTTAATAAAGGAGTTCACCCGCATGTCTTGGGCTACGTCTCCTTGAGCCTATGTCGACTGACTAGGCTATTTGGGATTAAGATGGAAAATTTATTTTAAAATTTACTACGCAACTCCAATGGTTATTTTAATTGTACCAATGGGTTTATAATACCATCATACCTCTAGAATGGTTGCTAATTCTCTGGAAATGGACCTAGGCTCCCTTAGACTTGACCTCTTCTGTCGGTGTCCTTAAGGTTCCCAAAGATTATCTGTGGGAAAAAATATCTAAGAAGTCCTTTTATATCCCTGAAGCCTTTTATACTATCTCCAAGATATATCAAACATCCAAAATAGGCTTTTCATTTGCTCAAAATGAGATCTGGCTCCCCAATCTAGGTCTCCATCCACTGGTGGCCCTAGGCTCCCCGAAACTTCCCTGTGGCTTCTTCGGCTCTAGAAGTATCCAAATGGATCTGAAAATCCCTCCAATGGATTTAGAATGTCCAAAATAATCAGAATAGACTATTCACTTGTTGAAATTGGCCTTTGGCTGCTCTAACTCTTCCCTCAACACCTGGTGGCACCCTGTGGCTCTACGCTCAGTGAAAAATTCCTTGTAGAATGTCGGCCTTCAGAAGTATCCAAATGCTTCTTAAAATCCTTCCATTGGATTTATAAGGTTCAAGATAGTCAGAATAGACTATTGGTTTGCTGAGAATGGCCTCTAGCTAGGCTTCATTCTCCTGGTGGCTCCTGGTGGCCCTTGGAACTTATCTGAAGAAAAATCACACTCAGAAGTCCTCATCTAGCTCGGAAAACATCACCAATGGCTATATAATGCTTAATATAGTCAAAATTGGCTATTATCTTGCTAAGAATGTCCTCTGGCTGCCCTGGCTAGGCCCCATTCTCCTACTGGCTCTTGGTGGCCCCTGGAACTTCTATGAAGAAAAATAACACTCAGAAGTCCTCATATGGCTCTGAAAACCTCACTAATGGCTCTAGAATGCTCAAGATATTCAAAATTGACTATTCTCTTGATGAGAATGGCCTCTGACTGCCCTGGCTAGGCCTCATTCTCCTGGTGGATCCTCGTGGCCCTTGGAACTTCTCTGAAGAGAAATCACGCTCAGAAGTTCTCTACTGGCTTTGAAACCTCATCAATGGCTCTAGAATTCTCCAATTAGCTAATAATGACTCTCTGTTCACTCAGAATGATCGAAAATTGAGTTTCCCACTCATTTTCCCAGTTACACCTAGAAAAGCTCCACTAATTGTGAAGGGCTCCACTTAACTGGAGTCAGAATAGCAACTTCCACTAGAAATGGTGCGCTTTTCCAACTGTCCACTGAAATAGCCATTTTCATTAAACATTAGTGGTTTGGGGGGGCTTGGACACATGCCACATCAAACCCCGTAGTCTTCTAATCGTCGGCGGAAACTATGGGCATGTAACTGTGGATAAGGTTTTAAACTCCTGTTTAAACTCAGTGTTTAACCTTATCCATGCGGAGACGGTGGTTAATAACTGTTGCATGTGACAAGGCTTGTGTAACGGCGAAGGCTGTGGGTTACATTAACTACCGTTTGTAACAACTTCTGCGGGGAATTAATGTTGTAAGTTGAATGCTATACATGGGACCGCTGGCAGTCCCAACCCCCATACTCCTTTGCATTCAACTTAACATAAACCCATGACCCTTAAGGTTAAGTCTTAATGTGTAGAGCGAGCGGTAAATGGTGTGCGTGCCCTGCCGGAGGTCCCGCGGTCGATTCCTACAGCCTCCCAAAATTTTACCACTTTTCTTCAGGGACATGTGATGGCCTCAGGGCTGGCCACGTGTGACCTTCTCATTGGTCCTCCAATAACTTAAAACCATTCAGAAAATAAAACTTTGACACTTGTCAAATAGTAATTAGCTCAGAAGGAATATTTTGGGGAATATTATGAGGAATATTCCCTGGAATATTCTTTTTTTGTTGACTATACCTTTGCCCAGTCAACCCTGGTCAAATGTCAAAATTTGCAGTTTATTGAACTCTTCAAATCACGATAACTTCTTCATAAGGTGTCTATTTTTTTCACTGTTCACAGTGCCGAAATAAGGAAGACGAGATCTATCTGGTCGCTCAGTTTCGGTACTCTTTTGAGCACTTTGAAATTTGAGCTATCGCTTAGGTCCTGATCCATTTCTGATAACGAGTAGTGATAAATGCTTTGATAAAATATCCAAATCATCACCCAAAACATTGGAAATTATTACAAGAACAAAATCATGTATTTTATTTGATAAAATTAGTAAAATATACCTCCTCAAACAAATGTACAAAAGTAGATATCATGAAACATGAACAACTTTGAGAGCTGTGAAAGCATCTTATAAATGAAAAGGATAACTGGTTGAAACCTCATGCTACCTTCGATAGGCCTCAACTGCTGTGGAATTAGGAAGTTAAACATTTCCTTGCATCCTTGGAGTCAGTTTGACATTGGGATTTTGGTAATTGGTTCCATTTGGAACTTACTTATACATATCAACAGATTGATGTGGGCCAAGACCAATTGGTACATTGGAACCATTACCAAATCCAGGTGGAACTTGTGAGGAGTTCATGCCAAGCATAATATGCTACACATAAGAACCAAGCAATATAAATACTTTATTTGTAAATATGACACGTATAATTAACAAACAAAAAAACAAATTTTCAAAATATTGTGATAATTGGAAGGTTTATAACACCTAGAAAACCTTACTAAATGAGACTTCGATTTCACAATTTTTTAGAAATGTTTTAAAAATCCATTAATATATTTTTTTTAAATAAAATTTGACTAGAAAACAAATAAAACTGTCACATGGGTGTTTAACCACAAAAACAAAAAAGTTCAGTCAAACTCTAATTATAACTAGCTTTCATCATTGATGTCTTCTTTCAGATTGAGTTTCAACCAATCCTCACAGTGCTAGATGTTATTAACAGTCCCATTCATCTTGTGCTCAAATTCACCTTGCATTTGATAGTGAACATTGACATATTGATTTTTGTGGTGAACATCATGTTAAAAACTGTGGTAGCAATGCTTAGCCCATTTCATATTGCAAAGGACAACTGTAATGGTGATGATAGCCTTGATTGGGCTTACTACTCTTAGATCAAGGTAGAGGATCTTGTGAGTGATAAGAGAGTGAGTGTAGCACTACTCCTTGTTCAGTTGAAATTAAGGCACAATAATGTGATGAAAATAATATCAACAACCATTTCTCCCCAGATCTAGGCTAAGAATAGAGAAATAAAGTGAGAAGGTGACGATGAAGGTTGTGGTAGTAAATAATGAATGAGATATGATCTTCCTAGAGGGACATAAAGATGGTTCTATGATGATATCCCTTTAAAATTTCTGCATAATCAGGCTATGTTCTCCATGTGAGGTACTCGAATAAAGGAAGGTATTGTTGGGCTACGTAAGCCTAGCAACATACAGAACCTATGAACTATATGCGATGTGCTAACATGTACTTTCAGAACCGAAAGAATGCATTGAAGAGCCTGGTTATGTAAAGACACCAAAGAACAATCAACGAATGAGATTTTGTTGGTTGTGACATGGAGAAATTGCAGTGATATTTAATTGATTTTTGGATAAAATTCACATAGAAATGGGGAGCAAAGTAGAGAGAAACAACAATAGAATTGATGAAGGGTGCAAGGCCAAAACATTTAGAAATCATATGTTAATATTTTCTCTAGATGCAAGCCATGTACAACCATAATGGAACATGAATGAATGGAACCACTTGGGGTGTTCTTGAAATCCTCATTGTGTCATGTTATTTAGAAAGATTTTAAATTTGAATGCATGATATCCTAGAGGCAGGTTGGAGATCTATGTGAATACAACTAAAAATTATGGTGAGATAATTTCATAACAGAGGACACTAGATGGTGAAATACTTGAATCTAGCAATGAAGAAAAGAAGGAAGATCATATTTCTGAGATAAAACTCATTGTTCAAAGGATACACAAAGTTACATCCTACGAATATGTTTGTGGATTTTCTCCAAAAGGATTATAGCATGAATAATAGTTATTTGTAAGCAGGTTTCCTTTTTATCTATCCTTGGATTATTTTAGTGTGGTTGAAGGCATTATATATGCTTTGAGAATGTAAGTTTTAACCCTGTACCATTTAGCATTATAGGTCTTGTTCTAGGGTTTTACAAACCCTTCAGAACAAGATTTAAATACAAGTCATATCCTTCTAGACTTCTAGGTTTGTAAATTTTGTTGACACCATTTGCTTGTTCAAAAAACTCTTCATGCCCAAATTATCCTGCTATATTCATGAAACCGATCATTGTTCCCAAAAAACAATTGACATTGATCCATTACAAGATGCCATCATATCATCTCAAACCTTTGAAGTTAATTTATGACATTGAGGAATCAATAGCTTATGAAACTGAGAAAAAAAGGCTCCAGAAGAATGTTGTCCTTTAGAGGCCTCAAGCTACACCAATTAAAGTCCAAGCATGACACTATCATTAATGCTATTTGGGGCATTGAAATGGAAAATGAGGAAGCAATATAGAAAGATACAAAGGAAAAGGAACCAACAATGAAAAATGATGATGGTGTAATCGCACCAAAGGAAGAATACTAGGCTAACGAACCAATAAACACTCCAACAACTCCAATTGATGTGGGTTTAGGCTGTTGTAGCAAAATATTGTAGAAATAAAATGTCAAATATTTTTGAAGTAAAATCTAGCTAGGAACCGAGTGAAGATAACTTATGTTATCATTGTATATGAAAATGGTCTCAAGCGCTTCCTAACTAACAACCTATGTCCTTTCCAGATCTACCTTTCCCTCTTTGAAAGATGCAGAGTACCTCAATAATACATAATTTTATTGCTCCAACATTTCAATGCCACTATGTCTTAAAGTTTTCTGCAAAGAGATTTTCCTTGTCAGAAGCACACATTCCAGATTAAGGGTCTATTATGAGCCTCCAAATGTTGCAGTTAACAATAATCAGGATTTGGGGCATTGGAAACAACATGAGAATCTTCCAAGTAGTTGTTTGTTTCAATTTTGGATACGCTAAGAGCTTTGAGCTCTGATGCAAAAAGAGGATGTGGACACTGCTATGCTTCATGTCCTTGGAATTTTTGGATCTTTCCAAAGAATGACAACACAAAATAGTTTTACAGGTGAATTGAAATTAATACGTGCACAATTCCATACATGCAAGATCCAGTATCTTCGATTCTGGACCCTAGCTTCAACATCCCATTCTCCCAATATTGATAACACAAGTAGTTTTATTGTCCAATTCAGACTGGCAGTTCCAATTCTATACATTCAGTCAAAGCGAACACACACAAGAGAAGTTTTTTGAAGACAAGGTCAATACCACCCTTTCTAAACATGGACATCTAGAGCATTCTTGGCAATATACTGTAGGAAAATTGACACAAAGTATGTGGGGTTTGAAAAAGTGTACAAATTTTGGAAATATAAATTTAGCACAATCATCAGAATGGAGCATTCACCTACTGTAATTACTTGTTTTATTTTTGAAGATATATAAACTCTCTCTTTTCAAAAATATTTAGAGTTAAAAGCATATGGACATCCTTCTAGCCAACTGCAAAGATCAGTTGAATTAACGAATCCTAAATCTGGACAAACAACATTTTGTCCAGCTATCCGAGAGTATTATTGTGCACTATAGGAAGGATTGTGAAAAACTTATTCAAACCATGTACAATATATCAGTGACATTACTTACCAGCCTTTGTTCATAAGGTATCTTGATATTCACAAATAATTTTGTATAGAGTACAACACTTAAAATATACAAAGAATTCAATCCAAGAATGCACACCAACTACTGCTTCTGTCACTAGGTCATTGGAAGCATCACTTTCCACCCAAATTTGTTCAAATATGGAGATATATATTCACTAAGAGCAGCCTTTGTCATAAGCATCTCAATAGCCTAGTTAAAAACATTAAAGTTAGTTGATTTTGTAACATTGATCATTGGAATTCACAATATGATCATTAGTCAGGCCTTCAACTTGCATGAAGGAGTACATGATTGTTGGGAAACAAAGAGAAAATTTTGCTTCACCAGATCCTTGTTAATAGTTTTTGTTTTGGATGACTTCATAGGGATGGTCCTTGGATACTTTTGTTTGTTCACAATGGGCTTGAAAGTCATGAAGTTCCATATGTATCTGTCAAATAAGCCGAATTCTCATTCAATATGAAAAAATCCAAATTAAAACATGTCAAACTACAGACCTCAGAGAAGGTTGAACCTTAGGAAAGATTGTTTAAGAAACAAAAAAAAATAAAGAAGAAGAAGAAAATATATTTTTGAATGCAAAATCTTTAAGGAGAGAGAGAGAGATGAAAATTTATGTGAAAAAAATACAAACAACATATCTAAATGCCAGTGCCCAAAATATGTAGGAAACCATGGTAGGCTAATGTAGGGGGGAGTTTATAGGGAAAAAAGGCAAACAATGCAAAGGGATGTCTAATTCCAGTCCCAAAAATATGTTTGAAACATCAGATCTTTTAGAGCTTTATAATATGGACATATATTGTTAATTTCAATACCTTAATAGCCCTATAATATTGATTTATCTCATTTCAAAAGCATGAAACAATCTAGAGATAGAGGTAAGAGCTACCTCAAGATTTTTTTTGGCATTCTCTACTATCCCTCTGATTTTGGCTACATCCATGATATCATGATCTGCATTAATTGATGCAGTTTTCCTCTCATCGAAGGTTGCCACAAAGGTGGGATCAAAACCAACAAATGAATCTTTGCAAAATTTGTTCGAATTGAGATAAAGAAGAATAGTAGAAATATGCCCAAACCAAGTTTTCAAGGAAAAAAACAAAGGTGAGAAGAAAATAATACCTAAAAGCTTCATGCTTGCTCAATATTGTTGGTGAATTAATTCCCACCTGTTCATGCATCTGAGAGAAAATCTAAAACAACATTATGCACAATATAATTGAAATTAATTAGTTCCAAGACTTCTGATTTTGAACTAACTAAGCTAAGAGGTCAAAGACACTGCCATGCTTATTAAACACCAATTTGACAATAATCAAGAAGAAGAATAATTAGAATTTTGACTAGGAAAAGAGTAAAAAAAAATTCCATGTGCTACATCATGGATAGGAACACCCCATTCTTGAAAACGATGAACTACATAAGCTGGATTTGCGAAAATCTAAGAAGAAAAATATTGAGAAAAAATTTCATTCTAGATCCATAATATTTCCATCAAAGTTTGTAAATTGCGACCATTACTAATCTTATAATACTTATAGGTTTGGCACATTGATCATGAATTTGACTTGTGGATGGATTATTTTTACTTGGACCAATAAATAGGCCGAGCCAGTGTCATCTCACTAGTCCAGGGTAAATCTTACCTTTGGGAGTTGAACCATAGAAAATGTCAAGGAGCAAGGAATAGTTGCACTTAACATATCTAGCCACTAAACCAACCATCCTTTTGCCGAGAAACTATAAAAAATAGAGCTAACCATTTTGGCAATAAAAGTAATAGGTCTTATAATTCATTTTGCCTCTAAATGTTCCAATAACTTCAAAATGGGCGTTGAAGTATGAACCCTATGAAGCATTTTTAAATAATGGAACATATTCTCAACAATTGTTTTCACAAGATATGAGTTTTTAACACTAAATTATGCATAGAAATTTCAATGGAGAAGATCCATGAATTGGAGTTGTTTCCCCACTTTGAAATTCCGAAGACAATGAGTCGCTTACAAATGCGGGAGAATAATTCTCTAACTTTCTATGCTGGTTCATTTGTTTCTTAGTAGTTTTCTGCAATTGATGTAAGGCATTGGCTGCTTGTTATTAAAATATAACCTTCTTCATGTGAGAACCCATCTGCACAAGAAATACTAATCATATTTGAGAGCACAAACCTAGGGTTTAATCACAACAAAATTGTTTGAATAGTCCCGAAGCTCACTATCACAAAATCAATTTTCCTAAAAAACCAATTTTCTACTAATCTTTCAACACACAGTCATTGCCTTTGTTTCTCCATTTTTATTTTGACATGGGTGAGACTACTACCAAAGATTTATTGAAAAACCAAAATGAAGTTTTAGAGTGGTTCTATTTTCCTAATTACAATTTTTTTCTTTTTTCTTTTCAGGTTTTCCTGAAGCCCACAACAGAGAGAATAACATGTTCTGCCAAAAATAAAAGACAAAAATTGAAACTTCCCAGTTCTAATTTTTCCCTAATAAAATTGTGTTTTTGAGATTAACTGATTCTCAAGTGACAACTTATCTTCTATTTAATAAATATTAGTAAGTTTTTTAGGAATCACATAGTGTACAACTTGGCTACATCTATCTTTTGTACAAAGTAAACACGATGAATTGACTGGTAGTGAATACTTGAACAATGCAATTATCCCAACTTACATTAGTTTAATTTATCCTGTTTTGGAGTCTGAATTTCAATTGATCCCCTCAAACACCTGAATTTGTTATATATTTGATGAACATGGAAAGAATCACCTGTTTCACAAGTTCATAAAGTGTAATTGTGATGTAGGTACATAGAAACTGCACAACAACCCTAGTCACAAACACAAGTAGCCCAATAGAGTCCTCATCATATGAAAAAATGGTTATTGTCAGTATTATCCTTAGACAGATTGCTACATCACAATATGATATTACTAATCCAAGCATCAATAACCTAATTAAAATGATTATTTGCTTTCTTGGAATGTGCTCTCTTCATATTTAAGGCAAGATGAAGGTTTTATAAACAAAATATGTATAATACTCTATGGGCTTGAATGATAAATATACTCTCTTTTTCATGGAAAAATTTAATGAGAAACTCAAAAAGTGGTCACATACTTACCCAAATATGATTATGGTTATGATTAAACAATATTGTCATGAAAACAAGATCTTAGGCCAAATTTGTAATGTAAGCATCACGTCAAATCTAAATAATATACAAAGATGTAGCAAAAATTAAATGCTAAAGCTAAATAAATTGAAATTGATTTAGGGTGTCTAAGACTATTTTTTTTATTAATTATTGAATTTATATTGCATATAAATCTCATCAAATTCAGTCAACCTATAATCTGGAGCTCCATGTCCTCTAAGTTTGACTCCAGGTCATTAACATGGTGATGCCATGTCTCAACCACAAAACCACAACTAAACAAACACAATACATCTAAATGTTACCATCATTACCATGGTAAGCCCAATGATTCTATAAAAGAATTTATTATTTAATGAATAAACATATTGCTTACCCATATCCAAAAAATAGAATGCAAGTTTGAAAGTATTATGGAATCTACAGAATAAATGAAACAATCAATCCATTGTTATTCCCATGAATATTCAGTGAAGATAATTCAAAATATAGTTTGTCAATGAGGCTTTACCATGAATATCATTTGATACCTTGAACATAGTGGAATGGATCAATAAAAGGACAATTTGAGGGTTACCTAATCAAAATAGTTCTTCGTTGGTTGCACTATCATAGTTCCTTTCAGTACAAAAGCCTATCTTGAATTTATAATGCCATCTTTGTTATTATAACTTGTAGGTTTTTCCCAACCAAAACAACTATTTGCACATTTTGGAGGATAAAGTGGAAAAAAGTTTGAAGAATTCAATCATAAAACGCCAAAGATCATTGAATCGCATGATCAATGGCACCCTGTCCTATCAATTTAATATTTTTGTGCACTTACAATTAAGGGAGCAAACAAGAGCCAAAAGAATGTATACCACCCCGCCTAGAGGAATACATCCAATCAAAAAGAGAATGTTAGTTTAAAAAATTATAGATATGTGGAATGAATACTTTGGTGCCACTCACTCCTCCATCCAAATATTTGTAAATTGTTTAAGGAAATATTCAATATTTGGCTCTGCAAGATTCTGCTACAATAGGTGGTGTTGATTAAAATGTTCCTTGAGTTCAAATTGAGCCGAGTTGCATTGAGAAAAATGTTGTTGATGTGCTTACCGTGTCTATAAGAGGGAAGCAGAGGATGGTATCCTTGTACTTGGCTGCTTCTAGGGGAAAAACCTCCTCAGTTGTATAGATAAAAGTTGTAACAGTTGTGGCAGATGGCTAGTGCTCCAGGAAATCCAACATTGTTAATATATCAAAAAATCAAAACCAGATATTAAAAATCCAATACCACCAATATAATTTCTTATCACTGGATATCCATAACTATATAAATTCATTTAGTGGTGAAAACAAGTCTATAAATGAGGAGCAAATCCCATCACAACACTATTAGATAGATAATAATGCAAAAATAAAAAAGGCCCATAAATCATTACATCAAAGTTGTCTGCAACTCCAATATTAATATCAGAGCGAGGAAAGATACTAAAAATTTCATCTCAAAACTAAAATTTCAGATTCCCAAAAGCATAACAATATTTTCAAAGTCAATGAAAACACCAGAATAAGTAATGAAACTTGCACCATGAAGCCAACTTTTGGATTAGTGAAGTATCAATGTTTTCAGTGACAATAATGTTGGTATCAAAGTGAATAAGGATGATATAGTTCACAACTCATGCCAACCTTCAGTAGGGAAGGATAAAACATCAAAGCTATATACAATGGAAAAGAAAATATCAGAGTAACACATGATGTTATAATTTTCTCCTTGAATCCAACAAGAAAGCATTAAATGACAGACCATCAAAATTTTTGGCAATGGAAATGACAATACTGGAGCTGGGCAGGATGCCATAAATTGATCCCTAATAAAAAAAACCATCTAGGAAAACTGGGCATGAAACATCATATCAAGCAGCAGTTGGAATAGTACTCACATAAAAATAAGAATATCTATCATTAGGTTCAGGATCCATCCATCATATGTTGGCTCACGATAAACCTGAATAGGCTCCTATACATCATTTCCTTGCTCATGATCTATAGGTTTCTATGGTTCGAAAATGACCATATTCATGGTAGGGAATTTATCAAACTAATGAATAAATTGGAATATTAGTTAGGGCCCATTTCGTGTTTCACTCTTGGCATTCAAGGAAATTACAACTAACACTCTGTCAAGGGTGTCCCTTAGTAGATCTTTAGAATTAAGAAAAATGTGATGGATAATAAATAGTGGGGGTTTTCTTGTTCATGGTATAAGGATACCTAACCCAAAAGTCTAATAGTTGGCACAAATGTGCCACCTCCATGTCCAATTTGGCCACCTAAACCTGGAATTGCAAGTGCAGTTGGGCACATATTAGGGAATCATCATACCAGGCGAAAGAATTGAAAATGAATGTTGCACATTATTAAATAAGAATTCATTTATTGTTTTCCCAATATGATAGAGAATGTCACTTCTAATTAGCAACTATGTTGCATTGACCTGAAGGGCCCAATGAAGTCTATCTCATAAAAGGGATGCCTTTCAAGAGAAGGAAAAAGGAAGTCGGTACGGAACCTAAAGGCCCATTCCTAGGTTATCTTGACTAAATTAGAGTAAAAAAAATAGGTTTTAATATTTTCAACTACCCACATGGGGATTTATACTAAGGTGCCACTAACTATTTCAAATGTCCAAAAATCAGTGTTCCAAGCACCAAACATGAAAAGTGAGTTTTTTTATGCAATAGGGTAGCTTACAGATAGCCTCGAGTATGTGCAACCAAGTATTTTTCTTGGAAATGATTCTCCATATTTTATTTATTCTTAAATCAAGCACAAGCTTAGTGGCTAACCAACAATATCCATCAACAACCATATTCCTTGGCTGCATCTCTAGTCTTTCCACCAATCCTGCGACTCCTAAAGGCCAACATTAAGGAATAGATGATCTAGGATAAAGCTATAAATCCATTCAATTATTAGCATGTATGGGTTGGAAATATTGAACTCAACCTTGAGGGTTAGCTAGACATTCCATTTTATGGTTTGAAAGTCATTACATCAAGCACAAGCCTTGTGGCCAACCAACAATATCCATTAGCAGGTCTATGCTTATTGAAGCCTTTTTATGGTTGCATCTCCAATAAATGGCCCCTAAAAGCAAAGATTAAGATATTATCCATGGTAAATCTCTAAATATTTTCAATGCTTAGCCTATCTAGGTTGGAAATATTTAACTATACCTTTTAGGTTGGACAATACTTCCATTTTGTAGTATGAGAGTCATACATGTCCCTAGTTATATTAATTTTTCTTTTGAGAAACCACTTAGCCGATAACCATACTAATTTTTCTTGAGATTTTCTTACAAATAGAACAAAATCTGACCACCAGAGACAACGGTTAGTGAAGGGAAGGCCAAATGAAAAGAGTCACACTCCTATACTAGTTCATGTTTAGTTGTCTTATAGTCATTCCAAATACTCTTAGCAACAAAGGTTCCTTTATTTATTGCCAAAGTAGGAGTAAAAATCCAAAGTTTAAATATTTAAATTGCTTTAAACTTTTATTCCCAAGGGGACTCTTGGGGTGATACAATTCTTGAGCAAAAACCTCCATGCTGCTCACCCTTCAACATCTATAAAGACTGACTTGACATGTAGGGTTTTCCCTGAGAGTGCAACAGAAAAATATTACTCCAAGAGATTTTGTTTTTAATCAAGGTGAGGCCAAAGAAATTGTCATGGAGGTTTTCTTGTTAAAATCCCCAAATTTGAGAAACCTTTCCCAAATGATAGTTGAGAAGTTGATGTACTCGAGCCTGAGCAACCGATCCAGGGATAGGGAGGGCAGCACAATAATGATACAGATGATAATGTTTCTAATAGACTAATCCCTGTAGCCACATGACATTCTCCCTTTGTGGAATTGATGGTGATTTCTATAATCTTTGTTTTCCCTAGAATGGCATCACTAAATTTCAGACTCTTGGACCTGGGTGAATGTATGATATCTGAAACAATGAAATCCAGATAAACTTCACTATTAAATTCAATAATGTGTGTATATTAAGTTTAAACATATCCTAAATTTAAGTATCTTTATATGAGTTTATTTGTTAACATATCCTCAATTAAATTTAAATTACCACTTCACATGTTGTTCTGGACGTGTTTCCTTCAACATGAATCACTTTAGTAGATCCATACAATCATGATGACATGGGAGGAGACACAACAATGATGAAAATGTCGTGGCACAAGGTGATGAGAAGGTTCTGTAGCAACATGTCATCTGAAATATTCCAGTATCCATACATGGAGCTCAACGCTGCCTATGAGAAAGAATAATAAGAGGGATTTAGTGTGTGTGGCTCCCAAGTCTTCGAAACAATACAAACCTGTAAAATATTGGTAGGTGATATTCCCATGATACTCCAATGATTGGAGTGATTTGTACAAATCTTGTTATGTGAAATCTTCAAGGATCCATGTATGGAATGGTTTTTTGCATAAGATAGAGAGTTGTTGGATAATTTCATATGTGATGCCTTAGTTTCAATGATTGACGCCGATCCATTCCGAGGTCTCTACATTCCCTTAAATTATATTTAGGCCAAAAAATTATAGTTATATGAAGTAATTGGATTCAAAATTAACTTCCAACAGGCAAAATTTGATAAAACAAATGAGCTTAGGGAATGGAATAAAAAGAAATAAACATACCTACAACATCTTTGTCACCATAAACTCCTCTATAAATAGTCCTAAATGTGCCATGGGAGATAATACTCGTGATATCCAATTTTTTAAAGTCAACTTCCCACTCCTCCTTTGGCTTCTGGGCTTCTGATTTCATCCATAACTTGCTCAGATGCCTATCTAGATTCCTTAGAGCGATCTGATTTGTTTCGAAAAACTCATTCTTATTTGGACTCCTCTCGTTCCCTTTTATTTAAAATTCGTAGGACTTCCCACTGCTATTAGCACCACCCTTCTCGACTTATCTATCATGAACAATGGATCTTACAACCCGATCTAAAACCCAACTCAAGGATCCACATCTTTCTCTTGAATTCTACAGCAAAATCTAAGAGATTATGAGCAGATAAAGAGCATCAAAATCTCTCCCAACGTGGTAACGAATAAGAGTAGCGAGAAATTAAATTTTAATAGGTCAATTTTATTTATTGATTTCTTTTTTCATTTTCCATATAAATAAATAAATAAATAAATATATATATATATATATATATATTAATGTTGAATTGTGTATAAAATATTATTTACTTTATAATGATATAATTTTTTGACTTTATTTTTATTTTATATTACATGTTATTAATGGTTTTTTTTTTTATTAATATATTTACCTTTAATGTGCAACTTTAAATTAAACATATTGATTTTTATTTAACATTTACATTTGGTATAAAATATTATTTATTTTATATTCATTATAATTATTCATTGTATCCTCTTTTTGCATCTCTACAATATTTTTTTTCCTTACTTAGATCACTTAATCCATCTAAGTCCTAAAGATGAGCCACACTAAGTGGTTCAAAACATGTCGACTTGAGAAATTCGAATGTGATTATTATGAAGATTCTCCTTATAAACATTATAGATCACATGAGCTTGCACTTAGAGAAGCTCAATTTTAGATTTTAGAGTAGCCGAAAATTATATTTTAATAGTTTGTTGATTGCTATGGTTGCTTATGTTTCCACTATTGAGGTTAAGTTTTCTTTTTCAATTGAGAAAAAGGAGGCCACTTAACATAGAGGTTGTGCCTAATGATGTTGAAGGCCTAGAGAGTGATAATTTTAGCATGAGGGCATCAATAAAAACCATAGAATTCCTCCCTAATATAAGAAAGGATGTTGATATAAGGAGGGAAAGGGGGCATGAGGTTTACACATAATGGGATATCCACTAACCCTTAAGGAGATGGAATATATCCTCAAATATGTGAATAATGTTATCAATAAACTCAAGTAGTTGTAGGTAGCCCATTATGTTCGGGGAACTTCACTTAGAGCTCAAAAATACCATATTAGAAGCGAATCATAGTTTAGTTTAAATTAGTCATTTACGTTTGTCATTTTTAGTTGTATTACTTATTAACTAGTCTTATATTGTAACTTGGGACTATATTAGTCATTTATGTTAGCCTTTTTTAGTTGGGTCACTTAATATTGCTCATTTTTTGTAGTATTTCACTTGGAAAAATTGCACTGACTAACTTTTTTTAGTCACCTAGTCACTAATTTCTCATTTTCTACTAGTGGTTCCAATTGGCAGGGTGAAGAGGTTGTCAATTTTCATCTACCAACTGCTTGCGATATGTTGCTCCTGATAAGATCTTCCGACATTTTTGAAATGGAGGAATATTTTTTGCATCTAAACTCGATTATGAATTAAGATCCTACAAATTTGGATACATTTTTATTCAAATTAACATGGATTAAAACAAATAATCCAATTAGATAAACTTAAATATAAATATAAATCTGAAATTACTAGAGATGGAAAGGGAGAACTCCGTGAAGGAGTTTGATCAGAAAAATGGAACGAAATTAGAAATAAATCCTTGATTTTCTCTCTACATTTGAGCAAAATCAGAAATAAAATTTTGTGAACATATCTAAAATTAATATTGAAAACCATATAACCACAATCTAAATTTCAATATAGTTTTCAAACTATTTTTCAAGAATAAGGAAACTTTAAGAGGAAAAATGTATATTTTGAACTTCTGTAATTCATACGGATGCATCCTAAAGGATAATTTGAGATGAATATGTCATTTTATGTGAAAATAAAATTTTAGATAATTTTTAAACCCTATTGGTGCGCTTATCAGGATGAATCACACTGATGCGTTTAAATCATAACAACACTGTGGCATTCAAATAATACCCGCGCCGGTTTTCGACATTCAGAAAATATAAAATATGTCATCATATCCATGCTCTTGAAACCACACCAATGCATTTAAAAAAAAACAATGCTAACACACACACGTTTTCTGGATTTTGAAAATAAAAATGAATTCTACCATATCGGTGCTCTTATAACAATTACAACATTGATGCATTTAAATAAAAATCACACCGTTGTATTAAAATATTAGCCGCACCATTCTAGGATTTCAAAAATTAAAAATAATGAATTCTATCATGTCGGTGCATTGAAAATATTTGGCTCCCCAAAAATTTCAGTGCACTTTACTTGTAAACGCACTGGTGCTCTTTACTATCGAATGCACTGATGATGTTCAGATTAAGTGAGAAAAAAACATGTTTTATTTTCCTTTTCTTTTAAAATTGAAAAATAAGCGTCAATTGATTTTTCGAAATCTAATTTCATAAAGTATTTTAAATAGTAAAAAGTTATTCACTATTCATTATTTTTCCCAAAATTTCAAGGGAGTGATTTGTGAAAGAGACATACTAGGAGCATTGTGCAACTACATAATACTTTGGAGCAACAAAACTATTCAGGAAATCAGAAGTTGAAAGGTATGGTGATTCTCTCAAAACCCCGCATAGTAAATTTTTTAAATTTTATTTTTGATTTTACTAATATATTGTTTTTACAATTTCTGTTAGTGTTTAATTAAAAGAGAGATCATTTGCAAGAGAGATATACTGGGAGCACTGTGGAGTAGCAAAATCCTTTGAAACTGCAGAAATATTAGAATTTGAAAGGTTTCACTCAAAACCATGCATAGCAAAAATTTTAATTTTTATTGTTGATTTTACTATTAATTTTTTTACAGTTTCTGTTAGATTTATTCAAAATAAAAAAAAAAAAATTAAAAAAATTACTATTTTACTAGTAAATTTTTTTACGATCTCTATTCCTATTTAGATTTAATTAAAATTAAAAAAAATTTCAATACTTACCTTAAACCCTTGCTTCTTCTTGCTTATGTGACTACAAAATTTCACCTTAGGGCTTAACTCTACCACTTCATAATTAGGGTTTTTTATTTTAGGAATTTTAGAGTTAATGGGTTTGTGTACTTACTATATATAGGAAATTTGACGTGTAAATTAGGGGGATCACTTATTGAATTAGATCGAAACCTTGTCGACCATGTCTATTTTTTTTAAAAACGATGTATGTTTTGCGGTGCACTAATGTAATATAATGCACCGGTGTGCCCTCTGTAATACACTACACTGGTGTATTATAAATATGTCGGCTTTGTCCAGTCTGTTCATCGGTGCTCCCGGTGTAATATAACACACCGATGTGCCTCTGTCAAATAGCACTGCTAAGTCATTGCAATGCTTTTATCTTTGCAAATCACCCTGTCATAATTTACAATTATTTAAAAAAATTAATTTTCGATGTTAGTGTTGAACAATTAAATGGTTGATGCGTTTACTGGCTTAAACACACCTGAGCGTTGATTCAAAGAAACACATCGGTTACTAGAGCTCTTTTTCGCTGAAAAATATTTGATTTATGTATAAAATATACTTAATGGTTTTTGTATTGAATGGTACCTGTTGTATATTGATAAAAAATGTCTGAGAAGTTTTCAAGTAACAAAAATATTGATCAACACAATGATAACACATTGAAAAAAATAGAGAAGATAAGTTCTTTGTAATTTCTTTACAAAATTAATATGTTTGAACTATATGTAAGTTTAACTAATATGTATTGGTTAGTGTGTGTCATGCAGAGTCACAAAATGAAGAAGGTTGATAAGATTATTTCTAATATAAGTGAAAAAGAGTGTAAAATTGTGATAGAAAAATCGTAGAGGGACGAATAAGGTGAATGAAAAATTAGTGTTCAACATGAGTTTTTTTTTTTTTGAAAAATCATTAGTAATACACTTAAGAATATTAGATAACATGTTTCAAACAATATATTAATTCATATATGTTTAAAGTTCTATAAGGAGCAACAATGAAGGAAAAAACCAATGTCGTTTTAAGAAAATAAAAATTATAGAACATGCAAATGATGATGAATTTTTCAATAGGTCATTTGGAGTGGTGCTAGATGTTAATAAAATAGATATTTTTTTTTTTAAAACTATGAGGGATATAGTGGAATGAAAGTATAAACGTATTTTCCACTTACAAGACAAAAATAAATCCAATGATTCCAAGAACCAAATCATATCTAAAATACAAGATGCATTTTTAGAGAAATGGTCAATGAGACATGTCAGAATTGCAATAGCAAAAACATACAACAAGAAAAAAGAATCATTCAAAAAGTAATATTCCTAATTAAAATGGTTTTCTAGAATTATATGTATATATTACTACAAACCATTCATTTATTAATATCAAATTTTTTATATTTAGTTTTCATATATCAATATAAAAATAATTTATTACTTTTTCAGGAAAATTATGAAAATCCCAAAGGATCAACGAGATGATATGCGAAACATGCTAGTAGGAATGTCCAAAAAAGTGTACAGGGAGATGGTCAAAGAAATGGACATAATTGCATCATAGGAGGAGCCATCTCAATAACAATGTGCTTCAAATGTACGTAATCATGATTCAACTTTGTACATATAAGAAAATAATTTAGCATTAAATATTATTTTTCAAGTATTTTTTTTGTTGAAAATAAAACAAAATGGAATTCATTCAACACATAAAAGAGGATGAAAAGGAATAAAGGGTTTATATCAAAGTTTGTGAGTAATTGTTAATATTTCTTTATAACAACTCAAGTTTTCATTTTTGTATATTTTAAGTTGTTTTAAAACAACCATCCTTGAATGTCTTCAAATAGGTGCTAACATACAAAGAAGAGCCATCAGAAGAATTGATGGACATTGGGTTAAATATGGGTTGTGAGTATATGTTAGCATGTCAAAAATTAATTGTGGAATTTGTAAGTATCTATGTTGTTTTACTTCTCCGAGTTTATAATTAATAGAACAAAAAAACATCCTTTATATTAAATATATGATTTATAATGGGGTTTAAAAAATGCAAGAAACAAAGTATAGAACTACGCCAACAAAAGACATGTTGCAACAAGGCATGAGACTTGGTTTTGAAACAATGTGTACAGTTTATGAGCCACTTCTTACTATGGTACATTGCTATTTGGTTTACATTGATGTATAATATTTATTTTTATTTTTATTATTCTCACTAATGTAGATACACTCATTACACTTTATTTTTATGTTTGTAGATGGAACAAGATCAAGAAAACAAAAAAAATGGATGTAATCAACAAAACATTCATCCAAATAACCCATGTCATGGAAGTAGCTTGATCACTGACAACAATTCCAGTGAAGAATGATGATCTATTTGGATATCAATGCAACCTATTGTATTTTTTGAATGTGAAAATCATACATTTTGTTTACTGTAATGGACATAGTGTCCCAATTGAAAGATAACAGGTTAAAAATAAAAATCCCATTTTGTATGACAAAGAGCCTCTTATTGATATATAATAAAATACATTTTAATTTATTCTATTGTGTTATCCAATGTCACTATGAAATGTACGCCATTGATTAAATATATGGATGATTAAATGTTATAAAAAAGAGATGGGAAATATGATAATATAACAAATTAATCCAAACATCATATATAAATGCACTAATTAAATTTTAATTTATATGAATATTGTTATAAGATATATGTCGATTTTTAGATGAATAATGAATTAAAAATCACAATAATTGCATTGTCAGAGGTCGATTTTATCGAAAAAGAGAAAATATCATATAAAAAACCGGTGTGTCCATAACATAAACACACACTATGCTATGTTATCTAAAAGATCCGTTACGGCATATTTTTTACATGACCAGTGCCTTTTCAGAAAACGATGACACCGAGGTGTTTAGTTCTTCAAACACCAACATTGTTTGCAATTAATGCCCTTGTGCACTGTAATTCTTAAAGCTCAAGTGCTTTGATAGAACTAACACCCCGATGCTACACAATATTATTTATAGCCCCGGTGCGTTATTAAAATTAGCAACAATGGCACTTTTATATCGTTAGTGCATCAATGCATTTATACAAATCATATGCTTCAACGTTTCAAGTTTAAATAAAAGCATCGGGTTTGCAATATTTTTTTTCCTTCCATGGTGTCATTCCTTAAATGAACGCCCCGGGGCATTTTTTGTTATATACACACTGGGGCAGTATACATTTCAAGCACCAATGTTCTTTTCATTAAATGCCTCAGTGATTTTAGTTATGTATGCAACCCCAGTGCTTTTATATATGTAGCACACTAGTGCTACTTGTTCCATGAAGCGCATCGCTAAAACCTTCAACTGCCAATTTTTTTTTCTGTTGTGATGAAGTTCCATTATAATCTTCGCTAAAATATTCACAACCACAAACATATGTTTTAGTAGATTTTTTTTGACATTTTTTTCCAATTTTATAACACAAAAAACCTCTTTTATAACCTACGTTACAAGGTATTTTCCTTGTAGTTTAATGAGTAAAATTTCTAATGAGCATAATTTCTGATTTGAGACTGGAGTTTGGATAAAATCTATACTACAAGATAGCTCTCAAAAAGTTGAACGAAATGGTGGTATTAGAATTAAATTTTGTAGACTTTGAAAAATAAGGTTGTTGTAACCCCATCGTCATAATATACCTTGGAGATCATGTCAAACAAGTATCCCTCCCACAAACCAGGATGGCTAGGGGGTGGGAAGTGGTTACGGAATGGTATCAGAGCCCAAGTTAAACACTGGACCTGAAGAGTGTCACACACAAAGGATACATTTTAATAGGATAATTTAATTGTTGTAAGAATGCTGATTTTAAGCTTACACTTGATGTGGTTTCTAACCTTCATAAAATGTTGATATGTCTTATGTTTCCTAGAATATGTAACTGGCATGTCTAGTGATTTCGCGAACAACTTCATATCAACATGCTCAATGCTGACATGCCAAGGTTATGAATTAATATGTTTATAATTTATTTTTTGAAAGTTGTGTGTGTGTGTGTGATTGCACATAAGAAGACACAATTTGTAGCAAGAAATAGAGGAATGAGAAAAATAATGGTACATTAAAACATGGACAGAAACCATCATGATCAAGAAGAAGAATCAATTAGAAATAGGTCAAAAAAAAAATTCCCTTGACTGGATGGATACCATCAGAAGCTTAAGAGATGAATTGATGAGTCACAAGGCATACAATGAGAATATTTTCAGGGCATAAGAAAGGAAACTAGAGGTGAATGTAGTGATCTTGCAAAGCTTATCAAATTTTCAAATACAAAAGAAACATGAGCCTAGTGTTAGCTAATCGGAAATGCATAAATCCAACCAAAGTCCATATGAAATCCAAAAGCATGTATTGAAAACCAATAAGGAATATGGAAACAAGTCAAAGAAAATACATAGGAAGACAAGTGAAGACATAGTGAGGGGAGAAACTCCACTCAATGCAATAGAAAGAGAGAAAAAACCCTGATCAAATTTTTAGTGCTACAACAAGGAGATACCACTGGCAAAGGAGGAGTGAGAAAATAATAATGGTGAAGAGTTCAAGAAAGCAAAGGCTCCTACCTTTTATGGAGAAATTAAGAAAATTTAAGAATAAGAAGCTTGTTATTAGGCTTAAGGAAATACTTTAGAGTCCATGACTACTTTGAAAACATGAAGGCCAGGGTAGCTATTTTCAACTTAAAATGCAAAGCTAATATATGGTGGGAAGTCCTGAGAAATTTCAAAGGCATCATAGAGAAGTAGCTTACATGGGGAAGCTTTGAGAAATATTTCTAGGAAAAGTAACTATATGTGAGGTACTATGACAAGAATATTAAATAGTTCCATGAGGATAAACTAGTATAACTCACTATGGATATTTACACTAATATTTTTTTGGAGCTACTAAGGTATGTGCCCTATATCATAGATGAGAAGGTGAAATTCAAAGTTATATTGGTGGGTTACCACAAGCCTACCAAGATAGAATTGAATTTGACGAACCAAGGACATTGGAGGACACCATCACTAAGGCTAAGTATTGTTATGGCCGTTCCAAGCATAAGGAAAAATTATAGGAATATTAGAGAAAGAAGGATAAAGTTAGTTTCACAGGAAAAGGACTAAAATCCTTAGGACACAAGAAATTGATTAAAAAATTCAAATTTACCGCACCTTCTAAAGGTGAATTTCAACTGAATTTCCCTGCTGCTAATAGAGATCTTCCTATCAAATTAGCAAGACAAGAGGTTGAGGAGCCTATGAGGAGGAAATTAAAATGTTAGGGATATATTGGAGAGAACCACATGTCGAAAGAATTCCCTCACCAATAAGAGAACAACAAGCAACTTCACAATGTCCAATAGATAACAAAAGTGAATCATGTGGTGTAAATAATCCCTTATATTTATGCAACATTGACAATAGGAAAGCAAATAATCAAGCTTTGATGACAGAAATGGAAGGTGTGGTCGTCGATCACCAACCAACTTGTGTTAATTTTAATCTATCCAGCTTCTAATTTTAGTTATATCAACCCAAAAATTACAAATATGTGTGCATTGCAAAGGAAACCTCTTCCAAAATCATGGCTAGTCCAAGTAGCAATGAGAGTCAAGAAGAGGGTGATAGATTGGGTGGAATCATGCCACCTAGATATGGATGGCATGCCTACGATGGCCACTCTCAATGTGTTGTCGTTGGTTTTGTATGACATATTAATGGGTATAGAATAGTTATAATCCCACCGAAATAAGGTGAAATACTATAGTAATTTGTTGGAGTGCCTCATGTAGAAATTATATACAAGATGCATTTATATATCCAGATTCTCCTGATCTAACATTATTTTATCTTCTTGCTAAATACAGAATCCTTCCACTGTTAATCTTTTGCGGAAATTTAAAAACTGAATTGCAAACACATGAAGCAATAAAAAAAATCGCACATAACACAGTTGTTTAACGGGAAAGCCTGAAGCTGAAAACCCCAACTATCATATATTATGTATCATGGAGATCATGTAACAATCTCATACAAATATTAGTACATCAAGCTCTCAGTACAATCAATCATCACACACTAATAAGAAGAAATATGCAAATCCATGCACCAATTTCTTGCCACCTGATAGCCTGCCTCCACTGCGCAATCCCTACTAAAGAAGACCACTGAATGAATTCGAATCTACCTTGCTTGCACCGCGCAATCCTCATTTGCAAATCCAATGTGTGTGTGATGCAATCAATGCATCACTATAGTCACAATGGATTGTCATCTTTCCCTTTCACTTATCTCTCCACTGGGTCTCCACTGGAACTGCCATGCACTATAGTTAACTGCTGTATTTGTTCAGTTTATTATTGAGTTATTATTTGTGAATTAATTCACTCCACTCTCACTACTGTATCATTCAGTTAGACTAGATAAAACTAGCTCAACTGAGTTTAACTCCATTAACTAAGTTAAACTGAATAACAACTCCATGAACTACTCTTCCAACTCTGTCATAACTTTGCCACTTCAGTTCTTATTGAGTCCTCCATGCATGAACCACCACTAAACCGTAGGAATTGCATAATTCCTTCAACCCACCGATTTTCCAAATATGTACACTGAAATTAAGTGCTCCAAGAGAATAAGTTGCTGTTTATTGTCTGATTATTATTAAGAGCTAATAATAATCAACACTTCTATTTTTAGATCGACGATCTATAAATAGACTTCGCCCACTATTATAAAAATAGAATTTCATTTATTTTTCCAACTTGACCAAACATCCACAAATAACATCCTACAACTTCTGAAATATGATCACCATGTCTAAAAATATACATAGTCTAAAAATAGACTTACACCTAAAAATAGTCTGCGGGCCCACTTAGTGAAGGTGACTGATTTTCACTAAGCTCATCATCTTTTTGAATCTCAACACTCCCTCTCAACAAGATAGGGATTATCCTTCACCCCGTTCCTACCTCTATGGTATTCGAATTTGCGCCTCGTGAGCGCCTTCATCAGAATGTCTGCATCCTAATTTTCCGTAGGAATGTACTGAAGCAACATGATCTTCCGCTGCAAACAATCTCTCATATGATGATACCAGATATCAATATGTTTAGATCTATCATGAAACACATGATTAATTGAGATTTTAACGCAACTCTGATCATCACAATGTATCACTGTAGGATCTAAATGTGAACCGAACAAATTGACCAGGATCTTCCTCATCCAGATAGCCTCACATGCAGCTTGAATTTTTGCCATGTATTCTGCTTCCACTGAACTGAGTACCACAGATATTTGTTTCCTACTGTACCAAGAAACTACTGTAGATCTGATACTGAAAATCCCTCCTGATGTGATCTTTCTGTCTGTTGGGTTTCCTGCCCAATCTGCATCCGTGAAGCCATGCAAATTCACCTCATCCGTCTGTTTGTACCATAAGCCATACTCAGATGTGCCCCTGAGATACCTCAGGACATGCTTGCTTGCCTTCCAAAAGAGTTTGGTAGGCTTAACCATCGCTTGTGAAAGCTGGTTCACTGCATAGCATATGTCTAGTCTTGTATTAACTAAATACATGAGTGAACCCACCAACTGTCGATAAACAATGGCATCCACTACCTCTGCCAATGTAGCATCCTCTTTCCTCCAATTTCCTAGAAGAGGAGTTTCGATAGGCTTGCAACATTGCATGTGAAACTTCTCAAGTATCTCCCGAGCATACTTTCCTTGAGACACAAACAATTCACTTTCCCGCTGCCATATTTCCAATCCAAGGAAATAATGAAGGAGGCCCAAATCCTTCATCTCAAACTTATTTGCAAGATTTGCCTTGCATGAGTGTATCAACTGCTCATCACCCGTTAGTATTAAATCATCAACATAAAGAAAAATGATTAAAATCTTACCCTCCACCACAATTTGGTACAGGTTTGCATCCGCCTCACTCTTGGTGAAGCCAAGTCCAGTGAAATAGCTGTCAATTCATGTGTACTAAGCACGTGGTGCTTGCTTCAGCCCATACAACGCTCTTTTGAGCCTGCACACATGCGACTCATTGCTGAAGATCTCAAATCCTTCAGGCTACTCAATTTACACCTCTTCCTTAATGATCCCATTAAGGAATGCAGTCTTCACATCCATCTGATGAATGTGCCAACCCATCTGCGCTGAGAGAGAAAGGATGGTCCTTATGGAAGAATACTGTGCGACAGGTGCAAAGGTTTCTTCATAATCAATCCCCTCAATCTGTGAGAAGCCTCTGGCAAAAAATCTTTCCTTATACTTCTCGACGCTCCCATCAACAACTTGCTTTACCTTGTAGATCCATCTTGATCCTACAACTGATTTACCTGCCAGCCTTGGAACAATCTCCCAAGCACTGTTTCTAACAATGGAGTCATACTTCTCCACCATGGCATCGACCCATGTGGGCTCCTGCACTACTTCTTCAAAATAATATGGCTCTGTCATGATACACTTGCTCATAAGAGACATGTATCTAGTAAATCGGTCAAGTGACTGTCTCTGTCTGCCTGTGATGTAGGGACTCCTACATTCCGTGCTGCATCAAGCTTCAATCTCTCAGCTTCTGTGGTATGCTTTTTTCCTTATCTGATGTTTGGTTCTACATGAGTGGACTCCTCCACTCCATGAATATCCTCCTGTGGCTGATCCATATCTAGAGGCTCATCTTTGGGAACAAGAAGTTCCTCCTCTGCATGTAAGTGTAGCTCCCTCTCAAGTGACAACTTCATGGCTTTCACCTCATTGAATTTTATATCCCATCGCACCATAGTCATCCGACTATATGGAAAATATACATGATAATTATGGGGTGTTTTTGTGTACCCCACAAATATCCCAACTTCTGCAGTTGGCTCTAGCTTCTTCCTGGCATCCTTTGTCACATGAATGTAAACAGATGAGCCAAAAATCTTCAAATGAGAAATATCAGGCTTCTTACCAGTAAAATATTATTCATGTGTACTCATGCCAAGTACTCTATGAGGACAACAGTTTTTCCCATAAACCGCAGTGTTGCATGCTTCCGCCAATAAGTGCATTGATAGGCCCTGGTCATGCAGCATTGCTCGTGTAGCACCCACGATCGTTCTGTTCTTCCTCTCCGCGACCCCATTTTGCTGTGGGTTATGAGGTGCTATGAGTTCTCTTCGAATTCCTTCTTTGCTATAGAAGTCTTTGAATTCGCCCGAGATGTATTCACCACCATTATCGCTCCGTAGAGCTTTCAATTTCTTCCCTGACTCCTTCTCCACCAATGCTTTAAACTCATAGAACTTTGAGAATGTTTCGCTCTTCTTTTGCATGAAGAAGATCCAACATCTATGAGAATAGTCATCAACAAATATAACATAATACTAGTGTTTTGCTGTTGAAGCAACTGAGAAAGGTCCACACACGTCTGTGTGAATTATCTCCAGGATCACCGAAGCACGGTTCTCCTTCTCATGAAAGGTGGTCTTCACAAACTTTCCCATAGTACATCCCTTTCAATGATCTGACTGTGCAAGAGTATCCTTGGGAAATCCAGTAGAAGTCTGCTGCAAATCTTTAAAGTGCCATGGTGAAGATGGCCCAATCTCCTGTGCCATAATTCGCCCTCATTCCGGCTCACCACTTTTTCTGCTTTGCCCATCATTGTAGCACATCCATCTACCTCTAGCTTGTAGATATTCTTAACTTGAATCCCTATCCTCTTGGTTTGACCCATTGTTTTATGTTGCAGGAAAGCTTTTCCATTGCTAAAAACAATGTCATAACCTTTGTCTTCCAACATTGCGACCGAGACCAAGTTCTTCTTTAGACCTGGAACATGCATAAAATCTTTCAACATAAATGGATTACCTGAATCTCTCTCAAAGGTAATGGTCCCAATTCCGGTCGCATTGTATCGATCATCGTTTCCCATCTCTATATGCATTTGGAGATCCTTCTCCTCCAAGTCACTAAACAACTCCTTGTCTCCTGTCATATGAAAAGACGCACCACTATCAAGATACCACACCGATCCCATTGAGCTTGAAAAAAAGCATGTGATCAAAGAGAAATCAAGTTCAAATTACAAGGCTAAGGCCTCTCCAGCTGCAACTCCAACAAACTTCTTGTTCTTCTTCTTCTGTGGGTAGTTAGTGGCGAAATGCCCATGTTCATGACAGTGAAAAAACTTCACCTTGGACAAATCCTGCTTCTTGCCTTTAGCTTCGGATTTTGGATGGGATTTCTTCCCCTTCCTCTTCCTTCCTTTGGCAGCCAAAGCACAATTCTCTTAATCTTCATTTTTCGATGAAGAGCCATCCCTGGTACTTCGCCTTATCTCCTCCTACACAAGATCCGACCAAAGCCGCTCCCATCCCGACAGTTTCTCCCGTCCATTGACAGAGTCTTCGTAGCTATTGCAACTCTTCGGAAGCCCAAGGAGAGCCAAGCTCACCAAGTCTTCATCATCAACAGTAATCCCCACACTTCCCAGTTCATCCCTACAGTGGAAAAACTTCGTGAAATATTTCGGAATACTATCGCCCTTCTCCATTTTTATTTTTCTGAGCTTATCTTTCAGTGCCAACTTCCTCTGGTCGCTGCTGCTTTGGAAAAAATCTGTCATAGCCTTCCACATTGCAAATGGAGTGGCTTTCTCATGAAGGCTGGACACAATATGGTCCTTCACACCTTCCAATAGAATTCTTCTTGTCTTTTCTACCTTATTTTGCCATGCGTCAAGTAATGCAGCATCACTAGATCCTCGCTTAGGAACATCGCTATTGATGAACTCCTTCAGTCCATTGTCTTCCAGCACTGCCCCCATCCTATCCTTCCAGGCTATGTAATTCGAGCTATCATCAAGGGCATACTCTAATCACAACCCATTGAAAGACATTTCAATGTGTACTCAACTGTCGCACCAAGAAATTTCTACAGCAATTTCAAATTGTCCACCAACACAAACTCAACAATTCTTCACAATTGCAATCTTCAAGAATTAAAAATGATATGATACCATGTAGAAATTATATACAAGATGCATGAATATATCTAGATTATCCTGATCTAACAAAATTTTATCTTCTTGCTAAATACAGAATCCTTCCACTGTTAATTTTTTGCAAAAATTTAAAAACTCAATTGCAAACACATGAACCAATAAAAAAAATCGCACATAACACAGTTGTTTAACGGGAAAGCCTGAAGCTGAAAACCCCAACTATCATATATTATGTATCATGGAGATCATATAACAATCTCATACAAAGCTTATTACATCAAGCTCTCAGTACAATCAATCGTCACACACTAATAAGAAGAAATCTGCAAATCCATGCACCGATTTCTTGCCACCTGATAGCTTGCCTCCACTGCGCGATCCCTGCTGAAGAAGAACCTGAATGAATTCGAATCTACCTTGCTTGCACTGCGCAATCCTCATTGGAAACTCCAATGTGTGTGTGATGCAATCAATGCATCACTATAGTTACAACGGATAGTCCATCTTGCCCTTTCACCTATCTCTCCACTGGTTCTCCACTGGAGCTGAAATGCACTGTAGTTAACTGCTGTATTTTTTTAGTTGATTAATGAGTTATTATTTGTGAATTAATTAACTAATTAATTCACTCCACTCTCACTAGTGTATCATTCAGTTAGAATAGATACAACTAGCTCAACTGAGTTTAACTCCATTAACTGAGTTAAACTGAAAAACAACTCCATGAACTACTCTTCCAACTCTGTCATAACTTTTCCACTTCAGTTCTAACTGAGTCCTCCATGCATGAACCACCAGTAAAACCCTAGGAATTGCGTAATTCCTTCAGCCCACTGATTTTCCAAATATGTACACTGAAATTAAGTGCTCCAAGAGAATAAGTTGATGTTTATTGTCTGATTATTATTAAGAGCTAATAGTAATCGACACTTCTATTTTTAGAGCGACGATCTATAAATAGACTTTGCCCAATATTCTAAAAATAGAATTTAATCTATTTTTCCAACTTGACCAACCATCCACAAATAGCATCCTGCAATTTCTAAAATATGATCACCATGTCTAAAAATAGACATAGTCTAAAAATAGACATACGCCTAAAAATAGCTCATGGGCCCACTTAATGAAGATGACTGATTTTCAATAAGCTCATCATCTTGTTGAATCTCAACACCTCAACAATGAAGGCGAAGAAATAATACTGCGAGGGGTGGGAAACTCAATGACATTGGTAAGTAAAATATTATCTTTGCAAGTGAAGAAATATAGTAGGAAGGGATGTCCCTGTATGTGATCCAAGTGACCAACATGGTAGAGAGAAATGAGCCCAAAATGGAAACTCACCAGATTTTGGAGTAATTTACAATGTATTTCGAGAAAAAGTGTCGAGATTGCCACCTAGGAGGGAAATCGACTTCTCCATTGGGTTGATTCCTAGTTTGGTGCAAGTTCCAAAGCTCCATATCACATGAGCATTCTAGAAATAGTAGAACCAAAAGTATAACTAATACATGTTGGAGAAATATCAGACCCAATGTGTTGCCTTGGGGAGCCCCAACACTGATTGTCAAGAAAAAGGATGGCATGTTACAACTATGCATTGGCTGTCAACAGTTAAATAAAGCCATAGTGAAAAATAAATACCTAATTCCCAGAATCGATGATCTATTTGATCAATTAAGAGGGGTTGTAGTATTTTCCAAAATAGATCTAAAGTATGGTTATCATTAGGTCATAATTAAAGACTAAGATATCAACAAGACAACGTTCAACATGAGATACAAGCACTACAAGTTTGTGGTAGTGCCATTTGTGCTCACAAATTCCCTAGCCACATTTATGTGCTTGATGGACAATGTACTCAACATTTATTTAGGAAAATCAATGCTCGATTTTGTGGATGATATCATGGTTTACTAAAAATCTAGGGAAGAACATGAAGAGAACTTGGATGAAGTGTTGAAGTTGCTAAGGGAACACAAGTTGTATGCCAAACTCAAAAAATGTGATTTCTTTAAATCACATGTTAAATATTTGGGACATGTTATCTCAATGGAAGGAGTAGTCATGGATCTTGAAAATATCAAGGCCATAATGAAGTGGCCTACTTCCCAAAGTGTCACGAATATTAGATCCTTCATGGGATTAACCAGTTATTACTGACTATTTATTTAATACTTTCCAAATATTGGACATCCAATCACAACTTTACAAATGATAAAGGAGTCAAATTCTAATGGACATCATAGAGTGCATCTAGTTTTGATTAGCTCAAGCACTTTCTCACATATGCACCTATTTTGAGAATAACATACCGAAACAAAGATGTCCTAGTTTGCATAAATTCCTTCAAGGAAGGAATAGGCATAATCATAATGCAATAAATACTGTAGTTTGTTATGAACCAAGGAAACTAAGTGAGCATGACAAGAACTATGTCACTCATGAGTTGAGCTAGCAAAATTCATGCATGCACTAAGAACTACTTACTTGGAAGAATATTTGTGTTGAAGTCATATCATGGAGGGATGAGATATTTGTTTGACCAACCCAAGTTAAATTCTAGGCAAACCCTATGGTTGGCCTTAATTAGTGAATTTTATTTTGATATCAAGCATATTAAAGGCAAGGAAAATAGGGTAGAATATGCACTTATTATAATTGTACAAGTATCTCACTTGGAAGCCATGAGAACTTGTGAAATTGATGCCAAAGAAAGGGTCAAAGCCTGCATTGCAACATGATGAGAATTTTCAATACGTGAAGGAATATTTACACCAAGAACCAGAGGGAGCACTGAGAAAGAATTATAAGCTTGTTGATTATGGCATGTTGTTTTTCAAATACAAATGGTATGTGTCTCATGTGACCGACTTGAAGAAGATAATAATGAATTAGTTTCATATAAGACCATACTCAAGTCATCTTGGCTATCAAAAAATGATAGAAATTACAAAGAAATTGTATTATTGGCTAGGAACGAAGAATTAAATTACTAAAAACATTGAAAGGTGCCTAAAATTCCAAGAAATAAAAGTAGAGTGCAGGCATCTAACATGATTGTACAACCAATCTTTAAACCTAAGTGGAAATGGGAATTTATATCTATGGACTTCATTACAGGTGTGACACTCCTGGTACATTTTCCCCCGATTTATGGTAATGTGAAAATACTTTGAATTATAGATGAGTATATTTTTATGCAATGGCCTAAAAAGTGGGACCACATATCCATGATCTAAGAGGGAAGGGGAAAGATAAACCTAGGTGGGGTTACCTGGCACCTTCAATTAATTTGATGGTGCAAATAATAAGAAAAAGAAGAGGAAGAGTCCAAGAGGAACATGGAGAGACACTCCGAGGAAAATAATAGAAACGAAAATGCAAAACAATGTGGGGGTTGAACCTCTTCTTGGTGAAGTTCATGAGGAGAGTAAGAAAGATCTATGAGATGAGGGAATGGGATTCCCCGAAAGAGGAAATTGTGACTAAGAGTGCAGGAGGATTAAGAGGAAATGGGAATGAGTGTTTTCCAAGGACTGACTGAGAAACCACTCAAGGTGCTAGCTAATGATAATAACCCACATGCAGATGGGTGTTTGATGAGAGAGAGATGATAAACCAACCAAGGTACTTGTTATGGGATGAGAAAAAACTCTTAGAGTGCTTGATAGAACTTATAAACCAACGATTATTATGAATTATGTTGTGCTTGACTAGCTGATAAACCACCCAATGTCATATGTATTTCCTATCCCCTGTGGACTAAATATGGCTTCCTGCTAAAGTTGTTGCAAATAAATTATCTTTCGATCATGGATCTAGCTCAGGGGTGACTGCTGTAAGTGATTTTGTCTACAATAGGTTTATGGTTGGGTGGAAAATTGAAGTCCCACCTTCCATTTTTCTTTTCTCTATACTGCAAACAAGGTGCATTGAACTAGGAGCTGTGGAATTAAAAAGTTTCTTTGTGGAAATTGATACGTAGATTTGAATCATGTTGCATTATTATGTAATAGTGCATGAACTTATTGAATGAAATTATTTAATGCTTATGGTTAGTTTTATAAATTTCTCACATGCATTTGTAGCTAAATGCATGATTTGTTTCACTATATTTCATGTGGATACCATGTTTATGTTCGTAGTTATGTTAATGTCCCTGAACTAATAGTAGTGGATGCCCTTTTTCTTGTGTAGAAATGAGAGGTCAATTTCCCAAAATAGATTTTTTAAGGACTGGGTTTATTCCTATGTTTATTATAAGCCTGCAGATTAGCATAAATACCTATGTATGGAAAGAAAGGCAATATATGTTAAAAATAAATGGAATGCGTATATGTTGTCGCTGCTACAACACCCTATAAAATTTTGCTATGTTTTAATTTTGGATCCTACTGCCTGTCATATCAAGTGTCGCTTTCGGTCACCAAGCGTTGTTTCATATTATTCCATATGTTTCAAGTGTTATTTTTTTCTCCTAAGTGTCGTCGCATCATTAAGAACATACATAATGCACTTCATTATCTTAGAACACTTTTATTCACATAATGACACTTTTGGTTGCAATTGCACATATTTTTTCCATGATACTTGGAGAGTGCTTGTGTACTAGAGTTTTGATGTATACTTATCAGTATTGGGTTCTGTCTAAGTTTCATTGATAAGTCAGTATGTGTCACACTTGTTTTTACTCTAAACTCATTATTTTTTCTCACGTCTTACCTTCTAAACTTATAATTTTTTTGGTTTTTACAAATCCTTCCCACTAATATTGGGAGAGTGCATTACACACCCTCAAGGCTCAATCAAACACTTTTTTGTTGTTAAAACTATTCCCTGTGCCCAGGCCAAGCCTTTCCTCCCTCTCTCTAGTTCATATCGCACTCTCAAGCATCAAACCCTTCTTGTTCTTCCAAACTACACCCTCTTCCAAGCCTCTCTCCTAGTCGAGCACACAACACACCAAAAATGAACATTAGTCCTTCCTTGAACCTTGAAACTGCGCCCTACACCCTTATTTGTGACTCAGGCCTTCCCAGCCGAGCACATGGCACATTAATAGTCAAGATTGAACCTTCCTTTTCCATTGAGATTACACCTTGCACCTTCCATCAAGGCTCCTTTTCCCAATAGAGCACACAACACATTCTTAGTGCTCAAGACACAACCCTTGTCTCTTGAAAATGCACCCCATGTCCAGAAGCTCACTTTTCTCTTCTTGAGCACATTATTGATTCATAGTCAGAATTTTTTCATGAACCTGATAGAATAGGATATTTTTAGGTTTATTTTTTCTTTCCACAAGTGAGCTTACTTGTAGGTGTTACTAGAATAACATGGAAAATACGTATTTGAGAAGATATGTTAAAGGACGCAACACAAAGAAGCATTCAAGGACAAGAGAACAAATTATTGCAATAAGTGAAAGAACATTAGAACCCAATGACCAAAGTGATCCATCAGAACTCCATATGATCTCAAGACCCTTTGGAAGGTAAATGGAAACAACGACAAGAAATATTCATAAATTATTGAAGACATAGGTGGAAACATTGTCATCTCTCGAGAAAGTCCATGTCACAAGTCACTATGGGTCCAAGTCATTAATGTTGGTGGCTTATCTTGCTGTTTACACATAATGATGTAATTGTGTAATTATTGTGAATGTAAATATGTGGAAGTCCAAAAGTCATGTATGGACAACAAAGCCACATGTAGAACCTAAAGTTCACATGTAGAAGTAAAAAAGACACAAAGAAGTCCAAAAGTCATTTGGAATTCCAAAAGTTATTTAGAAGTTGAAAAATCATATGGGAAGTTCAAGAGTTATGAGGATATGAAGAGTCATGTATCTAGTTATAAAAGATGACTCATTACTCAAAGAAAATACTTTTTACCTTGGTTTCTCTCACAAGGCATTATAGAGATAGGGATAGTTCTTTTGGAGAGCAAGTGGTGGCTCTAACGCTCCACTATTTGGAGCAAGTTGTGTTCATTTTACTCTTGTATCTTGGAAATTTTGCTTAATACTTGTATCCCATTGGGCCAACACATTCTCATGCATAGATCGTGGATGTTTAAAGACTATTATTTGATTGTTTGTGGTTTATGTTGGCATTCTTATTTACTGAAGAAATTGAACTGTTTCAGTGGATTTGGTGCTTATCTTATTGAAAGTGTGTTGTGGTGGTTATAATGATTGTTGCATTTGTGTGAAATGTTTTTCTTGATGTCTAACAATTCTCTCATGCATATGTTCATGTGTCTTCACTAGATTATTACTATTAATTGTCTCTTTAAGGCTCACTTTTGTTCCTTTCAGTGAAATAACCTTGATACATTCTACAATTGGACATTTCACAAGGCATACTTTATGTTGGTCGGATTAATTGTCGGATTAAACCTCTCAATATTAAATATCAATCCGGGAGTCGTAAGCACGAGTTGTACTACGTATTGGCTCAACTTACTGATCAGAGTATAAATGTATTCCTTATTAATGATAAACTAGGTGCTAAAATGAAACACACATTTGCTCGCAAATAAGAAATCGTGAAAAGGAAACTCACTGAACTAATTCCTATCGAGAAAACTCCATACTGCAATTAAACTACAAGGAAAGACAAATCAATTCTTAATCATGTAATATTCTCGCATTCACAAATTATCCTATAATAGCCTGAAAAACTTAATCTAACTATTCCTCTCATTAACTTAGAAACTAATACTTAATCTTGAGATAAGAAAAAGACCACATATTACACCTTAAACTAACTAAAACTACTTGTTAAAACAAATTCAAGATTCTAAAATAACAAAAGAAACAATCCTGACTATTGTTGAAGGACAACTACTTTACTTTATGTCAAATAATGCTTAAAAAATCCTATTGCAAATAGCCTATGATAAACATTCAAACATTTTAGTCTAGATTAAATAGATCAAGCAAACCATGTAACTTAATAATGAAAACAAAATCACTCCACCTGCACCTTTAAATCTGCGCTTCAATCTTGCTCACATAAGAAATGATTACATTATAAACAATAAAAAAATCTAATTAAAAGAGATCTAAATCAAACAAATTCTAATTGAAATAGATCTAATTATTGACTGCAATCATTTTAAATAAGCAATATTAAGATATTCAAATTCAAAACATATACAATATGTTCTAATTTCTAAATTAAACTCAAGATTTGGAAAACAACATAATCATCTAAATGCAAAATTAAGAAAGATTAAATGCTATTGAAAATAATTTAAAACAAAATTATAAATTAAACAATTTAGATTAAGCAATATTAGATATTATTTAAAAACAATTTAAAACAAAAATATAACTCTCTAAATTAAGCAGAGCAATTAAAGCAAAAGATAATTAAACAAATTCTAAATCTATGAAAAATGAGGACTCTAACAAAATTACAATGGTTACATTAAAAAAAACAAATAAATGCGTACTAAATTAAATCAAAACCATTGCTTCAAACATTAATGAACAAATACAGCGGCTGCTGGGCCATTTGCTGCCGGAGCTATATCTGGGAAATCGATTTTTCATCGAGAAATCTGATGGAAATTCTACGTTTTCTATATTTTCAGAAATCGATTTGACAAATGAGCAATCCTGCTTCTAAAATGACGGACTGATCACACTATGTGCTCTCTACATTTCAGAAATCGGTTGCTGCTTTGATCTTTATTCTAATGGATCGGCTCCCTCCATTATATAGCTCCTAGACATTTCTATCGACTTCCTCCCAGCTACTGCTACTACTCCATCTCCCTATAGCTACTCTCTGGTCTAATGCACAACTCTACATTTTATAGCAGCAGAGCTGCTCTTGTTTGCCAAGAAAAACATTTATAAATAGAAGATTTTTGTTACAATAGATTTGACACCAGAGATTTGAAAAATCGATTTCCACAACTGCATGAATTATTTGCCGGAACAAGAATTAGATTGAGACAGGATGCCTAAATTCAGGAATTCGTTCCCCTTTTTGTGGGATTTGTGGTATTTTACTGTTGCTGGAAGATGCGTTCTTGGTTTCTAGAGGAAATTGACTTCGTATGGCTAGCAGAGGCAATCGAACCATTGAATGAGGTGTTCACTCCCTCAATGCTGACTCACAATGCTCCAATCTGGCATCATCATCCCTTTCAATATACTCTGCCAGTTCATACATTAAATCTCTAACTGATGCAACTTCATCTTCAATAATGGATGGTCGCTCCTCCTTGTATATCCTCTCCGCCTCTTCTTCCATGCTTTGCAAGGCCTTTTCTACCTGTTGTTGATGAGTCTGAATCAGCTCAAGTTGTCTTTCCAAGCTATATTGTGACTCTACTAGTTTAGCAACTTCACTCTCCAGCTTTATAAGGACATTTAGATTCCCTAAGATCCTCCGATCCCATTCTGCTAGAGCCTCAGCTTGCTTTCGGAATTTTGTAGTACACTCTTGTAACTCAGAATTCCAATCTTTGATAATCTCCTCCACAGTTTTTCCAGTTATTTCAGAGGGAATTTGAGGTGTACGAAGCAATGAAGCTATCACTACAGATCCTGTGTTTCCTGAAGTTGTTCCAGCAATAGCAGTAGATGACACTTGGGCTGCACTAGATGCAGTAACTCCAACAAAACTAGATAGTGGCGTACTAGTTGTAGATGCAGTTGTTGTCGCTGATGAAGTAGATACAATACTAAATAACAACGGTGCAGATGTCGATGACGTTGATGCTGAAGATAAGGAGAAGCTAGGGAATGCGCCAGATGTGCTAGTAAAACTTGCCCCTTTCGATGATGGCTGCCCAAAAGATTGCATTCCTATAGAATCAGGAGTAGCAACAACAGTAGACTGTGTTGCCGCACTGGATTGATCGAACAAAGGAAACGATACGCCTATACAAGAGGCGGATGAACCAAATCCTCCAAACAATGAAGGCATCTGTGAGGATGCCGCAACAGTTGCAGCACCAGAACCCACATTGCCAAATCCAAATGAAGGTTGAGATAAAATTTACAATGATTAGAAGCCTTCTTGCAAAATGTGTTATATGATCCTGATAACTAGTAAAAAGATATTTTTCCCTCATTTCAATGAAGGATATGACAAGGACACATAACTTGAAATAAAAAATTTCCGAAGCATGTATACTCCAAATTCTAGGCACATATCATTTGCAACACAGTCACAAACGTGCAAAGCTGCTATTAGTATGCACGTTTTCTATCAATTGCTGTCAACCAATCCAAAGTCTAGACCTCGGAGGACCAAGATCTAAAGCAGCCCCGTGATCAGCGCAATAGTAAATTCTCTTTATATATTTTCATAGACATATATATGTTTGGGAAGACAACATAACCAGAGTAACAATATTCATAGAGACGAGACATATATATGGTTTTATTTCCTTGACGATAGTTCTTTCACGAAGCCGAATTTCGCCAAACAGTTTCTGGGTTACAGGAAACACGATACTCTGAACACAACCCATGTCTCGGAATTTAGATATTCTACTCCATTTGGTCGCAAATTGGATATTTTAACCTACAACAATTCAACTATTTAGCTGCTGCTTTTATGTATTTGGTGAATTCGCACTCGAATGCATTCCTGCATCGAACCTTCCTGCAACCAAGAAGAAATTTATTAAAAACACTCATCAAACTAACTAATAACAATAATAATAACTATTGTTTCTAAATTGCTCTAATTAACAACATAATGGATTAATAACGATTAAAAATACTAGGTACAAGCATGTGATGATGTGATAAATATCGTGAAAATTTGGGCAAAAGTGTGGCTCAACACTTTATTTCTCATTCAAAAGTAAATGTGCGCTACTCTCTCATGCTAATTTCTCAAGCCAAGACAAATATTTAAGTAAATGGAGGTCGAGCCATATTATAGATGGGATCCTACACCAAACTGTGTGAAGTCTATTTGGGACTTCATATCGGGGATATCCCTTGTATGTTGGTAGGATCCAACACTGCCAACATTCTAGCGCTGGAAGGAGGAAAAACACCTTTTTATGGCTAAAAATTTACCCCACCCAAATAATGAAGCATTTATGCAAGGCGTTAATGGTTTGAGTTCAATTCCGACTCCCATTCCTGAGATTGGAGAATCTTCTCATCTTGGTCTAGAATTTTTTTTTAAATTTACTTACGATCAACTCTGGACAATCGACCGACCAATTACTCATTAGTTTGCAAGAGGTCTTGGGTTACTTCCTGTTGCTCATAATCTTCCTCACAATCTGAGAAAGAAAGAGACAACTTGTATTGGTGTATTTGTTTCATTAGTGGAATATTTGTTTATTGAAATCCCTGAAGAGTTAGCGGAACCTTCAAAAGAGACAGTTCAACAAGTGAATATTCCATCTATTGATGAAGGTCTAAAAGGTGAAGAGGGATATTTTTAAATTTCTGATGGAGAACAACTGAGGTACAAAGAACAACCTGATTACAATGAAGATTTTAATGGAGAAGGAGAAGACTCTTTATATTCATAGAAGGAGGAGAAGGGAGGAGAAGAAGACATGGCTGATCAAGACTTGGATTTGATTGCCCAAGGGCCACTTGCTCTTCTGGATAATCTTCATCACATGCCTAAACATCTAGAAAATATATTATCAAAGTTCGATCTTGACAAGAAGACAAAAGCTGAAGATCATATTGACAAATCTCCATGTATTTACAAATGCTTTAAGTACTATTTGATGATGTTGCTTGTAGAATTTTTCCATACACTTCATAAGGTAGAGCAACTGTATGGTATCACAGTCTTCTGTCCAATTCCATTCACAATTAGAAGGAGTTTAAGAAATTGGTTTTAGAGAAGTTTGCAGATGATAAGACTCCTACCATGTTGTTAAAAGAACTCAAGAACCTCAAGATGGGAGAAGAAGAGAAAGTAAAGGATTTCAATCAAAGGTTTACTCGTATATTGAATAAATTTCCCACAGATGTGCGACCGCACAATGGCATCACTAAAGACTATTCAAAAAATTCCTTGCCTACTAATATCTCCGCATTTGTTAAGAGAGCTACAAAGGAGACATTGGATTTAAATTTATAGAATACCTTGCAGTTGAAAAGGATCTGCGTTCTATTGGAGTCATTGTAGACTCTGATGATTCTAAAGACTCTAAGGATGTAGGTAAGAAAACTCAAGCCTCTTCAAACAAAACCAAGGAAAAGGATTCTTTCAACATGGAAAGCTTGTCCAAGTCTTTAAATATTCTTACTAATGAGGAATTTGAAATAAAGAGAAATTCAAGCGAGACATCTACTAAAAAAAAGTCGTCCAAGCCATTTTTACTTAAGATAAATAACAACAACCAACCATCCAAATCTTCATAGAGCTCAAATGTTGTGTTTAATGTTGAAATTTTAGGCATTGAAAACTACTACACTTTCCATCATGAGAGGCATTCAAAGATGATGTTCCCACAGTGGAATGACAACATGAATGTTATGGAAACTCACATTGTTGATACCTTATTAGAAGATTAGCAGTATGAACAAATTGAAGAAACACGTGAACTTGTTGTGACAAAAGAGAATAAAAGTGTTGGACACTCAATGCATGTATTCGATGTCACATTTAATGTTGATGATAAAAGAGTTGAGGAAGCACCGATAAGTGAAGCTCCTCCTCAATATACAACTGATCAATATAACCCGAGGAGAAAAGGACCAATATCCAAGCAGGAGTTGAAGAAAAATTATTAAGGAAGATTCTACAACCAACTCAAACTGCTCAAAATATGTGGAACAAGTCTGGAAATGCTCCAACTTCTAATTATGATTCCACAAGAAATAAGAAAAATTCCATCACTCCAGAGTTTTCTGATAAATTTACACCTCCAGATACTTTAGCACCACATGTTAGAAATGAAAGTATTGAATATAACATCATTGAATATATGAAGAGAGCTCATGCTAACATTTCAATTTTTTAGCTCTGTAAGATAGAAAGGCAATGTGAGTTGATCATCCAAGCCTTCTCATCACAACATCCATCGGGTGACAAAGATTATTCTTCTCAATCCATGTCTGGTATGCCTCTTGGTATTCTCAAATATGTAGTTAATGTTGTAAATTTAAATACTAACACTCTTTGCCCCCATTTTCGCTTAATGTTTGAAATATTTAATTATAATGTCCAGTCCATCCGCAAATGTAATGCCTCTATCAGTAGCAAGAAAATTAATGATAAATGGGATAGAACTAATGCACGAATCATACAACTGGACATATCACTGGTCTATACAATTGGTGAACTCTATGTTATTGTTAATCTGACATTATACCATAGAGTATATCAATGCATCGATACTATTATTGTGGACATTCGAGAAGCCTATGGTTTACTCTTGAGTAGATATTGGTCAAGTAAGCTACAAAGATATTTCTCAACTCACTAGACACATTGATGGCTTCCATATAAGGGTAAAAACAACCAGATTCAAGTAGAAATTGAGCCTTATATAAAGAGCATTGTGACACCCCTCGAAGGAAATAATTAGCCAGTCACATTTCCTGACATTATTTTTAGAAATTTGTTTTTATATATTTATCACAGGTGCTATCAAGCGCAACCTTCACCCATCCCATCAGATACATAGTTGGAGCTCCTTCCTTACAGTCCAATTGGTGCAAATGAATCTTGTAATATATATGTACATAGTAGTAGTAATTTAGGAACTAGCATAGTAGCTATTGATTTGTGGAACTTGTATTTCGATGACTCCAAGACTCAAGATGGCTCAACTTTTTGTGTTATTATAGACCCACATAAAAAGAGGTACATTTTATCATGCTTCTTGGAGTTTTAGTGCATGAAAAATATCACTAAATATGAATTCAAGAAAGCCATTGAATTCAAGGTGGAGGTGCTTAATGTAATTGGTGATTCTGATATCATCACCTATCAAGTATGAAATACTATCCACTTTATATCACCAAATTTGATAAATTACCAGCAAGAGGTATGGTGACTTATTTCTAATTTTAAAACATTTAATATTATTTATGTTCCTAGAGTTAGAAATGTCACTACAGATACATTAACTAATGCAAGTGCCAGGATGCTACCTTGAAGAGATGATTTTTCTATTTATATTATTTATAAACCATTTTTGCCTAAGAATGTGACTAACTAGTGTTTTTAATGATGACTAAGAGATACTTCATTTTATGGCAAATGCACACATGTTCAAAGATGTGGCTATCGAAGAAGGTGGGCATGATAAGGATTTACAGGGGGGATTTGAAGCATCGAAAGGAAATACTATGCCTAAAGGTGTGGCATCTCTTGAAAATATTTATGACCCACAAAATCATTTCAGAGGACCAGTTAAAACTAAGACTCAAAGATCAAAGTAATCATATGAACAAGTCAACTTGGGAACCCGCGACAATCCAAAATATCTAAACCTTGGTACATGTCTCTCTCCATAAGAACAACATACATTTAACCTTCTTTTCAAGTAGTACCACAATATGTTTGCATGGACATATGAGGATTTAAGGACATATGATACACTTATTATCTAGAATGCTATTCCTATTAAAGAAGGGGAAAATATGTTTCAACAAAAGCTGAGGAAAATTCATCCAACGCTTGAATCCCTAATTCAAAAGGAGTTAAGGAAACTATTGGATGCTCAAATCATATTTAAAGTAAGACATTCTACTTGGGCTTCCAACTTGGTCCTTGTAAGGAAAAATTAAGGTGATATTGATCCAGATGGATATCGGTGGTCACTCGCCTATTCCACTTGGAACCCCACCATTTTTTCTTTTAGTTTTTCATTTTCCTTAATTGTAGCAAAATGTACTATTTTTGGCAGTTTTTCGGGTCCTGAACTTCCACAGTTTTTTTGAGGCCCTAAATGACGTTTTTTTTTTGGGCATGAAACCTGTGGTGAATATGTGTTTGATTCAGACTCAACATTCACTATCAGCAGTTGTAGTCCTTAGATAGATCTTTCTAACGATGTATCATGTGTGTCAAACAGAGATAGTATGAAAAAGTTACGACCCCAGGAAATTGATGTACCAAATTACCCTGACGGGGCCCATAGTCTGGCGTTTCATCTCCTAGGGTTAGGTTTTTGGATGTTTAGGGTTTTCCATTATTTTTCAATAATATATAGGCCTTCGAGCCTCATTGTAACACAAAGTTTAGAGGCCTGTAGCTGCCACATCTCTTCTCAGAGATAAGCTACAAACGCCCTAGCTAGTTTATTTCCATTCTATCTGTAAAAAAATTTCAATTCTGTCTGTAAAAATATTTCAATTCTTTGATATTAATGAAATGAAGTGTTATTTCTGCTACATCTTGGTATTTATGGTGATATGTGTATTCTGTTGCGTTCCTGCATAAATTTAGATCAATGGTATCAAAGCAGTCTACTCTTTCTCGATCCTTCTTTGGATGTCCCCAATGAGGTCTGGGTATAAGGAGTTAGGGCTCGATCTGGTTCAACCTTTGCAAGATAAACCTCACAAACCCTGACGACCACCCATGGGGGATGAAAAGAAGGATGAGGGAGAAGGAGATCCTATCAAAATATTGGTGGAGGAGGCCCTTGAAAAACAAAGGAACGTGACGATGGATAACTTTTCCCGGATCCTTCAATGACTACCCACGGGCGACACATCTGCATCCAACAGCCACACTGGAGGCGCAACCTCTTTTAAGGTACAAGTAAACTTTGAAATTACCATATTTAATTTCCAAATAGATGCATATGCCATAGATATATGGTTGAATCTATTAGAAGGATATTTCTCGATCCATGAGTTTTCCAACTGGGAGAAGATTATTTTTGTAATCCTCAAAGCCGTCCCCCATGTCAAGGACTGGTGGGAAACCTACAGTGAGAAAAATTATGAGGGGGAACTCTCTCTGTTCTCGGCCGTACCCACTTTGATTTCTTTTTGAGATGCCATCAAGGAACAATATTATCCTGTGGATAGCTATGAGGATAAGTACATACAATGGACTATGTTGCAGCAACAAAGGGATCAAGATGTGCATGAGCTGATGAATCTATTCCATACCCTGTGCACAAAGTTGGGTATCAAAGATTTAGAGAAACATTTGGTGCTGAAGTACGCAATTGTTTTCATAGATACATTCAAGAGTAAATGGAGTTCCTCGACATCTCTTTGCTTGGTACGACATATTGGTATGCTACCAAGATTGAGCAGAAATTCAAATTGATGAAGTGAGACTTTGGATCTGCGAATCAAAAGCAAGCGAATGTTGCCCCCAAACTACAGAACAAAGGATAAAGCCAAGGCATGGTGGCCCAAGACAACATGCTAAAGCCACAAGCAAAGAACAACACCGTGAAGCCGAATAAGGACATATGAAAGTGGTGTGAGTTCCATAAGAGCTCCACTCACAACACAAGTGAGTGTTGGGACAAGCAGTCACTTGTGGCCAAGATGAAGGCTTTTGAATTAGATGCATGCTATGACTTTGAATCAGAACAAAATAAGGGGAATGACAATGGGAAGAATATTATCGATGCAGAGCCCAATGCCACCGTTTCCACCACGAAGGTCCAAAAGGAAGAACCAGAATATCTAGAGGAGGAGGAGCGACTCTTTCATTCCTAGATGTGGGTAAAGGTTTCCCCACTACAGTTCATTATCGACAGTGGGAGCCAAAAGAACCTCATTTTAGTAGAGGTTGTGAAGCGGTTGGGCTTTCCGACCACAACACACCCACAATCGTACACCATTGGGTGGCTTCACCAAGGATGGGATATCTGTGTCAACCAACAGTGTCGACTTCCCTGTAGCATCAAGCCCTTCATTGATGAGGTATTATGTGACATTTCACCTCTTGATGTTTGTGATGTATTATTAGGACAACCATACTTGTGTAAGTGACATGCTATGTATGAGTCTCGACCTCATGCTGTTATTGTTGTATTGGGAAATATGTTGTACAGAATACCAGAGGTACCACCTCTTGCCGCTATCTCTTTGGTTATTACAAAACAATGCAGTAAGCTCATTTCCAAAACCGGGAAATTTGTTTTCCCGATGATCCACCCTTAGGGAAAGAAGAAGACTATGGCCACGACCTCCAGACATGGCTCCTCCACATGACAACAACAAATGGACAAGGTCGTGAAGGATTACGAGGACATCTTCACCTCACCCGCAGGGGTGTCTCTGCATTGTTAGGTCAAGCACCCCATCGATCTGACCCCAGGTGCGCCGCTACCCAATGGATCAATCTATCGCTGCTCTATTCTAGAGAATGATTAAATCAAGAGGCAGATTTAGGAGCTGCTGCAGAAAGGTCACATCCGGCCAAGTTCATCGCCCTGTGGGAGCCCGATAGTGTTGGTGCATAAGAAGGATGGGACTTGGAGACTTTGTATTGATTATCAGGTGCTGAACAAGATCACTGTCCGAAATAGGTACCCAATCCCATGGATTGATGACATTCTAGACCAACTCAAAGGGGCGAAATATTTCAGCAAGATCGAATTGAAGTTCGGGTATCACTAGGTACCAATCGAACTGTCCGATGTGTGGAAGATTGCATTCAAAGCCAAGGAGGGACTTTTAGAATGGCTGGTCATGCCCTTTGGGTCGATGAATGCTCCCACAACCTTCATGAGGCTGATGGAAAACATCATGTGACCATTCAAAAACTCATTTGTAGTAGTGTACTTGGATGACATCTTGATCTTCAACCAGACATGGGAAGAGCACCTCCACCACATCCCACAGGTCCTCCAAAAACTGCGGCAACACAAGTTGTGTCCCAATTTGGAGAAGTGCACTTTTGGCATGACCCAGGTTCAGTATTTGGGATAGATTATTGATGAGAGGGTGCATGTGGATCCAACCAAGATCCAAGTCATTTGGGATTGGCTAGTCCCAACCACTCTAACAGAGCTTCATAGATTTCTGGGTCTTGCTAATTTCTTGCGCAGGTTCATGTCGAGATTCTCTCATATCACTTAGCCCTTGAGTCAAGTCACCAAGGGAGTAGTGAAAGAAAAATTATTTTGGTCAAAATCTCAATAGAAGGCGTTCATATAATTGAAACATCGCCTCTGATTTTCCCCAGTGCTCACATTACTAGACTTGCAACAACCATTTGAGATTGAGACAGATGCCTTTGACTACGTTATTGGAGTAGTTCTTACTCAACAAGGGCATCTAGTGGCATATCACAGTGAGACACTGTCTGAAACAGTCCGGAAGTATCCCACTTATGACAAAAAGATGTATTCCATTCCGCAGGCTTGCCGATAATGGAAGAATTACATTTTGGGGAAGGAAACGATCATCCACACAGACCACTGACCCTTGTAGTTCATACAAGCACAAGGGAAGTTACAGAATGATCACCATCAGAAGTGGTCCACATATTTGCAACAATTTCATTTGAACATAAAGTACAAGAAGGGAAGCACCAATAATGTTGCAGATTGCCTCAGTCGACCCTCGATTGTGGTGATAACCACCATGCTCAACTCTTGTGGGCATGAGAATTTTGATTGGCCACTTCTCTAGAAGAGCGATTAATTAGGCCACACATACAAGACCCTCTTGGAGGGTAACTGAATTCCAAATTTTCACCTCCAAGATGCACTGCTATGTCACTTGGGACACCTTTGTGTTCCTTCAAGCGAGCGTGCTAAGATGATTTGGGAAGAGCACTATAGTCGGGTCGCTGGGCATTTCGGGGTCAAGAAAATAGTGGCAATACTGTAGAAGTATTTCTGTTCGCCAAACCTTCGACATGATGTCGGGAAGTACATAAGATCTTGCACTTCCTGTGCCATTTCCAAACCGACCATTAAGAAGCAAGGCCTCTATACTCCGCTGCCTACCCCTAGTTGACCTTGGGAATCCATCTCCATGGATTACATGTTAGGCCTTCCTTCTACTAAGCATGGAAATGACTATGTTTTCGTGGTCGTCGACAGATTCTTGAAGATGGCCATTATGACGGCCTGCAAGAAGAATATCACATCAGAAGCTACTACTAAACTCTTCTTTGAACGAGTGTGGGTACACTTTGGGATCCCACATTATATCATCTCAGATTGGGACAACAGGTTCCTCAATACATTTTGGTCCAGCCTCTGCTCAATTCTGGACCCAAAGCTCACCAAGTCCACATCTTTCCATCCCCAAACTGATGGCCAAATAGAGGTCATCAACAAGATGATCATACACATTCTATGCATGTACAACTCAAAGCATCCACGCACATGGGATGAGAGCCTCCCCTATGTACAACATAGCTATAACCGGGTCCTCCACAACTCAACCAACCACAACCCCTTAAAGGTGGGTTTGGGGTTCCATCCACTATGTCCCATTGACATAGCCATTGCATTTGCAGCTACTCAGGCTAATTCAGATTATGTCAAGTCTGAAGCTGCCAAGGCGAACAAGTTCATTGAGTGCATTCAACACATTCGCCAACAGGTTCATGACATATTGGAGAAAGCCAATTCTAAGTACAATCAGCGACATGATCAACATTGGGTGCAACACAAATTCTAGGTGGGCGACAAAGTGTGGCTACATTTGCAGAAGGAGCTACTTGCTGGACCCCACTGCAAGATATGCCCGCTCTTATATGGGCCATAAACCATCACCAAGGTTGTAGGAAACAATGCCTTCAAGCTCAATATTCCACCATTCCTTGGTCTGCACCCAATGTTCAATGTGGACCACCTTCGGCCCTACTTTCCACCTCTACTGGACACATTCGACATGGCAGAACAAATCACACCAACAAAATTAAACCCAAACTGCATGGAACAAGCCAAAACTAATCATATTATGGACACACAAATCAAGAACACCTGCCAGTAGAGGATCCAGCTATATCGAGTTGTCAAAGCAGGCCAACTCCTTCACTAGGGCAAGTGGCTCACTAGGGACCAAGTTCAGCAGAAGTTTCCTCATCTCATGGAGGAACTTAATGCAATGGGGACCATTGCTTCCTAAGGGGGGAGGAATGATCCAAGTGGAAATTGGTGGCCACCTGCCTATTCCACTTGGACCCCCACCATTGTTTCTTTCAGTTTTTCAGTTTCCTTAATTGTAGCAAAATTTACTATTTTTGGCAGTTTTTCGGGTACTAAACTTCCGGAGCCGTCTTGAGGCTCTAAACCAGGTTTTTTTGGGCATGAAACCTCCGATGAAGATGGTTCTATTCTAAACTCAACATTCGCTGTCAGTAGTTGTAGTCCTCGGATAGATATTTCTAACAATGTATCATATGTGTCAAACATAGATAGTATGCCAAAGTTACAACCTCGGGAAATTGATGTACCAAATTACCCCATCTGTAATATTCCCAAAACAGGAAAAATAGAAATATAGCACACAAAGATGGAAAGAAACAATAAGTATCAACACATTACATATGAGCCAAAGATATATCTATGGTATTATGTATAACATCAACAAATAAGTATAATATCTTGGGGACCAAGTCCCTCAAGCTAGGCAAGAGAAGTCTCTAATGCCTAAAAGCACCAAAACATGTAAACCACTGCTACACAAAACACTGAAGCCAAGACCATGCAGTTTTAAGGAATATGACTGTAGCTGAAAATTATAAATAAATGGATCTAATAATACATGCTCAAACAAGGCTAAAAAATGGGGATCTAGGCTCCCACACACTTTTCCTAGATAACCCAAGAAGGGTTCCGGAAATACACAAAATATTAGAATGCTAGAATGTAGCCCTAGGGCTGAATAAAATTTTCAACTGGGCACTTGAAAGGGGGTGGCTGAAACTAATGTAGATTTGAAAGGAACTCCATCAATGGACTTGTTGGAACAGTGTCCTCCAAAGGCTGCGAATTTGTAATATCTTGAATGGGAAATAGACAACAATACAAGCATACAACAATATAGAAAAATGCCGGAAATAGAACATAAAGCAAATACACATAAAAATGTCGGGAATGCTAAGCCATTTTATTAATCTGAGAATATAATGAGATACAATGGATAATCAGAATAATAGCACCTATCCTTGCACAAGGCAAGTGAAGAGCCCTCTCATAAAACAGGAAATGGCTGCTACAAAAACTGCGTCCCAGCTGCTGGAAGAAACTGCCGTAAACTGCTGCTGCTGGAATGGACTGGAACTTGGGGCTGATCCCCTTACCAGAATGAGCTAAAAATCTGCAGAACACCTGAACTCACCACCCCGGACAAAACCCAGAAACCATATAGAAAATGTTCGGCCTCCGAAAATCACCTCAGAAACCCTCCTCAGAGAAAAACGTTGTCCCCCCAGGCCCAGCGCAGATGCCAAATGATATATGCTGAAATCGGGCCACAAACTCCCCGGAAATTCTCCCACTGATGAAGACTGAACCTCCACATTGTATCCCACTGAATCTCCTGCAGAAAACCCCGCAATAGAACACCACCTCCAAGAACTGCGTCCTCTCTCCCAGGGACTGCGCAGTCACCAAAAGAAGCCCAGCTCCTCCGCAAAACAACAACCAAATCCTCCGCTAAATACTGTAGAAAAGACCTTGCCCGAGCAGGCACTCGAAGTCCCCCGGGGCTAAGGATGAGATCTCCGACCAGAGACACTCAGTCGCACTAAACAGTGCTGCAGACAAGCTAAACAGCCAGCGTGCTCAAGAAGACAAAAGTCTAGCTCAAATATCATCAACAACAAGAATGCCAAATGAGATGGCTCTCCCACCTTTTATAATGCTGGCCCTCCTCAAAAACCCTAACGTGGTCCCTCTCTCTCCCATGTGCTCCTCATAAGACTGCGCAGAAGCTCCTAGAGGCTACGTGAGCCTCCCCTCATACATGGTGTGGACCCCCAAGGCTCCCCCTTAATTTATAACGTTGCACCTACTAGGGAAACACTTTATTTTATTTAAGTGAGTTAGACCCCCTTTCTCACTTTTATTTATTAATAAACTATAGTCGGCAAAACTATACAAAAATCAAATATTCCAATTAGCGGTGCTAATTAGGAATATTACAGTCTCCCCCGGCAAAATGTTGCTTGTCCTCAAGCAACTGAAGTGATGGATGTTGCAAAATCTTCTCATTCTCCCAAGTGGCATCCTCATCCGGCAAATTCTTCCACCTCACCAAGAATTCCCGGACCGTCCTGCTCCGCAGCTGCCTCTCCCTGGTATCAATAATAGCCTCTGGCTGCAACACCAGATGCCCCTCATCATCCGTGGGTGGTAGCTCATCTGTGACCGTCACCTGCTGGCCCAATGCCTTTTTCAGGCATGATACGTGAAAAATGTTATGAATCTTGCTGCCTTGGGGCAGCTCTAGCTCATATGCAACCTGCCCAATCCTGCGTATCACCCTATATGGTCCATAAAAACGGGGCTTAAGCTTCTCAGCCCCCTTCTGCTTAAGTGAAGACTGTCGGTATGGCTGTAATCGCAGGTAGACCAAGTCTCCTACCTCAAACTGTCTCTCCACCGACCCCTATCAGCATACAGCTTCTGTTGATTTTGTGCTGTGGCCATGTTATCCTTGAGAGCTCGGAGGATATCCTGACTCTCTTGGATCCAGATCTTGGCTCTCGGAGCCCTGCTAGCACCAAACATCATGTCCACAAAAGATAAAGGATGATATCCATACAAAGCATAGAATGGTGACATACCAATAGTCATGTGATGCGTCGTGTTGTAGCAATACTCTCCCAAATGCAGCCACTTCAGCCATGCCCTCTGCTGTCCACTGACATAGTTATGCAAGTAGCCCTCCAGCCACTTGTTAACTATCTCTGTCTGTCCGTCTGTCTGTGGGTGATAACTAGTGCTCGGCGTCAACTCTATCCCCACTAGCCGGAAAAGCCCCTGCCAGAATCCGCCCATGAAACGGCTGTCCCTGTCACTGACAATGGTCTTAGGTAGACCATGCAACCTGAAAATCTCCCTGAAGAACAGCTCGGCCACCTGTGCTGTTGTGTGGTGTGCGGATATGGCGAAAAAATGAGCATACTTCGTCAGTCGGTCAACTAAGACAAAGATGCAGTCCTTTCCCTGCACCATGGGCAACCCTGTGATGAAGTCCATCGATATGCTCTCCCATTTCCCCTCTGGAATGGGAAGAGGCTGCAACAACCCTGCCGGATGGCTCATCTCTCCCTTGTTTCTCTGACAAACATCGCACTCCCTGACATGCTGGAGTACGTCCTCCTTGAGGCCCTTCCATGAGAACCTCTCTCTGATAGCCCGATAGGTTTTGGTAAACCCTTGGTGGCCAGTCAACGGTGAATCATGTGATGCATGGAGTATCTTCTTCTTAAGCTGAGATCCCTCAGTCAAGAAGATCCTATCCCTGTAATAGATGATCTCATCGACCACCCTGTACCTGTCATCTGCTACCTGCCCATCCAGTACCTCACATGCAAACCTGTCCTTAGAGTACTCCACCAACAGTAGAGCCCTCCAATCCGAGTCCAAGCTCATAAGAGATAACGTGGCCGGTCTACGTGAAAGGGCATCTGCTACCACGTTATTCTTGCCTTTGACGTACTCAATGTAAAAGTCATAGGTTTGGATCTTACTGATCCACTTCTGCTGCCTCTCCTGCAACTGCTTCTGCTCCAGAAAGAACCTGAGGCTGTTGTGATCGGATCTCACCCTGAATCTACTGCCCACTAAATACTGCCGGTATTTGGCCAATGCATGCTTGATGGCCAACATCTCCTTGTCGTATATGGAATACAACCTCTCATGCGGAAGGAGCTTCCGGCTCTCAAAAGCTATAGGATGACCACCCTGCATCAATACAACGCCAATCCCCTCTCCTGACGCATCGCACTGCAATACAAAAGGCTGCGTGAAATCTGGCAATGCAAGCACGGGGCAGCTGCTCATCACCTCCTTGAGCCTATCAAAGGCTCGCTGTGCTGTATCCGTCCAACTGAATGCCCCCTTCCTCGTCAAGTCTGTGAGGGGTGCAGCAAGCTGTGAGAAACCCTTGATGAACTTCCTGTAGTAAGTGCAAATGCCAATAAACCCTCGAAGCTCAGTCACGTTCCTCGGCTCTGGGCAATCTCTGATGGCCCTGATCTTCTCCTCATGGACTCTCACTCCGTCCACTCCTATGATATGCCCTAAGTACAACATCTCCGTCAATCCAAACTCACATTTGGAGAGCTTGGCATAGAACTGCTACTCCTCCAAGATGCGCAATACTGTCTCAATATGTTGGAGATGCTCCTCCCAAGTCCTGCTGTATATGAGTATGTCATCGAAGAAGACCAACACAAACTTCCTCAAATGACTGCGGAAGATATGATTCATGCACGACTGAAAGGTGGCCGGTGCATTGGTCAGCCCAAAAGGCATAACCAGAAACTCAAAGTGCCCATAATGACACCGGAAGGCGGTCTTGGGAATGTCCTGTTCCCTCACGCGAATCTGATGGTACCCAGATCTCAAATCAATCTTTGAGAAGAACCGTGCTACTCTCAACTCATCCATCAACTCATTGATCCTGGGAATGGGATACCTGTTCTTCAGGGTCTTCTTGTTCAGAGCCCTGTAATCAATGCACATCCGCAATGTGCCGTCCTTCTTCTTCACCAACACCACGGAAGAAGCGAAAGGACTCGTGCTCGGCCGAATGTGTCCAAGGGCCAGCAACTCCTGAATAGCACGCTCAATCTCATCCCGATAGGCCTTGGGATGCCTATAAGGTGTGGTGATCACTGCCTGTATCCCCTGCTCCAGCTCAATGGTATGCTCAAATCCCCGATCCGGTGGCTGTCCTGGCGGAATATCCCCGAATACTATGGCATATCTGTCAAGGATGGTCTGTACCTCTGGGTGCATTGCCTGTCCTGTAGTCGCTGCCTCCGATGCCCGCAGCTCTACTGCCCACTCTATGTCTCCCTTACGGAAGGTTGCCTCCATCCTATGTGCCGACACAGTCTGAGGCGGGTATGTGTGCTGTCCCCGTATCTTCTCATGCCTCCCCGTCTTGGGGTCATCCCACTCCATCTCTAGGGCCTTCCAATCTGTCGTGACCTTCCCTAGAGTAATAAGCCACTGAACACCCAATATCATGTTGGTGTCCGGAATATCGACCACGAAAAAATGATCGGTCAATGTATAGGTGCCCATCATCACTGATAACTCGGGAACATATCGTGCACACACCATGGTCTGATCTCCTGGGACCAAAACTGAAAACCCATCAAAACTCTCAGTCTGTATACCTCTCCGCTCAACCATCTGGGCATCGATAAAGTTGTGGGTTGCCCCACTGTCGACCAAGACTGAGACACGCTGGCCACGCACTATCCCTCGTACGCGCAGCGTCAAGTACTTGGGAACTCCCTGCAATGCTGCTAGAGCTCCTCCAGTAGGTGCAGATGATGGACCCCCTGCTGGTGGTGGTGGAGGTGGTAAGGTACCCTGCACTGCACAACTATCTCCTGCCTCCACATCATCCTCCTCATCCTCTTCCCCGCTACTCTCGGAGAAGACCTCAATGATGTGCTTTTTGCGGCACACCTATGTCCGGACTGGCTCTGGCAAGTGGCTTACAACCGCTTCCTCATAGCTCTCTCCTAGCCTCGTCATCAAAGCTGCCCTCGTCCGAGTTAAGCCCAGACGGAGACCCTCGTGTCACTTCCTTGGCTGGAGGCACATGCAGGGATAAGGTGTCGAGTCTGGTGGTGCTCTTGTAATCCCGAGTCTGTTGATGGCATCACAGAAGGGTAGGCTGATGCAGTCGACCGGACTTCAGAAACACGAAGTGGCTCGACAACCCTCACAAAACATGTAAAACCATAGAACACGCAGATAAATCAGAAAGTACCATCTTAGAAACCTCAAAATTAAAATGTATGTCTCTGCCTCCCGATCTGTTTGAGCTTTATCGGCTCAACAAAGTCTTTCCGGTCCTCACATCAAACGCTCTATCGCCCTCCCGGGTAAGCTTCAACTGGCATATGAATCACGCGAAATATAAGTGTCGTCATCCCATGAAACACGATCCAGGCCTCCTTTGTCCGGATGTAAATATTCTCTAGCCTTCCGCTAAACATCTGGTTAAAATTTTGAAATAGACAATCCAACTTCTCCACCCAAGACTTTGCCCGAGCTGTTTGGTGAGCCATCAACGTGGGCAAATGAAATCTACTAGGCTGCGCGACGGTGGTCGTACGATGAATTGCATGTGCCCTCATGATGATCACGGGAGTCTAATGCCATGTTTGGACTGGACAAAGTCTACGAATGTGATAGAATCTCGAATGCGACCCGTGCTGTTACTACGAAGATCACCATCGGACCGGCTCCAGCTCTACATTTGTCTTCTTGCCACCATGTCCTCACCGGAAGGTGGGCATGGTGGATCGCGTGGGTGCTGGAATATCCCTCTGTGCACCCCTACGCTACTCCCACCTTGCCCACTCGTCCTCCCCGGCCAGAATGTGGGCATAGTGGATCGCGTGGGTGCATCTGTCCTACGTAGGATAGCATCATGCCAGCAGCACGTGGTGGGACACTGCCCAGATCCCTCAGATCGGGAGAACCCCCAGAGTTCCCTCTGCTGACCTCTATCCGTGAGTCTGCAGTGTATCTCTTTGCATGTGTTGGAGGAGTGTCTCCCATCTCCTCGAACCCTCCTGCGTCCCCCCACTTAGAGGCCCTGCTGCTCTGCGTCCCTGCAGTGCTCCTGCTGAATACGATGCCGAGGGTGGCTCTGATCGGAATCCCCCTCTCTCAGAAGGGTTCCTCACCTATATCAACGTCTTTGTGTCTCCTCGGTCAATGAGGATTATCCCCGATATGACTTGCAGCTCCTGAGTGACAGGCTTATGCTCACGATGCCAATATCCCCCAGCGAGAGGAAAGCCTAAACGAGTAATATAATATAAAACAAACATACGGCTATATAGAACAAAAATGGGAACTAGAATATGAAACAAGTACACATAAAAATACCGAACGCTACAGCCATTTATTAATGAAATACATATATGGTAAGAGATAATCGAGAATGAGTGCACCTATCCTTGCACTAGGCAAGTGAAAGAACCCTCTCGAAATTAGGAAATGGCTACAATAGGAGGCTTGCGTCACAGCTGTTGGAGAAAGCTATGATAGAAAATTTCTTGCTGCAATGTCACCAGAACTAAGGGGTTGATCCCTCACCGGAATGAGCTGAAAATCGGAAGGGTTTAATGCAGCCTCACCACCAGGACAAAGCCAGAAACCATGAAGCAAATGCACCACCTCTCGAAAATCCACCAATGAAGCCCTCTCCAGTAAGAAACATTGTCTCTCCCGGGGAAACGGCGCGAAGCTCAAGAAAGATCTTTGGGAAAGGGCTAAATCCCTCACGCAAACCCTCAGGTTGAATCCCAACAATCCTCTCTGGCGTAAATACGTGGCTTCACCACAAATCACCCACAACGACGCGCACAAACACCAGCTGCGTCCTCCCTCCACGAAGCTGCGTCCTCCCTGATGCCGAGTCACTCTTTGAGCCCGGCTCTTGCAAATGATCACAAATCTCTGCCAAATCAAGCTGCTTGAAATTGAAGGAATACCTTGCCCGGCTTGAGGCACTAGAAGTCCCCCAGGGCCAGGGGCGAGATCTCGACAGAAACACTGGTTCCACTGTGATGCTGTGGACCAACTAAGCAGTGAAGTGGGCAGAAGCCTGGCTCAATATCATCACTATCAATATTCCAAATGGAGTGAAACCCCCACGCTTTTATAGTGCTATGTCCCTCAAAACCCTAGCTGCGTCCTTGAGTTCCTCCTTGACTAGCGTAGTTACCTTAGGGAGCCTACGTGGGCCCCTCTCTCTCATGTGTGTGTGGACCCCCAAGGCTTTCCCCTTTAAGTTACAACGTTCATCTACTAGGAAGCACTTTATTTTTATTAAAGTGAGTTGACCCGTCTTTCTCACTTTATTTATTAATTTAACTAAAAAGTGACAAAACTATGCAAATAGAAATATTCCAATTAGCGGTGCTAATTGGGAATATTACATCAAATTCTCAACATTGGACACCTCATTTACGGAGACAACTCACACACGAGTTAAACCTAGCGCATGGAATAGGCCACCAGTTGTATATCATGGACATGCACAAATCAAGAATACTACGACGAGAGAGAATCCGCTTGTTTGAGTTGTCAAGTTGGCCAACTCTGCACACAAGGCAAGTGGTTCACAAGGATAAGTTATTGAGTTTCTCATCTCATGGAGGAACTTAACGCAATGGGGACCATTGCTTCTGAGGGGGATGAATCCCGGTGGATATTGATAGCCTACCTATTCACTTGAGGACCCACCATTGTTTCTTTAGTTTTCGAGTTTCCTTAATTATAGCCACGAGTTTACTATTTTGCGAGGTTTGGGTCTGACTCCAGAGGAGCCATTTTGCAGGCCTAACGACGTTTTTGGGAAAACCAAGAACAGCACATGGGTCGTAAACCAATCACTCTCTCAAAAGTTGGTCCGGATAGATCTTTCCTAGCAGTGTGAGCACGTCAGAAACGGGAGTCGTATGCCAAAGTTACATCCCAGAGAATTTGATGTACCAATTTACCCAAACGGGGTCCTAGTTTTGGCGCTTCATCTCCTATGGTTGGTTTTTGGATGTTTAGGGTTTTCCATTGTTTCTCAATAATAAATAGGCCTCGAGCCTCATTGTATACAGTTCGGAGGCACATTAGCCACCACATCTCTTCTCGAGAGATAAGCTACCCCGCGCCCTAGCTAGTTATTTCCATTTTGTCACCTTAAAGCATTTCAATTCTTTGATATTAATGAAATGAAGTGTTATTTCCATTGCCTTTGTATTTATGGTTATATGTGTATTTTTGTTACGTTCACATAGAATTTGGATCATTTGTGGCTCAGGGACCTTTATATTAATGAGGGAAAATTTTAAAGACCCCTAAATTTATAAGTATAATAAATGGACGAATCACCATGATACATACGAAAAATGGAAGGCGATTTATCAATAATATAATATGTATATATAATTTTTTTGGCCAATCTCTCACCAAATTATGTTATCTTGTAAAATCATGGCGAATTTTTTCTTGAATTATAAGATCTTGTAAGATCTTGGCGAATCTTCACTAAATAATAAAGGCTTTGTAAAAGAGTAACAACGTTCATAATGGTATTTCTTGTAAGCATTCCAAGCCTTGTTAAGCAATCCATCAGAACCAAAACCAACATATTCCTTATAAGTATATTCCTTATATGGAATATAAAGATATTTCTCATGGAAATTCAATTAGGTTTAGCACAAGTGGTAGGGAGAAATCCTACATGTGACGATGTGATGAACTCATGTGAAGTATTTCTTAGCAATATTGGCTATGAGCCTTGTTGTCTAAGCAATCCCTCGAGGGAGTAAAATATGCATGTTCACCATATGGAATATAAAGGTATTTCTGATGTATTGGTATATAAAGATATGAGCAAGTGTGAAATGAGCCACAAAAAGTCCTTAGAATATTAGTAGGAAGAAGATAAGTGCAAAAAAATAAAAAGGTAAATGCAAAAATGGAGAAGAAATACGGGGCAAAATGGTGAAATATGAGATTCATAAACCCTAGGAAGACACCGATTAGAGATAGTGAGGGAAGATGTTCCTTAGCATAGGGGTAACAAAGGAAGGCATTGAACTCTCACTTGTGAAAGTGTAGGTAAATAAACATTAAACCTTATACCAATCATGAGAGGGAAGGAAATATGGAAAAGGAAAGCCATAGGAACGAGAATCTAAATGGAACAAAGCATTGGGATTACAATCCTTGCTCACCAAGTTTGGCTACTTCCTTTGGGGCCTATTGAAAAAATTAGGTTTGATGCATCTATGTATCTTGTTATCTATTTAGTTTGTAAATAGTTTCCATGTAGCTACGTTAGAGCATGGATTTTGTGAAAAAAAATTCACCCGTCCGTGCCCATCTTGAGATGGAGATGAATGAGATATGATATTGGTGATAGAATTCTCCCATTTTTTTGTTTGTAACAAGTTGTATGGTACAGCTACAATCCCTAATTTTAGTTCAAACAATATCCATTAGTGTGAGAAAAAATGTTTGATGTTTTTCACCTTGCCTTTTTTATCCCTATACGATGTTTAATACATCCAAAGGGTAGATGGTTATGTTAGTTTATGATTTGGCAAATGTAAATATAGAAATTGAAATAAATACGATGTCATTTTCCTTTTTTATTTTATGTTGAAGTCTTTAAATAAATAAAGGCGTCGGTCTTTTTTTTCATTTTATTTTATTAGTGACACAACCACATGGGGATCTCCCCACCACAGGCTATCAAACACCTTGCTTAGTTGGCGCAAAGAATAAATATGGCATGAAGGCTATGGTTCTTACCCATTTTGAACTTGGAGACGATTCTGGGTTAAATAACAAGCATTCAAGCTCTTCTGATTGATTGTTGTCTTTCATCAACATATACCTTGTTATAACACCATTTGGCTACTTTTTTAAGACATAAAAAACTACGATTGATTGCTATGTGAATTGAACTCTCCAAAGTTCGTTGATAGGAGTATTATTTAGGCTATCCATACCCTTCATATATTTAAATCTTTAAGCTCAACATAAACTTTTGATATGTTTCATTAATCTAATATTTTGCTCCCAATATTCCATCCCTCCACTTGACATACTTAAATCTGCCTCCTTTCTCGTTGTTATATAGTTAGGTGTTTATGCTACAACCTAGATAGCTAATTTTGTATTTTAAAAATATGTCTCGCTTTTCGCTAATTTTTATTATGCTTTTTAATGCATTTGGGGACCTTTCAACGACTCTTTTGTGGAGTTCTATAGCTAGTGTTTGCGTCTAACCTAGATAGCTAATTTTTGTTTTTTGAAGGATATGCCTTTTAGATACATTTTTATTGTGCTCTTAATTTATTTCAAAATCTTAACAACACTTCCCTTCTTCCTTTCTAACAAAGAATTAATTTAATTCGTAGTATTCACCGTAGTTGGTGCTAATACTGCATTAACATCGACATGGATTTAGAAGTTTCTTAGACTTGATGTTGAATTTATATCTATTGTAACAAGTATAAGGATGTAAATATTTCTCTCTCTTTTACCAATTTTGACTCTTTACTTTTGTGTACTTATAGTCATCAAAGACTATGAAGAGAGTCAGAAATTGATACAACACAAGTCGAAGTGTTGTGTCGGAAATGTTATTTTTGCATAGTTGATCATCTTGGTCATGCATATTATTTCGTATAGATCAAGACTTTAATAAGAAAGATGACATTATTTCAGATAATATTATTTCATGATCCCGCCGTGTAGCTCGTTTGATGCATCTCGAATTCATTGAATTTTTGAGGTAGGTGAGTTCAAGTGGAACACCTTGCAACTTAGAGCCTGGAGATCAATTTTATGAACTTTACATTCATGTTGGGTGGGGAGCATGTGTAGGATAATGCAAGAAAAGTGAGAAATGCTTAAAAGGCATTGTATTTCAAATGACATCGAGTTGTAGTTTGGTGGAGTTAAATGATTATATACGAAGTCATTGTGAGTTAAATCAACACCTTCAATTTGAAGAATTTTATGAAACATTTGCCAATATTGGCTGGCATATATGGAGGTAGGTAATGTTTGTAAAACAAGATTTACGCTACAAACCAGAAGAGGTGAAGGAGATATTAAGATCATATTGGATATTTTTAATGTTGGAACCAGGGATGAACCCAATCACCCAAAAAATGAAGGAAAATATCAAAAATGAATAATGGAGATAGGCTACACTTGATAATGTTTAGAGACAAGAGCCAAGCTCCGTTCTTTTCTATATAAGTTTGGAATTAAGACCTCGGAAATTGCAGATCAGCAAGTGGAACATATCTAGGTCTTTACGGTATAACAAGTGGATAACTATCATTGATTAGCCTGAGGCTATTTGTAATATTCCCAATTAGCCATAGCTAATCGAAATATTAATTTTGACCAATTTTGCCTTATTATAGTAGGAGCATGAATAAAGTGGGTGAAATATTAAATAACTCACTTAGGATAAAAGATTTCCCTAAAGTTCACATCTTATTTGAGGAGGTGGGGCCTAGTGGCCAAGTGGGACGTCGTAGGGAGAGGAGGACGCGTACACGTGCGCGTCAGTGGGGCCTACCTCACGTGCGCCTGAGAGGGATGTCATGGGCCAAGGAGCACGTGGAGATGGTGGGGCCTAGGGTGAGAAAGGCCCATCGTTATAAAAGGGAGGAGAGCCCCCTCATTTGATCATTCATGTTTATGCATATTGAGCTTATCATTTCGACTTGAGCACGCCGGTTGTTTAGCTTTGTCCGTTGTGATCGCTTAGTACATCGAGTGTCTCCGTTTGGAGATCCCACCCTCACCCCCATGAGACTTCGAGTGTTTTCTTGGGTGAGGTATTTCCACTCGCATTTTGCAGATAGATTGGTGGTTGCATTCGTGGAGGAGCAGAAAGCATCTAGGGATCACAAGTAATGAGAGGGAGGACACAATTCATCTTGGGGGAGCTCCTGATTGGTACCATTTTGGAGGATTCGGGCCAAAGGATTGAGAAAGGGGCTAGCCCTTGCCTATTGGAGACATTTACGTAGAGGGAGGCCGTATTTTGGAGGATAGCATTCAACATCAAAGATGGCCCTCGGGAGGATAGCGTAGATCCTCAAGGGAGGCATTTTCAAGGGTCGACCATTTCAGAAACGCTCGGGCTTTTCCGTATTGCGAGAGGCCGATTCCGGTAGCATCGTACTTTTCCGAGTAGGGGAGCAGCCCCAAATACCCATTTTGTTCCAAAGAAGTAGCAGCTAGCATCGTAGTATTTCAAAGAAATTGGAGTTAAGGTAAAGCAGAGCAATGCATTTCCATTGATATTCCGAGAGTATCTCTACACGTGCTCGGTGCAAGTCGAGGTGCCATCATTCCTCGATCACCTCGTGTACTTATTTCTATTTCTCAATATAATAAAATGGCTTAGCATTCTCTCTATTTCATGTGTATATGCTTTATGATCCGTTTCTAGCATTATATATCTTGTTGCATGCTTTGTATTATTGACCATTCTCGCCGGATATTGCGTGGTATCAAAGCTCAGACTCCGGCTCGCCCCCGTGGAGCAAGTTGTCTATGACACCGTGAGGAGAAGCCGTATATTTGTTACGCGGTGGGTAGGAAGTACCGTGACCGAGAGCGTAGGTTGCAAATCACCTACAGAGAGGGTGACTACATTCTAGTAGTGGACGCAGTGGAGGAACCTGCGATGATAGTGACGCCAAGAAATTTGGGGAAATGCTCCTCAAGTCAAGACAGGATCTATCGAGGCAGATTATATACGAGATTCACTCACGTAGAGGCTAGGACAAATGCGGAAACCCAAGGGTTTCCAGACAGAGGATCAGCACATCCCACCATTTGCAAGCATGATGCCACTCAGCCACATGGCATCTCATGCACCCACACGTTCCACTATGCCCACTTTTCTGGCCGTGCATACGGGGGCAAGAGCACAACAGAGCCTGAGCTGTGCCACATGGGTGATTACTTTGTCGTAGTACGAGGTATACGGCAGGAGTTCGTGGATGCCTCATTTCGAGATTTTGTCCAAATTTCAAGCGGACAGCAGAACTTATGGCTCATCACAGGGACACCGGCATTATCACGAGGGAGACACTCAAAGGTACGATGAGCAAGTTCCATTTGCCTATGTTTGATGGCTCATCAAACAAGCCGAAAAGGCTTGGGTGGAGAAGCCGGACACATACTTCCACCAACCGCATGTCGAGACGGAGAGGCCATCAAGGTGGCAGCTGGCCGCATTCGGATGGCGAGGCCCAAGATTGGTGGTTCCAAGGGATGGTTACACTTGGGCACTCGACAAAGGACAGCCTATAGCCGAGTTTACCTAGAGGTTGATTGAGAGGTTTGACCTGAGGGATCCTGGGAGGAGCACTTTGTTGAGATGACGAGGCTCAAGGCATCAGAGTCCGTATACATACATCTCGTATTTCCCGAGACTTTCTGGGTGATGGTACCGCATCTATCCGCGACACTCTGATGATCTACATGTTCATTGATGGGCTAGTAGAGTCGTCGGATTGTTCGTATCCACCAGACCGACCACACTCCATGACGCAACTTGGCGGACACGGACTTCCAGGATGCCTTACCTTGCAACTGTGACACCCTTACCCCCGCACGTGCCTTCCACCCCAAGGGGAAGGATGTGAGGATTCCGCCTCCAAAGGGGAATCAGTGGTAGAGGACAGCTTGGATGATGATGCTGTGGAGGGAGTTGAAGAAGAAGAGGTTGTGTTTCACCCCGTCAGAGCCGTGGGCACCAGACACAGACAAAGTAATTAGCAAAGCACATTTTATCGAGGTCTTTCGAGAGCAAAGGGGGAAGAAGATGAGTATGATGACGTGGAGGGCAGGGGGTAGCCATGCAACAAGCAGATCATTTGCCACCTCCACTGTGAGTAGGGGGTGCGGGCCTTTGCACCCACGGAGGGACCCTTGCATTGCGAGGAGTTCCCAAGTATCCGACGCCGCGTGTCCGAGGCCGTGCGGGGGCGCCGAGTATCGCATCGGTGGATGCTGGGCAACCCACAACTTCATCATGTACGATGGTCGGTTTGAGAGGCATACAGACAGAGAGCTTCGATGGGTTTTTAGTATTGGTCCCAGGAGATCGTACTCATGCAAGCAGCGTATATGTCCCGCCGCCGCAATGATGTAGATGGGCACCTACACTTGATTGACCACTTTTTCGTGGTCAACATACCGATACCAATGTGGTATTGGGTGTACAATGGTTGATCACTCTAGCGAAGGTCACCACAAAGATTGGGAGGCCTTGGAGATGGAGTGGGATGGATAAGAAGACCTAGAAGCACGAAGATACGGCATGCACACTACCCACCTCGCACTGTTTTGCACTGGCCCTGATGGAGTGCGTACTTCCGGAAGGAGACATAGTGCGTGGACCCGCGTGTACCGAAGGTGGACTACCGAGCGTAGAGTTCATCCAGAGATACGCACTATCCTTGACAGTATGCCACGGTTTGGGTAGATACCACCAAGACAAACACCGTGATCGAGGATTTGAGCATACGATTGAGCTAGAGCAGGCATCTGTGCCGCGCGACACACACCCTATAGGCACCCCAAGGCCTGCCGAGACGAGATTGAGCGGCTATCCGCGAGCCGTTAGCTCTTGGACACATTCGGTCTAGCACTGGGCCTTTTGCTTCTTCGTAGTGCTAGGAAGAAGATGGCAGCGATTGAGGATGTGCATTGATTATAGGGCCCCGAACAAAAAGACCATGAAGAACAGTACCCATTCCACGTATCGACGAGCCGATGGATGAGTTGAGAGAGGCATAGTTCTTCTCAAGATTGATTTGAGATCCAGGTACCATCGCATTCGCGTGAGGGAACAGACATTCCCAAGACTACTTTCAAAGCCACCATGGCCATTTCGGAAGTTCTTGGTGATACCTTCTGCCAATATTATTTCATGATCCCGACAGAGGCATACGTACGTAGAGCTTCGATGGGTTTTTAGTATTGGTCCCGTGAGGATCGTACTGCCAGCGGTGCCGTATATGTCCCAAATACCGGCACGATGATGGGCACCCACACGCGGATTGACCACTTTTCGTGGTCAACATACCCGATACCAATGTGGTATTGGGTGTACAATGGCCGATCACTCTAGCGAAGGTCACTACGTACTGGGAGGCCTTGGAGATGGAGTGGGATGATAAGAAGACCCGAGAAGCACGAGAAGATACGGCATGCACACTTACCCACCGACCGTTTCGCCACCGATGGAGTGCGTACTTCCGAAAAGGAGACATAGAGTGGGCGGGGGCGGGACTCCGCGTGCATCGGCGTGTGGATCACCGAGAAAACAACATCCGCAGATACGTACCATCCTTGACAGTATGCCATGGTGTTTGGGGAGATACCACCAGATGTGCCCACCGGATCGAGGATTTGAGCATACGATTGAGCTAGAGTAGGGCATTCAAAGCCGTCATTACGACACCCTATAGGCACCCCAAGGCCTATCGAGACGAGATTGAGCAAAGTATCCGCGTAGCCGTTAGCTCTTGGACACATTCGCCTAGCACCAAATTTTGCTTCTTCCTGTGAGTGTTGGTGAAGAAGAAGGACGGCACATTGAGGATGTGCATTGATTATAGGGCCCTCGAACAAAAGACCATGAAGAACAGTACCCCATTCTGCCGCATTGACGAGCCGATGGATGAGTTGAGAGAGGCATAGTTCTTCTCGAAGATTGATTTGAGATCCAGGTACCATCGCATTCGCGTGAGGGAACAAAGGACATTCCCAAGACTACTTTCTTCGTGCCACTATGGCCATTTCGAGTTTCGTGATGCCTCGGCTAACCAACGCACCGGCCCACCTACCATGTATGAACCACATTTTCCGGGCAGCCCAATTCCTCGAGGAAGTTTGTTGCGGTATTCTTGATGACATATTGATATATAGTAGGACATGGAGGAGCATCTCTCGCACATAGAGGCAAGTAGTTGCGTATTTTGGAGGAGCAAGACTTTATGCTAAGCTCTCCAAGTGCGAGTTTAGGGCCGATGGAAGATGCTATACTTGAGACACATCATAGGGGTGGACGGAGTGAGAGTCCACGAGGAGAAGATCAGGGCCATCAAGGTTTGGCCGTATTTTAGAAACGTGACGACCCCGGGGGTTTGTGGGTATCTCGCCCACACAGAAGTTCGTCAAGAGTTTCTCTCGAACTTGCCGCACCCCTTATAGATCCGATGAAGAAGGGGGCATTTAGTTGGACAGACACATAGCCGAGCCTTTGACGTTCAAGGAGGTGATGAGCAAGCTTGTCCAGCAGAGCCATGTACCGCCTACCTATCTGCTTCCGGGAGTGTGATGCATCAAAGAGAGGATCGACGAGTTGTTGATGCGTGTGGAGGCCACCCTATAGCTTTTGAGAGCCTAAGCTCCTTCCAAATGAGCGTTGTATGACATATACGACAAGGAGATGCTAGCCATCATATGAAGAAGCAATTCCGCAAGACTTAGTAGGTAAATGTGTTCAGTGGTGAGGATCGACCACAATAGCCTCGTGTTTTTCAGGAGCGTAACAATTACCAGAGAGGTACAGGCGGGGTCACAAGATCCAAGCCTACGATTTTGACATCGAGCATGTCAAAGGGGAGAACAACTTGGTGGCTGGGATGACCACGCGTACCGGCCCACGTTGTTCGATGAGTTTGGATGCGCATTGGAGAGCTCGACTATTGGGTGGAGTACTCCAAGGAGCTGTGCTTGTTTGTGAGGTTTTGGATGGACAGTGATGATGATGATATAGGGTGATGGATGAGATCATCTACTAGGGATGATCTTCTTTTGACTAAGGGCTCTACCAAGAAGAAGATATTGCAAGCTTCTCACGATTCACCATTGTCCGGCCACTGGGTTTACCAAACCTATAGGACCATCGTGGAGAGGTTCTCATGGAAGGGCCTCAAGGGAGGACGTACCCAAGATGTCGTGGAGTGCGAGGTTTGTTAACGCAACAAGGGGGAGATAAACCATCCGGCAGGTTTGTTGTAGCCCTTCCCCATTCCGAAGGGAAATGGGAGAGTATATCGATGGATTTCACCGCGGTGTTGCCCATGGTGCGTGGCAAGGGATCGTATATTCATCATCGTTGATCGACCGACGAAACATGTACATTTTTTTTTTCCATATCTACACATTATACAAAGAAAGACAGTGGCGGAGTCATTCTTCGCAGACATCTTTCAGTTACATGGTCTTCCCAAGACCATTGTCGCTGACAAGGACAACCGTTCATGGGCTGCTTACAGAGCTTTTCCTACAGGGGACAGAGTTGACACCGAGCACCGCCTACCACCTACGTACGTATGAGTGTGCACGTAGATAGTTAACAAGTGGCCGGAGGGCTACTTGTGTAACTATGTCGCGCGCAGAGAGCATGGTTGAAGGGTCATGACCTAGAGAGCATCACATAACAACACACATCATATCCACCTGTGATGTCTCTCGTTTTACGCATTATATGGTTATCACGCTTATCCTTTGTTGATGTGATATTTGTGCTAGCAAGGCTCGAGAGCCAAGGATTGGATCCAAGAGAGTCGTGACATCCTCCGAGCTCTCAAGGATAACATGGTCGTTAGTGACAAAACCAATAGAGCCGTATGCCGAATGTGGCCCGTGGAGAGACATTTTGAGGTAGGGGACTTGGTTCACCTACGCTCAGCCCATACCGACAATCGACTCGAAGGCATGAGCCGAGAAGCTCAAGCCCCATTTTTATGGGCCCTACAAGGTGATACGCAGTTGGGCAGTTGCTTATGAGTTGGAGCTACCCCAAGGCAACAAGATTCATAACATCTTTCACGTATCATGGCTCGAAGAAGCGTAATCGGGACAAAGGTGACAGTGGATAGGAGCTTCCGCCTACTGATGATGAGGGGGCACTTGGTGCTATCACGGGAGGCCATTATTGATAACAAAGAGAGAAAATTGTGGAACAAAAGATGGGCTGAATTCGTGAGGTGGAAGAATTTGCTCTGATGAGGATGCCACTTGGGAGAGCCGAGAAGATCTTGCAAAGATTCATCACTACAAACTTGCTTGGGATCAAGCAACATTTTGCTCGTAGGATTCAGAATATTCCCAATTAGCGATGGGGCCTAATTTGAAATATTAATTGTGACCTATTTTTGCCTTATTATAGTTGGAGTATGAATAAAGTGGTGAAATATTAAATAACTCACTTAGGATAAAATATTTCCCTAAAAGTTCACATCTTATTTGAGGAGGTGGGGCTCAGTGGCCAAGTGGACAAATGCGAGGAGAGGAGGATGCACCACGTGACAAGCCGTGGGGCCTACCTCATGCAAACGCTGAGAGGACAACAAGGAGCATGTGGGAGATGGTGGGGCCCAGGGTGAGAAAGGCCCATCGTTATAAAAGGAGGAGAGCCCCCTCATTTGATCATTCATGTTTGGCATATTGAGCTTGTCATTTCGACTCGGAGCACGCCGGTCGTTTAGCTTGTCTCAAGGGGTCGCTAGTACATTGGGTGTCTCCGTTCGAGATCCCACCCTCGGCCCCGAGAGACTTCAGTGCTTGCTCTGGTGAGGTATTTCCAACAAGGACGCAGATTGGTGGTTGCATTCGTGGAGGAGCAAGAGCACGAGGGACCGCGGCAGTTTGAGAGGGAGGACGCAAATATCTTGGGGGGAGCTCCGGATTGGTACCATTTTGGAGGATTCCGTTTGGGAGGGATTGAGCAAGGGCCGCCGCTTGCCTATTGGAGACATTTACGAAAGGGAGGCCATATTTTGGAGGATAGCAATCAGCACTAGCGTGGCCCTTGGGAGGATAGCGGTGAGATCCTCAAGGGCGGCATTTTCGGGGTCGACCATTTCGGTAAATGCTCGGGCTTTTCCGGGTATTGCGAGTAGAGGCCGATTCTGAAGAGAGTATCGACTTTTCCAAGTAAGGGGATAGCCCCAAATACCCATTTTGTTCCGAGCACAGCAAAGAGTACCCGCGCGCATTTCAAGAGGCTTGAGTTACAACAGAGAGCGTGCCCATTTCCATTGATATTCTAAGAAAGTATTCCTACACTTGCCTGGTGCAAGTCGAGCACTGCATTCTGATCACCTCTTGTACTTATTCATTTCTCAAGATAATAAAATGGCTTAGCATTCTCTCTATTTCATGTGTATCCGTTTCCATGATCTCGTTTCTAGCATTATATATCTTGTTGCATGCTTTGATATCAAGCCATTCTCCCCCTTCCGGATATTACACCATTTTTAGATGCTCGATTGAATAAAAATCTTGAGGCTCAATTCCAAGTAAAGCACTTTACTTTCTATGTGCAATAATAAGGACTACCGGGAAATCACATTTAGAACCCAAGAAATACTTTTGCACCCCCACATCTCGCAGGGCCTACTTGTTGGCCATTGCCTTGTCCATCCGAGTATCCCTAGTACCAAGTCCCGACACCCAAATGCCATCCTTTATATGATACACAATGTCTGAAACTTTTTTTTGGTTCCCACTCCCTCTCGCTAAGTCCGCACGACACTGGCCGGACTTTTTTTGGCCATCTTTTCCAAAATCCCATTTCCAAGAAGGATGCCCTTAGGGAGAATAAACAACCTTTCTCTATCAAATTCTAAACTGCATGGAAACTTGTTAGAATTGGAACCTCATTTATAAATCAGAAAAATATGTATATAATTTTTAATAAAGCCCCTTAAGGTATATATTTCTTCTTGCTCGACAAGGTGGTTTTGTATGATGATCTTTTTTTCCAAATCACAAGCTCAAATCTAGAGAGTCGAGTTGGATGTTGCTCACCTATGACAACACTTCTGGACGAAGGAATGGAACCCTTGAACCATAAGTCGAGAATTTCTCCATCTCCAGTGCCTTCAGCTCCTTCAAAGCAGACCCTTTGGAGTGGTGGTTAGTGTTGACACAAGGCTAATCATATGGTAAGAGATAATCAAGAGTGCCTTCAGCTTAGTTGGCCTCAGAAACGATGATATTGGTGCTACTTTGGCTCTAGTGATTTATGAGGTCAAGAAGCCACTGCAGCAGGCAGCAGTAAAATATTAAGTGGAAATCCTTCAAAGCATAGTTTTGTTTATATAGGGACTATTAAAGCCTTAAGGGATAGTGCCTCGTGATGGTAACTCTTGCAACCCAAATTTTTTTGAAAAAGAACTGCTCATCTGCATTTGTGGTTTTATTTATAGTTAAAGGAAGCATTTTCTTATGTAACAAAATGTTGTCGTTAAAGATATGTTTGTAGCTAGAACCAATTGTGGTAATCAGTTAGACATGTTGCCTCTCCTAACCTGAATTGACAGAGGGAGTAAAGCTATTAATTAACATGGCATATTCTTGTAATTTCCATTTTGTTATAAAAAAAATTTAAATCCCTCTTCTATGAAATAAATAATATTTTAATGCAAAGTTCATATAAAACAAAAGGTTTAAATCAAAGAAAAGGAGACCACTTTCCAGCACAACAATTATAATATCACAATTTAAGTCAAATTGAATATGCACACAATATAACAAACAAATATAATATGAATTTACATAGACAACTGACCAGGGATGTCCTTGTGGAAGATTTCTGGCCATCTTCGAATTACATAGATGAAGCTCTGTTGGAGCAACTACATGAATCTTGATACGGAAGAAGATTACTCTTAATCTGATAGAGAACTACTGGTTGAGTCACTGGAATATGCCAGGCTCCACTTCGGGGATATGGATCTTTGCAATGTTGTGACCTAATGGTGTTCATTCTGAGATTCATGTATGCTATTCTTGCTAGACAGGTTAAAAATTTTAATCTTTGAGTGACTTAATGCATTTTTCAAAATTGGATGTTTTCTTCTCATGGGACAAAGAATCACGAGATGCAAAGGTCCGACACAAAGTTTATTAATCTGTTCAGTTTTTTATGTACCTCTAAAGGCAAGCAGTGGAAGAAAGCTTGACAAAGACAATTGGTCTCTCAGAGTCTAGACCACACCGTCCAAGAGGAACATGAGGAGAAATTTGAGTATGCTTAACAAAAAAAACATTTTGACAATCACAATAGTAATGTTTCTGAAACTTCATTTGCCAATCTGATATATAATGCCAACGATCAAATGTAGCTCTGCATCCTCATAATTACACTTGCAGATAATAAAGCCACACATTACACTTTTTGCTAATATAACTTGAATATGGTTTCCTGTTTAAGCCAACTTTGTTAGACAATGGATGTAGTGTACAGAAGTCTGTCCAAATAAGAAAAAAGCTCAATTTTATCTCTCTGAAACAGTCGTTGAGATACAATAATTACATACCTGTACCTATTTCTTCCATGCATTTTGGAGAACTCAGTCTTCCTGTGATCAGCCGTATCCATAGAGTCAGCTGAAATTTCAGTGGACTTATTAACCCTTCCATTTGGAGCAGAAGAGCTACGTCTTTTACTTTTGTGCTCAAACTATACGAGTTTAAATGTTCTCTATAATCTATTGTTCCAGATGATGAAATCCTTTTCATACATTTCCCTTGCATACCATGTTTGCTTCTCAAATATGCAATCGAACTTCAGCAGTTCCATCTCCAACATCTTCTAATCGAATATCCAGAAGAAAATAATTCACAGAACCATCAATATTTTGGTTTCTTCTTTTTTCCGGTGCTGTAGTACATTGCATCATCTTTAAATTCAAGGAGCTTCTCTGTGTTTGATGAGATCGTTGGATGAAAAGGAATATTCATTATAAAGAGCCCTTATCACTAAATCTTCAGCACTCTGAGCTGTCCCTAAAATGTTCATCAGTATCATTATAGCTTTTGATCTCTGCTACAAGTTCCCTCTTGGATGGAAAAGATTGGATTTGATGAAAATGCTTTACCATTTAATTTCCATGAGAAATCCCATATTTTTTATTGCATGAAAAGACAAAATAAAAAAATGTTGAAAATGTCCAGCCTGCCTTTCTCCAAAGAATATACTGGCTATCCTGAGCTTCCATAAGTCTTGTATGTATAATATGTATTGGGCCTAAAACCATTGCTCTGAACAAGGTCCAAGAAGCCAGAATAATTCTCAAGAAAATACTGTCTTGAGATGATACCTAAAATGAGTATGAGACAATTGGCCAAGTACATCCATCCCCAACCTGCTGACCTTCGACTAACTTTTATTCCATGTAAATCTGAATTGGAAACTTTTCTAGCTGCAATGAAATCTTCAGTTGGTTGTGCTCTTCCAGCTATAAACGTCATAGCACAATGGTCATTTGAAGCAGGTATATAATAATGGTGACAACTGTGGATTTGTACCCATTCCGATGAACAATGATCCCCCCATGCTTTAATTCTATAACCAGAAAATTTTCCTTGATGACTCCCATCCTTATCTAGAAAGGAGTTTCTTTTGAGTCACCTATTGGCATCCAAGAAGATGCATTATCAATGCGCTTGTGTATTATATACTTATGGAGTGGAGGATATCCGAAAAATGATGGGGGCTCCGAGTGCAACTGAATTATGCCACAACTTGAAGATACACAAATCACATTTTCTGGAGAGCCTGGAACAACACCATAACCAAACATTTGTCTTACCATAGAATATGTAATCTTCTTACGATGAAGACAAATTTGGACCTGTAAATCATATAACAGTGTTTGGCTGTGATCCTCAACAAGTGTAGGAAAATCGAGGCCATTTACTGCATTTTCTCTGAAAGCATGTGCATATTGAGGAAGTTGTAGCCCATGTATGATCAAATCCACCACACAGTCAGCTGTTAGCATATTTTGCAAGTGGTCCTGCAAGTCATAAAATGTACTAAGAAAGCTAAAAACCAAATTAATGGTGTAATTTTTCTTTGTGGAAAGCACATTCTCCACGGACTCAACTAATAAATTATAATACTTGTTACAAATAAGTGCATCTTTTCATTTTCAGTTAAACAAATTATGCCACACTGAATCTGTACTACAAATTAAAGGAATCGAATTACCGTAAATCAAGAGAAATATTTATCACTTCAAAGATATAAGAGAAAAATATAAACAGAGTAGAATTATTCTTTCATTCAAAAATATTCATGTGGAAGAAGCAATTATGATTATTCTTCATTAGAAAAGAAAAATGTTGCATTACTTGCAGATTGTGTTCTTCCATATAAAAGAACCTGTTAACAAAAAATGGTTCCATCCATTTCTATCATTACAAAATGCAGTTCTTGGCTCTATTATGTCTCATGGAAACAAGTACTGGCTTTTCCCTGTGTGATAGAAACTGTCTTATAATATCAATAACATCAGAAGCTTGTTTTAAAATAACACAACTAGTTGACGTTAATAAAAAATGGAAATTAATGTGTAAGAACATCTTAGCACATTAGCATGTATCATCAGAAGACAGAGGTCCAATTTATCATTGCCAACTTGATCTAGTAGTAAGAAACCTGCACTGGAAGCCCAATACGCTGACATAAAGAGCATAAATCATCTCTCCAACTATTGGATGCCAAACAAATATATTTGCAAGCAGGAAACCTTGAAGCTTAATACATTGAGATATGTTGTCTTCATCTCATCAACACCTTGTCTTTGAGGGTGAGACAACCAAATGTAACACAGATTTGACTAGTTGATTGTCAGATAGCTCGCCCTAAGTTGAGAGTCACATGGTTAGAAAAATATCAATTAGCTAAATGGTGATCATTTAGCTCAAATAAAACTAATGATCATACAGTAGATTCTCATACATTTTCAGGCCAAAGAAATTGTTCACTAATTAAATGAAAATCTAAAAATGCCATGTGAAATGCAAGTTGAAAGGGGAAAAGTGCAAAGTAATGTGGTTAAGTATTCCTGCTTAAAAAATGGTTGGATCTTTAGAATGCAAGGATTGATTTTCTCCAGCCTCCAACAAATGCATGTCAGGATGCAAGGACTTAATGTGCTCTAGCCTCTGGTGAATGCATGCCTTGATGTCATTATCTTCTCAATTCTGCTTTTGTTAAATAGTTTCAAGTTTTAACATTAATTAAAACAAAATGTCTCAATGTGGAACCTCGTCTTACAGAACAAAAGTTTGAAGAAATCTAATTCATTGGAAACAATAACATCTACTGATGACAGCAACAAGAGTAAAATCAAAATGGATACAACATTCAAAATATATGTGGATAAGTAGTAAGGAGGAAGGAACGCAAAACATCATCTCATCAAAAAACCTTTAAGAGTTACAATATCATGTATTTAGCTCAGTGTTATCATGGGCATCAATCTAGATGATTTTATTAATGGGAATTCTTGGGAAATTGAACATACCAGGATCTCTTCCACAGATATTGTGGCTCCCCCATAGCTAAAGTCACCCTTAAAGTTATGAGGTGCTACAAAATCATGAAAAGCATCATTGCCTCCACTACTATCATCTTTTGACTCTTCTATGGAATCTAACTTGGCACCAAATGAAGATAAGAACTGCACAACCAACAGATATATATTAGAACCTTTTCTTATTTATTTCCAAACACTTCCAATGCTCATAAAACAAAGTGAACTAGGACTACAAAGCTTTCACAAAGTAACAGAACACAGAAGATCCGAGGTCATTCTTATTGGTCATTTCTGTTTTACCAAATCATTCTAGATTTACACATGGAATGCTAAATGTTCAAATCATATCATAGAAAAATACACTGACCTGTTAAGCCTAAAAGCATATGCAACCTTAAAACAATATGCAAATACTAACAACATTGGCATAAGCAACCTTAAAACAATATGCAAGGAACAACAATCACATAGGAAATCTTAAAAGTTGGTAGCTCAATCAATCTTCTTCACAGTACCAAGGCAGACTCAGTCAGCATGTACAGCAGTGTGAGGGTGCACTCATCACAGTCCATTCAACCCTTTGGAAATTTGACAGTGCAGCAGAGAAAACAGAGGATTGGTGCAGTTATTTATGGAGGAGTTAGGAGGGCACATGCATGTGTCAAACTCTCGTTCAATCTCTAGTTCAGATTCAGTTCAGTTCAATTTTAAAATCTGTTGGATTCTAGGTTAGTGCAGTTTCCTGATTTGGAATTGGAACAAGCGCTTGCATGAGAAGTTTGCCTATTCTAGGAAGTGCACAGATCCCAAGGAGACCATTTACCAATTTGATCTTCAATTGAGAGTTCAGTGCATGCATCCATTGACTCTGTCATATCCAGCTGGGCAAACTATCCTTGGCAGCAGTTTCCATGCATGAGGGCACACTCCTCTAGAAGTTTAGTGTTATGGTTTTGATGTTATGCCCTAGGGCACATCACCGGTTGACTAGATACGTTGTATATTCCCTCTCCTTCCTATAAAGGAGATGCAGGGTGCACCGCTATATTTTTTAGCAAGTTTTATTTTTAAGCTATTATTATTTTCTTCTTGCCATATTCAGCAGAAAATAGATGTGGTCAAGAGTTCAGATCTGGTATTTGTTGTTCAAAGTTTCAAAGTGTATGTTGTAAATTAGCATTCTTTGATTTCTATTTCAATTGAAGCTTTTGAGTTTCAGCTAACTTGTATTTGGGTTTAATCTTTCCAATGGAAGAATATGCTTACCATGATCTGAAAATTAATAAAGGACAGCAAAGGACCTTGGTTCTGGGCCCTGGCATTAAATAATCACACATGGTTAATGCTACATTCTTTGAAATTTCTATACAAAGAAATAGCTTCTTAAAACCAACTTTCCCTGAGGTTGATGAGTGTGGCTGTCTAGAAGCCAAGCTAATAATCATGTTATAGAAATAAAAGGAAGCAAAACCAGTGGTAATTACAAGATAGTTCACACCTAATTCCATGTGACTGTTAATTCTGTATGATTCCAGCAGTGTAACCAGACATCACCAAAATTATAGATTGTTTTCTCCCTGTCATGTGCCCACCCTTGTATTTGACAAGGAGATTGTCACAGGTACAGGAAGAACTTTTTCATTCCAACCCTTTACACAACAATGTTTTGAATTTTCCAATTAATCCAAACTCTAGCCATTACAGGCTATTTAAGGTATCAGAAGTAGCTCCAAATCTCATGTCAAACTTTGGTGGGTCTTGTAGGCATGCATTTTCTTGTTTATGTCAAAAGTCGAATGCACCTAGAAATCCCATAGCTCTCTACATTTAGATTGATTTCAAAACATCCTATAGAACCAATGCCCATTTTTTCCAGTCGGAACATCCCTGTAGAGATTTTCAAAGAAGCCCCAGCTGATTGGAGAAACTTTTCTTCCAATAATAATTAAACTAGTGAGAAACTTCAGGTAGTACTAAGACATTGCATCTGAAGGAATAGATGACATACTTCAAACCTGGAAAAAGACTGAAAATGGATCCCTTAAAGGCCCATCACACAAACCTCGATTATATTTCTATATATGAATGTGCCATCTACAAAGACCACCTAAGAAAAAGCAATAAAGCTAGAATTCTGAGGTATTACAGCTTTCACACTTTCACAAGCTGTGGAAATAACTGGGTCAACTGAAAAACAGTCAAATGCATACAATGAATGTTGCTGAACCACTCTTGGGGACAAGGCTGGACACTATAAGGCTACAAAGAGCAGTGTGAAATGCAATATAATTAAAAAAAACATAGAGACTACAACCTTACATTGAAGTCAAAGAATACCTTGAGGATTTTTTAGGCCTTTGATACCACTTACTCCACTAAACAACACTCGTGTTGTAGTGCTTGAAAATATGAAAGAAACATCAATTCAGGACTGGACTCACAAAACTGAGCAGCTCTTTTGTTACCGGGCATGGGGGAAATCATGGATGATTGAAAATAACAAAAGTAAAACAAGGTATCCGTATAACATAACGACATTATCTTACAAGTATTTGTTAAATTTAGATAGACATGGAGTGTTCTATGTTTAATGCAAATTTATTTCAATCTTTCTTAGGCCCGATTCAAATTAGAAATCACATAAATATGAAAGTAAAATGCTGATAGAACACAATAATAGATCAACAGAAGACAAGCCAATAAAATAGATCAGATTTTACAATTATTCTTGTCCAACAAAGATGTAGGATAGTGTGCGTTACGGCAGTCAACAGGATGCTTCAGCCAGCAAAGTCTTTCTTAGATCATCCAACCCTCCAAGTGTCACACACACAGAACTCAAAGACAGCTCATCAAAAGTCAACGTTGGTCAACCAAAAGTCAACGCAGGACAGTCAATAGAAAGTCAACGCTGCAGATTAGGGCTTTGGTCAAACTGCTCCTTTTTCCTCGATTTTTGTGCCCAGCTGTACAGCCTCCAAAAATCAGAATTTCATCAAAGATTTGAGGTTAAACGGTGAAGGGTTGACCACGGTCAACGCTGGTCAATGCTCAGCAAAACAGCCCTAAACAAATCCGCAGATTTTCAGCAGCTACAGCTCTGCACGTGTGAAGAAAAGAGGCCTCCAAAGGCTATCGAACCAATCAAATCACAATGAGAGAATGTGTGATGAGTTGATGAGCAAATGACCTCCAAGTCTCTCCAATTTATATCCATCAGTGAGGGTGTGTGACACATCGATTAGGCTTGTGAGCCTACATTACAAATCTGGCCGACCTTGCACATGTTTGGAAAATAAATTCAAAATATATATTCTACTCATCCAAACAAGATATCTTTAGATCAATCTTGCACCTCTCTGAAAGAGGAATCCAACAAAAATATGATCATCATCATATGAGCAATGCAACATGGATTTTGGACCTAGTTGCCCAAAATTAATACTTCCTCTCAACTAGGGAGAACTCCATCTGTCCACCTGTGCCATCCAGAGATTAGTACCATCGTGTACCATCATATAGCATCATGTGTCATCCTGTCGTAACTTGCTTTGCTAGCTCTTCTTCTCAAATAAAACAAAAGGTGAGTCACAAAGACATCACGCTCAGCTGACCCGAAGTCAGCTTAGAGGTTAAAACCTGTCTTGGACTCAAAAAGAGTCTCATACTAACCCAAAGTTAGTTTACTAACCCGAAGTCAATTTAGAGGTAAGAACCTCATCATACTTGATCCCAGATCAAGGTGTTGGACACGTGTCATCCTAGACATAGAGAGTACGACAATCTCCGATGCGTCCATCAGTCTTGCTATTGGTCTCTATCCACATTTCCCACCTCATTGGCCAAATGAGAGGTACTTCCCATGAGTGTGAAACTCCATGGGTAGGATGCATGCGGGGCATAGATCAAAGAGAGGTGAACCAACTCAATATCATAACAATAGGGTAGAAGCACAACAAGGTTCGGCGAGCCTAGCCCCGTGTGTGTGTATAGCTCCAAGAAGCTATCCCCAAGCCCCTTAGAGCTCCCAGAGCTCATAGTCCAACTCAAGCAAGACCCTAAGAATAGGGTCTTCCCACGATTCCAAGCTTCTCACGGAAGGTTAGGAACTTGAACTTCCCTAGGGGCTTCGTGAGAATATCTGTGACCTACTCATCAGTTCCTATATGATCGAGCCTTACGGCGCCTCGCTGTACCATATCCCAGATAAAGTGGTACCTGATATCAATATGCTTGGATCGATCGGGAACACGGGATTCTCAGAAAGACGAATCCAACTTTGGTTATCACAAAGGATAACAGTGGTATCTAGCACATGCCCAAACAACTCACTGAAGAGCTTTCGCAACCAAACAGCTTCACAATAGGCCATACTCGTTGCAATGTATTCAGCCTCAGCGGTGCTCAAAGCCACCGACTTCTATTTCCTGCTGATCCAAGATATCGAAGAAAAACCCAAGGTGAAGCAACATCCAGATGTGCTCTTGTGATCCACCACATTGCTAGCCCAATCAGCTTCAGTATATCCATGGAGTCTCAAACTCCCGGCATTGTATCTCAACCCATGGTTGATTGTGCCCCAAAGATATCTTAATAGATTATTAGCACTGTTGACCACTGGAGTGGTACCTGATAATTATGTGAAGACTCCATGCCCAAGGATAAACCAGAGGACACGTGTGCCATCAGATATAATCAGATATCATCAGTTCAACAGAGTTTTTAAACTCTACTTCTTCTTCTTGTCATTTTCTTCTTCAGTCTTCAGATTCTGCAGCCCTATGGGGATATTGTATAAATGTCACTAGCATGATGAATAAAGCCATGTAACAGGGCTCGGATGTTGGGACTCAATCAGCAAGCAAGTACACCTTGGAGTATTTTTTTTTACTTAGTTAATTATTCCTTATTTTTAGCGGCAAATAATTTTCTAGGTTTTTTTCACTCATTGCATTACCCCAAAGCTAGGGTGACGGCTTGAAGGTTGAGCCCTTAACGCATCTTAGTGTCTAGAGTCGATGTATATTACCATGCTAGGTCATCTCTGAAATTTTGCAGAATTTGACTAGGTCTAAGTAGGATTTTTTAATAATTAAAAATTTTCCGCAAAACGGGATTTTTAAATTATTTTCTATGTAATGATGTAAATAAGTCGCCTTAGAAAATGTCTGGGGTGTGTGACCAGTCAAAATTTATCCTCAGAGACCCAACATTATTCTAGGACCCACTTTGGGGGTCAAAAAACGACTTATGATCCCTCAAAAGCCGATTTTCCTAATGTCAGTGGCAAAAAATGAGAAAAAAATTAATAATTGGAAAAATTTAGAAAATTTTCCAAAGTCAAAATAAGTCAAATTTTGACACGGAAATTATGTGGAGAAGGATGATGTGGCACCTATGTGGGGCCCACCACATAAGGTACAACTCAAGTCAAAGTCAAATGCCAAGTCAAAGGCAGTCAAAATGTTTCATGATGAAGATGGCCAAAGTTTCAACTTTTCATTTAATTAAATAATATGGAATAAAGATGCAAAGGCAAAGTTTGTGAATGGGAGTGGACCCCACTCACTTTCCATAGTATATGGATAAGAAAAATTAAAGTGCACATGCCAAAGTAAAAGCTCTACGTACAGCCAGCAAAAGGAACTGTGCACATGTTAAAGGTGTACACACTAGCTCAGTTTTAACGCAACCCATCAAGAGGAAATTCCACGCAGATTTTTGGGTAAACAGTCAACACTCCACGATGGCGAATTGCTTTAGTTAATATGCAGCTGTCCTCTAAACCAATCAGATGGAAAATAATGTGTCGATTAACAGCTCAACGTTTCTAGTCACCTACAGGTAATACGCATGTCAATTAAATCTTCCACGCAGTCCACTCCAGTCAACACTTCAGCAGCAATTTTATGTGGTAGTCTTCAACAGAAAATTGTGGGATATGTTTCCCGTCTTTCCCACATAGCTGCACATTTATGCCACTTAAACAAATACGTTGCCATCCATAAGATTTATACGCAGAGTAGAAATAAAGCTCCACGCAGTAGTTAAGGATCAGTTTTATGGAACGTTTTGTGAGTTAATAAATATGCACAGGCAGAGAAGTATGTACGCTGCCCATTTTGGATGCCACCTACAGCAGCTCAAATTGCATTTTGGCTGCCACCTACAGCCAGTTGAAATTACACTTGGGAAGCTTGAATTGGTTTAGAGATTGACCTCACACAGTTTAAGATTTGTTAGAGCATTGGGATAATCTCTCTCTGGCCACTTGTCATGAAGTTCCTCGTTGAAATCTTCTCCAGTTTTTGAGAATACATATATAGGGGTACAAGATAATCAGAATGAGTGCACCTATCCTTGCCCTAGGCAAGTGGAGACCCTCTCAGAATAAAGAATGGCTGCAATAGGGACTGCGTCCTAGCTGGCTGAAGAAACTGCTGTGAAAAACTGCTGCTGCAATGCACTGGAACTAGGGGCTGATCCCCTCACTGGAATGAGCTGAAAACTGGAAAGGTAGCTGATCTCAATCCTCCGGACAAAACCCAGAAACCGTGAAGCAGATGCTCCACCTCCGGAAATACGCCAAATAAACCCTCACCCAGTCAAGCACATCCTGCTAGTGACGAGCGCGGAGAGAGCAGTGAAACGGCTAGCGAAGGGTGAATCAACCACAAGTCCCTCGAGATGAGATAACCAACTCCTCAGTGCTAACAACAGCATTTACCAAAACCCCACACGGCCACGCTCATCGGATGCGTCCTTCTGTTTGAATCTGCGTCCTCCTATCCGGATCTTTCGTCCTATCTCTCTGATCTGCGTCCTCAAGGTGGATCTGTTGGATATAACGTCCTCCCTATCCGAGATACGAGTCTCTTCTACGGATCTGCTTTGGATGCGTCCTCCCTATCCAGATCTGCGTCCTCTCTGCCTTGATCTGCTGGATCTGCGTCCTCCCTATCAGATCTGCGTCCTATCTCTCTGGATCTGCGTCCTATCTCTCTGGATCTGCGTCCTATCTCCCTGGATCTGCGCAGTCTCAAGAAGGGGGTATCTCCTCTGCCAAATCTCCACCAGAAACTACTGCAAATTACCACTGAAACTGAAGGATGATGCTCAGAAAATGACCTTACCAGGGCAGGCACTCGAAGTCCCCCGAGGCTAAGGGTGAGATCTCCGCACGGAGACACTCGGTTGCACTAAACAGTGCTGCAGACCGACTAAACAACCGGCGTGCTGAAGTAGACAGAAGTCTAGCTCTCAATATCAATATCAAATCAACAATGCCAAAATGAGGTGAGAACCCCACCTTTTATAGTGCTAAACTCCCTCCAAAACCTTGACTGCGTCCTTCACTCTCCTTGGCCTGCGCAGTTAACCTTGGGTCAGCCTTATGCCTCCCCCTCATACTCATGTGGACCCCCAAGGCCCCCTCTCTAAGTCATAACGTTAATCAACTAGGAAAAACACTTTATTTTATAAAGTGAGGTGACTAAAGTGAGGTGACCCCTCTTATTTCTCACTTTATTTATTATTTCTGACTAAAGCGGCAAAATTAAACAAAAATGAAATATTCCAATTAGCAAAGCTAATTGGGAATATTACAGTCTCCCCCGGCAAAACGTTGCTTGTCCTCAAGCAACTGAAGTGATGGATGCTGTAAAATCCTCTCATCCTCCCAAGTGGCATCCTCATCCGGCAAATTCTTCCATCTCACCAGGAATTCTCTGATCTTCCTGCTCCGCAGCTGTCTCTCCCTAGTGTCGATAATAGCCTCCGGCTGTAACACCAGATGCCCCTCATCATTTGTAGGCGGTAGCTCCTCGGTGACCCTCACATGCTGGCCCAGTGCCTTTTTCAGGCATGATACATGAAAGATGTTATGAATCCGGCTGCCTTGGGGCAACTCCAACTCATACGCAACCTGCCCGATCCTGCGTATCACCCTGTATGGTCCATAAAAACGAGGCTTTAGCTTCTCCGCCCCCTTCTGCTTGAGCGAAGACTGTCGGTATGGCTGCAGCCGTAGGTAGACCAGGTCCCCGACCTCAAAGTGTCTCTCCACCCGACCCTTATCAGCATACAACTTCTGCTGATTCTGTGTTGTGGCTATGTTGTCCTTGAGAGCTCGGAGGATGTCTTGGCTCTCTTGGATCCATAACTTGGCTCGCGGAGCCCTGCTAATACCAAACATCATGTCCACAAAAGATAAGGAATGATATCCATATAAAGCATAGAAAGGTGTCATACCGATGGACATATGGTGCGTTGTGTTGTAGCAGTGCTCGCCCAAATGTAGCCATTTCAGCCATGCTCGCTGCTGCCCACTGACGTAGTTACGCAAGTAGCCCTCCAGCCACTTGTTAACTATCTCTGTCTGCCCGTCCGTCTGGGGATGATAACTAGTGCTCGGTGTCAATTCTGTCCCCACTAGTCGGAAGAGCTCCTGCCAGAATCCGCCCATAAAGCGGTTGTCCCTGTCGCTGACAATGGTCTTGGGTAGACCATGCAATCTGAAAATCTCCCTGAAGAATAACTCCGCCACCTGTGCCGCCGTGTGATGTGCTGAAATGGCGAAAAAGTGAGCATACTTCGTCAGCCGGTCAACTACCACGAAGATGCAATCCTTGCCCTGCACTGTGGGCAACCCTGTGATGAAGTCCATCAATATGCTCTCCCACTTCCCCTCCGGAATGGGAAGAGGTTGCAACAACCCTGCAGGATGACTCATCTCTCCCTTGTTTCGCTGGCAAACCTCGCACTCCCTGACATACTGGAGTACGTCCTCTTTGAGGCCCTTCCATGCAAATCTCTCCCGGATGGCCCTGTATGTCTTGGTGAACCCCTGATGGCCCGCCAATGGTGAATCGTGTGAAGCCTGGAGTATCTTCTTCTTGAGCTGAGATCCCTCAGTCAAGAAGATCCTGTCCCTGTAGTAGATGACCTCATCGACCACCCTGTACCTGCTATCTGCTACCTGCCCATCCAGAACCTCGCATGCAAATCTATCTTTGGAGTACTCAACCAATAGTCGAGCCTTCCAGTCAGCGTCCAGGCTCATGAGTGATAGCGTGGCCGGTCTACGAGAGAGGGCATCAGCTACCACGTTATTCTTCCCCTTGACATACTCTATGTCAAAGTCGTAGGCCTGGATCTTGCTGATCCACTTCTGTTGTCTCTCCTGCAACTGCTTCTGCTCCAGAAAGTACCTCAGGCTGTTATGATCTGTCCTCACCCTGAATCTGCCACCCACCAGGTACTGCCGGAATTTGGCCAATGCATGCATGATGGCCAGCATCTCCTTGTCGTATATGGGATATAGCCTCTCGTGTGGAAGGAGCTTCCGGCTCTCGAAAGCAATCGGATGACCATCCTGCATCAAAACTGCACCAATCCCCTCTCCTGATGCATCGCACTCTAGGACAAAGGGCTGCGTAAAATCTGGCAACGCTAATACGGGACAACTGCTCATCACCTCCTTGAGCTTGTCAAAAGCTCTCTGCGCGGGGTCTGACCAGCTGAATGCCCCCTTCCTCGTCAGATCCGTGAGGGGTGCGGCAAGCTGAGAGAAGCCCTTGACGAACTTCCTGTAGTAGGTGCAGATACCAATAAACCCCCGAAGCTCCGTCACATTCCGTGGCTCTGGCCATTCCCTGATAGCCCTGATTTTCTCCTCGTGGACTCTCACCCCGTCCACTCCTATAATGTGTCCCAGATACAGCATCTCCGTCATCCCAAACTCACACTTGGAGAGCTTGGCATAGAACTGCTGCTCCTCCAGAATGTGCAAGACTGTCTCAATATGCTGGAGATGCTCCTCCCAAGTCCTGCTGTATATAAGGATGTCATCAAAGAAAACCAGCACAAACTTTCTCAGATGATCCCTGAAAATGTGATTCATACAAGACGGGAAAGTAGCAGGTGCATTGGTCAACCCAAATGGCATGACCAGAAACTCAAAGTGCCCATAATGACACCTGAAAGCGGTCTTGGGAATGTCCTGTTCCCTCACGTGTATCTGATGGTACCCGGATCTCAAATCAATCTTTGAGAAGAACCATGCTCCTCTCAACTCATCCATCAGCTCGTCGATCCTGGGAATGGGGTACCTGTTCTTCAGGGTCTTCTTGTTCAGAGCCCTGTAGTCAATGCACATGCGTAAGGTGCCGTCCTTCTTCTTCACCAGCACTACTGAAGAAGCAAAAGGGCTAGTGCTAGGCCGAATGTGACCAAGGGCCAGCAACTCCTGAATGGCTCGCTCTATCTCATCCCGATAGGCCTTGGGATGCCTATACGGTGTGGTAATCACGGCCTGTATCCCCTGCTCAAGCTCGATCGTGTGCTCAAACCCCCGATCCGGTGGCTGCCCTGGTGGAATATCCCCGAAAACTACTGCATATCTGTCGAGAATAGACTGTAGATCAGGGTGCACTGTCTGTCCTGTATCCACTGCCTCTGAAGCCCGCAACTCTACTGCCCACTCTATATCTCCCTTGCGGAAGGTCGCCTCCATGCTATGTGCCGACACTGTCTGGGGTGGGTATGTGTGCTGCCCTCGTATCTTCTCATGCTTCCCCGTCTTGGGATCATCCCACTCCATCTCTAGGGCCTTCCAATCCGTCGTGACCTTCCCTAGAGTAATAAGCCACTGAACTCCCAATATCACGTTGGTGTCCGGAATGTCCACCACAAAGAAGTGATCGGTCAATGTATAATTGCCCATCGTCACTGATAATTCTGGTACATATCGAGCACATGCCATGGTCTGATCTCCTGGTACCAAAACAGAAAACCCATCAAAGCCCTCCGTCGGTATGCCTCTCCACTCAACCATCTGGGCATCAATGAAGTTGTGGGTGGCCCCACTATCGACTAAGACTGAAACCCGCTGTCCGCGCACTGTCCCCCGTACGCGCAGAGTCAAATACTTGGGGACTCCTCGCAATGCGGCTAGAGCTCCCCCAGTAGGTGCAAATGATGCCCCACCTGTCGCGGGTGGTGGAGGTGGTAAGGTACTCTGTGCTGCATAACAACCTCCTACCTCCTCATCATCCCCTTCATCCTCTTCTCCGCTGCTCTCGGAGAAGACCTCTATGAAATGTGCCTTCCCTGCCGCACATTTGTGTCCCGGTGCCCATGGCTCCTGGCAAGTGAAGCACAATCGCTTCTACCTCGGCTCTCTCCTGGCCTCATCATCAATCTGCCCCCGTCCCGGATTCGCCTTGGGAGGCGGAGCCCTCGTGTCCTTACCCTTAGGCTGGAAAGCCTGTCTCTGGGGATAAGGTGGCCGAGTCCTGGGCAAGACATCCTGTAAGTCTCGAGTCCTACTGATAGCATCCTGTAGTGTAGCCGGTTTGTTCGACCGGACTAGGCCACGAAGTGGCTCTGTCAGCCCCTCCACAAACATATAAACCATCCGGCCTGCCGATAAGTCTGGTACCATCACCGAAACCCTCAAGAAATCTGAAATGTATGCCTCTGCACTCCCAGTCTGTTTGAGCTTGGTCAGCTCAACAAAATGCTGCTCCGGATCCCTCCTGTCAAAGCGCTCTACCACCCTCCTGGTAAACTCGGCATATGTCGTCACTGTGGAATGTCCGAGTGTCGCCATCCATGAAACCACCAGTCCTGAGCCTCACCCTCTAAATGCAATGTAGCCACCTTAATGGCCTCTGTCTCCGACATCTGGTTAAGCTGGAAATAGATGTCCAGCTTCTCCACCCAGGACTTTGCCGAATTGTTTGATGAACCATCAAACGTGGGCAAATGGAATCTACTAGCTGCACGGTGGTCATCACGGTGGTGTCCGTGCCCCCTGTGCTGATCACGGGGTTTGATGCCATACTGAATGTGGAGATAGCGCTCGAAGGTGAGAGAATCCATGAATGCTTGTCCGAAAGCCTGATACTCTGCAAAAGCGGCCGCCCATCGAGCTGGACTCAACTCTCTCGGTGCTGTCGACCCCTCGTCCTCTACCAGGAAGGTAGGCATGGTAGGTCGCGTGGGTGCTGGATTATCCCTCTGTGCACCTCCCCGTACTCCTGCCCCTGTGTCCTCTGGTAAGAATGTGGGCATAGTGGATCGCGCGGGTGCCTGAGTCGTCACAATGGGGATAGCATCGTGTACTGGTACGTGGCGAGACATACCCGATCCCTCACCGATCTGAAGAACTCTAGGGAGTTCTCTCTGACTGATCTCCATGGCCACGAGCCTCTGTGACATCTCCTGCATGTGATGGAGGATCGTCTCTCTAAACCTCACATCATCATCTGCCATTGGGTTACGCTGTTCTGGGCCCTTCTCAGGCTGCTCTGCCTCTGAATCTGTCTCAGGTGGCTCCTGATCAGAATCACTTCCCCCGAAAGGAAACTTCCACCCACTCTCAGCTTCTCTGCGTTTCCTCTGATAGATGTAGGGGTTATCCCCGGGCGTCATAGACTGCTAGCACCATAGGCTGAGCCAGATCTATGCTCTGATACCACTGTAATATCCCCAACGGGAAATAACCAGTAATATACAGAAATATGACAGACAGATATATAAAACAAAATGCCGGAACCAGATCATGGAACAAGTACACATAAAATGCCAGAACACTAAGCCATTTTATTAATCTGAGAATACATATATAGGAGTACAAGATAATCAGAATGAGTGCACCTATCCTTGCCCTAGGCAAGTGGAGACCCCCTCAGAACAAATAATGGCTGCAAATAGGGACAGCGTCCTAGCTGGCTGAAGAAACTGCTATGAAGAACTGCTGCTGCAATGCACTGGAACTATGAGCTGGAAACTAGAAAGATGGCTGATCTCAATCCTCCAGACAGACCCCAGAAAATGTGAAACTGATGCTCCACCACCAATCAAGCCCTCACCAGTGAAAACGCTGTCTCTGCTAGTGACAGCGCAGAAGACAGATGAAACGCTGGCAAGAAGGGGTGAATCCAACCACAAGTCCTCCAGATGAGATAACCAACTCCTCAGGGCTGGAAACACTGAAAAACGCTGCCAAAACCCTCTTCAAATCTGCGTCCTTCCTGACTGGATTTGCGTCCTCCCTATCCGTATCGCGTCTCTATCTCTCTAGATCTCTCTGCGCTCCTCCAAAGCCGGACTGGATCTCGCGTCCTCCTATCCGCATCCGAGTCTCTTCTACCGGATCTCTCGGATCAAGGCCCTCCTCCGCCCCGCATCCGCGTCCTTCTCTCGCCTCGGATCTGCCGTGGATCCAGTCCTCCCTATCCAGATCTGCGTCCTGTCTCTCTGGATCTGCGTCCTATCTTCCTGGATCTGCGTCCTATCTCCCTGGATCTGCGCAGTCTCAAGAAGGGGTATCTCCTCTGCCAAATCTCCACCAGAAACTACTGCAATTTACCACTGAAACTATAGGATGATGCTAAGAAAATAACCTTACCAGGGCAGGCACTCGAAGTCCCCCGAGGCTAAGGGTGAGATCTCCGCACGGAGACACTCGGTTGCACTAAACAGTGCTGCAGACCGACTAAACAACCGGCGTGCTGAAGTAGACAGAAGTCTAGCTCTCAATATCAATATCAAATCAACAATGCCAAAATGAGGTGAGAACCCCACCTTTTATAGTGCTAAACTCCCTCCAAAACCTTGACTGCGTCGTTCACTCTCCTTGGCCTGCGCAGTTAACCTTGGGTCAGCCTGATGCCTCCCCCTCATACTCATGTGGACCCCCAAGGCCCCCTCTCTAAGTTATAACGTCAATCAACTAGGAAAAACACTTTATTTTATAAAGTGAGGTGACTAAAGTGAGGTAACCCCTCTTATTTCTCACTTTATTTATTATTTCTAGCTAAAGCGGCAAAATTAAACAAAATGAAATATTCCAATTAGCAAAGCTAATTGGGACTATTACATGATTGCAATGTTTTCATTGTATTTTGTCATGTATTAGGTATGGAACTCATATTTAATCAAGAGCACCAATCCGATATTCCGAGATTGCTATTTCCATTGTGTCTGTTATCATTCACGAGTAAATGTGTTGTAACTTGTAATAGTTTATGCTTTGAATTTATCATGTATCATGTATGTTTTTAACTTTTATGATTTCACATAATATTTCTTAAATGTCCTAAATTCTAATATAAAGTTAAATTATATATATATATATACCGTTTCCAGTTTCAAAATTTGGGGAGGTCGTTGTTTCGCTTTGCCTGCCGGAACTCATTTCGTTTCCCCTGCTTTCACAATCAGTTTCACGTTGGTTGAGTTTCACGATGAAGTCATGAAGTATTACGTATGGCCAAAGTTTCAACTTTTCATTTAATTGAACGTTATGGAATAAAGGTGCAAAGGCAAAGTTTGTTAATGGGAGTGGACCCCACTCACTTTCCATAGTATATGGATAAGAAAAATTAAAGTGCACATGCCAAAATAAAAGCTCTATGTACAACCAACAAAAAGGAATTGTGCACATGTTAAAGGTGTACACGCTGGCCCAGTTTTAACGCAGCCTAGCAAGAGGAAATTCCACGCAGATTTTTGGGTAGATAGTCAACACTCCATGATGGTGAATTGCTTTAGTTAATATGCAGTTGTCCTCTACACCAATCAAATGGAAAAAATGTGCCGATTAACAGCTCAATGTTTCCAGTCACCTACAGGTAATACGCATGTCAATTAAATCCTCCACGCAGTCCACTCCAGTCAACACTTCAACAGCAGTTTTACATAGTAGTTCAAAACAGTTATATAATTGTTATGTGGCAGTCTTCAACAAAAAACTGTGGGATATGTTTCCCGTCTTTCCCACATAGCTGCACATTTGTGCCACTTTAAAAAATATGCTGCCATCCATAAGATTTATACGCAGAGTAGAAATAACACTCCACGCAGCAGTTAAGGATCAGTTTTATGGAACGTTTTGTGAGTTAATAAATATGCACAGGCAGAGAAGTATATACGCTTCCCATTTTGGATGCCACCTACAGCAGTTTGGAAACACATGGGGCAGTCATCTCTCCACATGTAGCTTGACTTAACACTGGGATTGACAGTTATGTGCCACTTATCTTATGGATTGGTCATTGGGATTGGCTTCCATTTTCCTCTTTAAATGAGCCTTGGCTCTCATTATTGCATCATGTTATGAGCTATTGGGTTTGAGGAAACTCTGTCATTTTTCATATCAATAAAATCAAGACTTTGGGGCTATTTAGCGGATGTTCTCTTGGCGTTATGAGGTGATTTCTTGCCATACTATTGCTAATGGTTAAGAGCATGTGTTTCCTCCTAAGAGGTCACAGGTTCAAAACCAGAGGGGGGTAGAGTATGTATGCCTTCATAGACTTAGCAGTCAAAATCGTTGCGCGGAGGTGGGTCCCTTGTTCCACAAACAAGGGGGTCCCATACACCAATTTGGTGTCTAGTTTGGCCGTGACTTTAAAATTGGATTATTATTATTATTATTGTGTTTGAATTCATTTACCTGTTTAATGTATTAGTTTATATTTTCCATCTAGCTTGGATTGATACATGCAAGCTATCTTACATGTATCATTGATTTAGAGTAGTATTCTAGGAATAAGTTTGCCAAGTCATTTTTGGAGGAATTTTTGGTTTATCTTATTCATTATGATGCTCTAATCCTTTTGCAAATTGATATTTGATCAAGTGTGTAGACAAGATCTATTTGTATTGTCTGCAGGAAATCCATCCGGGCGTGGGAGAAGTCTCACATAGACCAACTCACTTCTAGATTCAAAGCGCTCCAAGACTCAGCTATTTTCAACCCCAAGTCTTGCATCAAAGGAAGACCAAGAGGGAGTTTTCTCATTCTTTAGCTACTTGATCATCTACTTCATTTAAAAATACTTCTTTTTAGAGCTTCCAAAGTTATACAAGCTATTTCAAGAGCAATTTCTAAGTTGGGCAAGTATGGGGGTTCACTCCCATTACTTGAGCTAGCGTTTTGTACATTAGTTTGTAGTATAATCTTGTTTTATTTTGCTTTCTTTTACGCTAAATATTGATTTTTTTTTGGAAGCCCATAGGTTTGAGCTTTGGACAACGAAGAGTTTTAAGCAATGTTGCATGAAGCGGGGACATTTTTTGGAAGCGGATACGCAGAAGCCTCATTTCCAAAAACACTAGGAAGCGAAGCGTCTCAGAAGCGTCTACTATATATAGAGAGAGAGATATAGATATAGATATATTTATATTTTTTTGCATTCATATTAAAAAAAACATCCAAAATACCAAACTAGTTGTAGAAGATATGAAAACATGCATATTTGTATACAAATCAAGATAGATATGGCATCCATTGTACATCAATGGTTAATTATTCGAGCATCAACCATCTAGAATCTAGATTCTTCTCCTCTTGTCTCGCCTTTGCCTCTACCTCGATTGTCCTTGGATATTAGTCAACATTTCCCAATTTTAATCAAACTACCTAATCCAAGCCTTAAAATATGGTGGAAAAAGATTAACATGCTTGATCAATGATTTTGACTTGAATGAAAGGTAATTTTTTGCTAAGACCATGACAAAGGAGTCCAACAATTAACACCATCATCACTAGGGTACATGAGCACATAGAGGGATTGGTGCTCTTGATTAAATGCCAATCACATACCCTCATACATGATATAATGTAATGAAAAGCCACAATCTCATTGATCTTGAATTCCTTAAAACTGTTAAGTCTATTGAATTTTGAATAGGATATGAAATTCTATTTTCTCCATATGAAGTTCGATGGGGTTGGAACCACTCTCAAACATCCTAAGTCATTTCATGGTAATGTTAAAAATTTAAGTAAAAGGATGAAAATGAAAAATAAAGGAGAATGTATCTTTTACTATAAAAATTTAACATTACCATGACAGGGCATCTGGGAAGCATCTAACGAGCATCAAGGGAGCACCTTGGGAGTGTTTGGGAAGCCCCAACCCAACTTAAGTCATAGAAATATTTTTTTTTTAAATTTAGAACCCCGCAGAACCGCCCATCTCCCTCTGGATCCACTAGCCATCCGCGTGGATCCGTTGCCAAACCTCCATGGATCCCCAATGGATCCTTTTCTGGATTCGCAGATCGGGAATCTGGAACCACAGATCGGCCTTATGTGGTTCCAGATTTCCAAGAATCACCTCAAAACAGCGGAACAGTGGATCTAATTTTCGGATCTGCGGTTCTGTCAGAGGATCGCCCAAGGATCGATACGGGACGCGGTTCCGACCTTGGATCCTTGGGGGGGAAGGATCGTGCAACACTGGTTTGAAGAAGAGGTGTCGGAAAACTACTAATAATCTTGCATGCAAGACCTTCCGCGAACTCAAGGACTACTTTTGTAAGGAGGTCGTGAGCTCTATAGGTGCAACAGCAAGTTATCTAAGCCGTGGACTTTTGAGGCTTGCAAATTTTCTGATTTAGAGGGTTTTTCCATTTACTTTCGTTGTCTTACTCAGGGAGGGAGATTCTAGCTTTTCCAAGCTCTTATCTTTGTAAAGATCTCCTTTCATTTCTTGGGCAGCCTTCTTAGAGGCATCTTTTCTAATCATTGTAATCACTAATAAAATAAATTTCTTTGCTTGAGGGAGCTTGGGAAATTTTCTCATGGCATCCCCCTTCCTCAATTAAAGAGGAAGGACCTTTTTTGGGTGGATTGACTTTGTTTCTAGTTTATTTTAAGCTTATTTCCATCGCATGCATGCTTAAAATTAACAACATATTCACTCCACATTTCATTCACTAAATCTTGTGTCTAACAAATCTAACATGCATAAGTTCCAAAATTTGCAAACTTGAGGAAATATTTTTTATGTGTGAACGATTTATGTTATGGGCAAGTTTTAATTGTTTCATGGTTATTTAGGCACATGTTTCATTGTTTGGTCCATTTATGCTACATATTTTGGTAACTATTGGAGCATTATCTCTCACTTGAAACAATTGTATCATAAAGAAAATATATTTCACTTAACTTGCCTACTTTCATTTATTGGTGCAACACATATGAACTTATTTCCATTCTTGTTTCTCAAGTTTAATTTGGTATTGCAATGAGCACAATCTCATTTCTATTTCTTTCGAAACATTGCATATAGCAATTTAATTGGGACAATCAACACTCACTAAAATTTTACCTCCAACATAAGTTGGTTGAATAGACATCCTAGGGACCCTCTACTCCTCTATTGACTCCTCACTGTGGGATCCATATCTTTGGGCGAGGGTGAGGTCTAAGGATTGAAGGGTTCATTTGCAATCTTGTTGTAGAGGTAACTAATAATAAAATTAACCAAGAGCACTATCCATCATATTTACTTTACTTGTCTCTTGATGGTCTTCAGTTTTCATATGCAAAGTTTATTCCAAAAGCAAGTATTGTAATTCTCTTAACAAGTGCTTTCTTTTTATGTTTCAAGTCTAATTTCATATTTGTAATTTCTTTGTTCACATTTTCCGAGCTAATTACTAATTGTGGAGTTTTGGCAAGATATGTTTCAATGTTTTGATTCCCAAATTTGATTATCTCAAAGGCATTTTCTGTATTTTGCAATATATTGTGCTAACAATATTTTGTTTGCATTTCAGGCTTACTTTGCTTTCAATGTTTGAGAGCATTACATTTTGTGAAAATTTATGAATATTATACTTACGCAGAAATCTTTACTGTTAATCTGGTTATGCTCCTCCTACTTAGATAAGTTATTAACTGAAATAAATTCAAGTTAAAATCGAAGCAAAACACATAACATATCTTTACCAATTCAGATCTAGAATAAGTTCATGCACACATAGACAAAGTGACACAGATATTTTCTGGACAAATAGTCCCCAGAAAAACCCAATGCGGGAAAACTGGTCTTCTGGCCGCTGGAGGGTTTTATTATTAAGAATTTTCTGAATACAACAAATCTGGGTTCAAGATTTGGAAATCCCGACAAAGAAATAATAGATCTACAACTCACTGGCTATTCTAAGGCCAAAATAGTGACAGATCCACACCCTCAAACGGGATTTACAGAACTCAGCCAAGATTAGGGCCTAGAAACCCCAGTGCTGTCCTGGAAAGCCTCTACGTCAGCCTCTAAAGCCTCTGCATCACTCATCGCTTCTCTAGAAAGGGTTGCGTTACCCCAAACTGGGTGACGCAGGCATTATGCTACCCCTTAGGGTCTCTGCGTAACCCTTGAGGGCTTACAACTAAAAATCACGTTGTCCTTGAGGAACTGTGCAGCACCTGCGTAGCACAGTTGTTGCCCTTCATGCTGCTGCTCTCCTGCTTCTCTGTGCTACCTCTCTGAGCTAATCTCTCCCTCTTGTTGATTCTAGACCCTAGGATCAGATCATCCCCTTGGCCTAAATTTCCCTCTCTGCAACTGAAGCACTTCTGAGAATTCTTAGCAAACCCGCCCTAGAATCTCAGCGTAGCTTCAGTGCTTTGCCTCTGTGTGTCTTTACAAATGACCCAAGCCTTCCCTTTATACTTTTCTCATTGGGAAACCAACGGCCATGATCAGATCTTGAATCAATGGCTAAGATTAAAAGAAAGCTTGATCCGTGTGACTTAAGACAATTTCGTCACATGTTTAATTAAATTCACTTTAATTATTTAAGTTCCCTAAGTTTTAACTTAGGAAATATATTAAAATAATTAATTAATTTAATAATTTAATGAAATTTCCCAAATCAATTTCTGGGGCTTGTGGATCAAGTGTACTCTAGTCCCTCCAGAAAATTTGGGAGCTAGAGCACAACTGATGCTACCCCAAACACACAAAATCTCAACACTCCCTCTTAGCATCAAGGGTGTGCTCTAGCAATACATCACACTATGCATTACATGATTTTGGGCACTGTATCTGTGCTGCTGAAGCTTGGCATGCAGCCACTCAACTCTGCACCAATGCTGTCATTCTATACTATTGCCCATGACACTGCCACTGCCACTGCAACCTCTGTACTACAACTCCCTCTCAATTTGTTGCATCTATGCTACTCATAGCACTGTCGCTGCTGATCTGCTACACTGCAACTTCAGTTGTTGAGAGAAACAACTGAATCTCCTACCCAATATTTGACAGACAAGTCAGATGGATTGCATCCTCATCACTGAAGCTCCATAGGCTACAGATCTGTGCTGGCATCTGAAAGATGATGCATAGCTATAGCTCAGCACTGTGTAAGCAGACTCCCTTTGCACTATTGAAGTCACATCAGCCCCTTGTGCTGAAATCTCTCACACGTTGCTGCACTGCGTTGTCCCTCTAAAGCCTTCTGCGCTACTACAACTTTGCACTGCATAAGCAACTCTGCTCTGCGTTGCTGAAGTCACATCAGCCTCTGCGCTGCTGTTGCTTCTACACTGTTGCTGCTCTGCTCTGCGCTGCTCCTCCCAATATTCAAATCTGCCGCTGCTTCATCTTTGATCTATGCACCCACTACACCACTTGTTCCGCTACTGTCTTAAGGTTGTTGTAGCTCGCATGTGATCCAAGAGATGAGTTGTTCAAGGATCCCGCCTTAGACTATGTAGCTCCTCTACATATCCATGTCGCCCCACTTTCGTGGTTCATGAGCGCTCATGGCTACATCATCTTCTGACCCATCATCTGCCACAACAGCCTTGGAAGAAGAAGCTTCCTTGTCCTTTTTCTTCTGAGGAAAATTGCTGGCAAAATGTCCCATTTCACCGCAGCATTTCGCTCCTTGGTCTTAACGACATTTTATAATCTTCTGATCTTTCATCGTCTTTCATTAGCCTGTCGCAAGGGATCACATTTTCTGGCGTCTTTCATCTCTGCATATTTTTATCGTCTTATCTTTCGTCATATCACTAATCATTTCATCATCGCATCTTTAGCACCTGGACATTTCGGTTGGCTTCTTGTTTGGGTGGCGACTCCACTTATTCATCTTTTTATTCCCAGACAAGAATCCCCCTGTGATATCCATCTGCTAGCTCTCGATTATTTCTTCTGTTTTAGAATTAGTTTCATGTTCAAGTGGCGACTCCAATTCTTTCATTTCTTACAAGAGTTCCTGCCAAGAAGTTCGCTTCTTGAGGACCTTTTGACTATTCTTGAACACAGATCTATTTCTAAAATCCGAAAAACGATATCATGGATGTTTTTGCCCCATGTAATTTTGCTAATATTCAGGGTTATCCTCATGATCTCCCTCAAATGGATAAATTACCTATCTTTCAAGGAAATGATGCAGTTAGTGTTAAATCTCATTTGTTTGCTTTCACTAACTGGTGGAATAGATTTGCAGTTGCAAATAATAATTTCGATGATGTAAAGATGAAAACTTTTGTTCTTACTTTTGGTGAGGATGTTGTTGAATGGTTTACGGAAAAACCTGATAATTCATTTGATACTTTTGAATCAATTGTAGCTGCCTTTAAGGAAAAGTATGGTGATAAAAGGGAAGATAGGCATTTGGTAATAGAAATCAGTACCATAAAAAAGAAAGAAAACGAAACAATTGAAGAATTCAATAGGAGATTTAATGGTATCCTTAGAGAAATATCTCAAACTCATAAACCTCCTGATGGATCTCTTCTGAATTTTTACATTGATGCATTTGATTCTGATACTTCATATGAGTTAAGGCGGGCTAAAACTGCAAATTATAAGGCTTGTCAATCTTTGGCTGAGGAGATTGAAAAGGATAAGAAAGCATCTGGAATGTCCAAAACTCCAGATTTTGATAGATCTTTGACAGATACTAAGTTAAAAGAACCTCTAGAAGATGATGATCACCCTGTGAAAAGGTTAATGCAGAAACTTGAAAGCATGGAGCTTAATCATGCTAAGAAACTTGAAATCATGGAGCTTAATCATGCTAAAGAAATAAGTGTCTTACAGGCTAGGTTGGTCCAAATGGAAAGGGCTCAAACGCAGAATTCCCAACCTAGAAATAATAATGCTTTGCAGAAAAGAGACCTATCTTATGAGCAGAGACCGACAAATCAACTTGAGTTTGCAAATCTTGTGGATGAAGTTCCTCCTTATTGTAGAGCCTGTAATGATCTTCATGAAGAGGCTACTTGTCCCATTGTCAAAAGGATCATAGCTAGTAGAATGGCAAGGTCAAGTCATCAAATTAATGTTGTTGGTAAGGACTATCACATGCATATAGAAGATCATGAAAGTCAGGTTAAGGAGCCAGCTCAGATGATTAAGGATGTGCAACCCAGTCATATGCAAATAATTCAAAACATGGAAGCTAACCAAATCAATCTTCAAAATAAGATAACTTCCATGGAAGAAAGTCATGCACAGGAAATAAATGTCATGGAAAACAGGTTAAAGATAATGGAAGTTAATCATTCTAATCAGATGTCCATTATACAAAATCATGTGATTGCAATGGAAGCAAGACACACCCAGGAAATGACTGCCATGAAGGAAAATCACTTGTTGGAAATAAAAAATATGGAGGCAAATCAGACAAAATTAATAGTAAGGCATGCCAGGGAGATGAGTTCCATACAAAAGAAATTGGAAAAAATGGAAGAATTACAAAAATTTCAACCGAAATTTGATTATGAAGATTCATCAACAGATCATAAGACTTCTTGTCTACTAAAGCCATTCCCATCTCATCACACGGAGGATTTAACTATGATTTCAAAGGATGTTGAGAAAGACCAAGCTCATGTATCACCATTAACAGAGTATATCCAGAATAGTATTGGTCATGCTCCAGGTTCGTCAGATATTTTGTACAAACATCTTCAAGAAGAGGACAAGGAGTTTACAGTGGTCTCATTGCTGACATCACAACCCACTCAGAAGAAGAGAAAGAAGCAAAAAAGAAGTAAGTGGTTTGATTCGTCTGATGGTCGAGAGCAGCTTGATACTCGGATAAGACAGAGTCCTACAATTAGCAAGATTGGACATGGCACATCTGAAAAGCAGCCTACAGACTTGCCTGAAAGTAGGCAAATGCTCGGCATACACTATATTGAGCACATCTGATGCCACAGGGCATCCTCTGTATCGTATTTCTAACCCTACTCCTTGTTATTTCAGCATTTCATTTTGCAGTTAGAGTAGATTTATTTTTCATGTTAAATAGAATAATGAATAAAAGAAGAGCTTCTATTTTTCATGAGCTTAATGTTATATGATGATATTTGGATGGACGCTACTTATGTAATCTTGTGTGTTGCTTGGATGCAGATTCTGGATTCTCACATTCCTTCAACGAAGCAACGTGTCCCCAAGTAGAGCCAGATGTTGACCGCACTTTGTCAACGACCCCATAGCAGTACACCCCCATTTTTTCAAATGGGATTCGTCATGTTCGACGTGGTTGCACCATTCAGATTCCGTTATCCAGATGTCATTGCCGATCGACAGTTTTTATAATGATGTAAACCCATTCTGCATTTTATGATGTAAATGATCTAAGTAAGACCGTCAGTGTATGTAACAACCTAGGTAAGCCTAGTATGTTGTTGATGACTTCCATTCTAGGAGGTTTTTTGTCTCACTGATTCACGAAAGTGATCGGCAGAGTTTTTCCCTCCGGCCTCACCCCAAAGCTAGGGTGGATTTTGTCATCAGCATGCTAAGTGAGTCCTAGTGTTCTATCGAGTCCTTGTAAAAGTAGTTTGAACTACTTGGTCTACTAGATCATATGTTGAGTCGCAGAACTGGGTATTTATTTGAGGGTCTATACAAATGGGTTTTCCCCCCTTCATGTATGTAAATGTATTATCTCATGTAAAAGAGGGTTGGAAAAATAATTATAATCCCCTCTTAGTCAATTAATTAAATTTTCTGGTCAATTAATTAATAAAATCCTAAACTAGAAATTTAATTAATTTAGGGTCCTAAATTAGGATTAAATCTTTAAAGGCAAAATTTGTTGGTCCTTGGAAAATGATTTTGACAGCCCCAAGCCAAGGGAATATTGAAAATTTTAAGAAATATTGGACCCTTGGGCCCTGGTGGTTAAGTCAAGGTCAAAATTTTGGGGTAATTAACTCAAAAATAGTATTTTTGAGTTAATTAAAATTGAATTAAATGATAAATTCGTTTTTTCCCAAAAATTTTAATTTCAACGCTCCGGATTAAAAGATAATTAAATCTTTTGGACGGTTGAGATTATTTTGACGAGGATCATCCAAACTAGCCGTTAGAGATCTAGTCCTATAAATTTAGAGGTCTTTGTCATTCTTGAGTCATCCGATCTCAGGATCGTGCACTTGCTCTTAGAAGCTCTTGTAAACTTTTTTGAGGAATAAAGCAAAAGACTTTGGGGTTACAAATCTGGATGTTCCTTCTCAGATCTATGTGGTGAATTGTCTCTAAACTCTGCTACTTGGTTTCTTGCATTTTACGGTTGATGGCCTTCATGGATTAATCTGCATATAGGTATCTTATACAATTTTCTGGGTTTATAAAATAACATTCTGATTTTTCTGCAAAGGTCTCATGTTGTTTTCTTAAATCTCTATCGATCTAAGATCTGGATCTAAGTGTGCAGGGAATTTTTTCTTAAGATTGGGCGTCTGGGGAAGTCTTCGGTTGGACCAGCCGACTCTCAATAAGCATAAATCTGATAAGCTCTTTATTTGTTAAATTCCGGGTCTATCTTACGATATTTGTGATTTTGCAGGGTTTCGAAGGCTTGTGCCTCTCACTAAAATTTTAAAATCTCTTAAAATTGTGCTAAAACGGATTTAAATCTGACCTTGAGGGTTTTAAATTTGTAAACTAGCTTGTATATTTGTAAATTTCTCAAGATTGTTAGGGTTTAATCGTTAAAATTGGCGTGTGTGTCTTCAGATCTGGCTGTCTTTGCAGGTTACAGGTTCAAATCGAAAATTTTTTTTTAGATCTTGCCTCAAAATCCCCACTGTGGGCAAATCTGGGCATGATTGGTTTCAAGAAGCTTTAAAAAATCTGAATTTTGGAACAAATTCTAAGTTGCTGGTCGATTTGAATGTACTGGGTTTATCCCTACATTAGCTGCTCATCATTTCTCTGCGTTATTCCTCACGTTTCCCTCATTCTCTGCGTTGAATTCATTCCCTCCCTGCGTCCAAGCTGTCAGCTCCATTCCTTAACACGTCCATCTCTGCAAACTCATCTTTATTACCATCGATCTGTGCCTTCATTTCATTCGAAACTCTGTCAATCCTCACGTTGCATTTTCATTCTTTGATTGCCGCAAACCCTTTGGTGGCTGAGCCCTAGTCCCTCATCAGCCTCTAACTCGACCCTCCGTCAACCCCGCAAGCTCCATTGTCCGCCCTCTGACTGAGCCACTTCACGCCGTCCGTGCCCCATCCAAACCTACAGCTGCATACAAAACGACAAAGACATACTTCATGTATACGCGTTAAATCCTTTTGATCGATTTCAATTTTTGTATAGATTTTCGATTTCGTTTCAGTTTTAATTCGTTCGTGACTTGGTCTTAGTTTAGTCATAGGTTAGGATTTTAAGTTTAGTGGTAGCGTTAGATTTAATTCAGTTTGTTTTTTTGATAGCGTAGGTTTCGTTTAGCGTTAGATTGTTAAATCCGATTTTTTAGACATTAGTTTTAATATCGTTGAGATTCGATTTTTATGAGATTGTATTTTTATTTGATAGCTTTTAGTTTTAGCGTTAAGTTTAGAATTATATTTAGATTTTAATTTTTAGGTTTAATTTAGATTTAGATTTTTAATTTGTTTTAGATTTAAAAAAAAAAAAAATATATATATATAAAAAATAATAAAAAAATATAAAAATTTCAAAATCCTAAAAAATTTAGAAAATACAAAATATAAAAAAAAAATTCAAATTTTCTATGGTCAACTGAGCCTTAAAATTTTTATCTAAGTTTGATTGTGGATCATTTTGATTTTCGAGCTGCATTATAATTGGAATATTTTTATTTTCGGAAATCTTTCAAGTATCTGGCATTCTCATAATATTGTTATTCATGGTTGTGACGTTTTCAATTGAATATCATTGATCAATCGTGTTTTAATAAGCAGTAGTTAGTCATCATTTACTGGCTTATAATTGCATAATGGGATTTTGTGTGACTCCATAAGGCACTGATCATAAAGCGTGAAATCTAATCCTGTCAATTTTATCAAGTATTTGATGTTTTAGCTGTGTCTCCTGGATTTATCCTTCATTTCTAATAGGGTCTACCTCCCTTAGCCTGCAAGGAGACAACTTAAAGAGAGAGATTGGGGATAAAGGTGACAACCCCCAGTCTGAACCGTTGTCGCGGTGCCCTGAACAATCTGTGCGACCTTTGGCAGTGGGAGGAGTCTCGGTAGGAGGAAATCACTCAAAATGGATATGCCAATGACTAATTATGGAGTGTTCAATGAGAGAATAAATAAGGTCTCAATGCTTCAAAGAAGCTAAAAGCTCTCCAAGAAAGACCTAAGAGGAAAGTCTAGACCTAGCATTTTAGAGATAATCGTGGGAGGAGTCCCTCCAAGGTGTTCACTAGGTCAAGGTAACAAGGAAAAAATGGTCTCCTGCGATTTAATCCACCATATACTAACCTCATATGACCCTCAAGAAGGCCACCTTTTCCAAAGAAAACCAACTAGGTTTCTCTTCTAGGGCACGCAAATTTATGGAGAAATAACCATGGGAATTTCACCAAAATTTGAGATCCTCTAGAGGGGACATCAAGGAAGAGTTATATCGAAATAGATTTTGAAAATTCTTCCTCTAAAGAATTTCACTGGATGCCCTAGATAGACGTCCAAGGAAAGAGGGGCCAAACTTTTTGGGAGAAGAAAAGAGATTGAAAAGAGAGGGTGGTCACCAATGTTCTTGGACCAATGCCTATTTTCCTTGGCTATGGAGTCTAAGATGATTTAAGATTTTCCAAAAATGTCCTCAAGGAGGCTAAAGATGGATGCACTAATAACCAAGGTTTAACATTCACCCACCCAAGATCTATGAATTTTCATGTAAGAAAAATTAAATTCATCCACTAGGCACATCCATCTATTTTCATGCAATGAGTAACATATGCAATTGCCAACCAAAATAGCCTTTTACAATGATATTCAATAAAATAGGGCATAATAGCATTAATTAGTTTCAACAATTCCATACATTATACATCATTTCAAAAGAAATTATTCATCAAAGAGCACTTACAAGACGACAATGAGATATATCCAACCACAAATCAAGAAGTAGCTCCAAGAAAGATCGAAATTCTAGCTTCCAAAGATATCGAAATGCATCAAAGAGTCTCCATTTCGTCCAATAGAAAAAGTACAAATGTCTTTTATAAGTGAAATCCAAGTGATGATGATGCTCTCTCACAATGACAGAAAGTTTTATTTATATGAGAGCTTAAGAGGTCGAATTTCCTATTGTAAGCCCCTAACATTATTTTAATGTGCAAAATCAAGGCCTTGGTGATAATCTCCACCAAGTAGCTTCAAAATTATGAATAAACCAACCAATAGTAGGCTAAAACTATGACGTCATGATGAAATGAGGTTGTTGGAAGGCCACCTGGAGTCCTCTAAGTGCCAAGATGAGAGAGGGCTCCATAAATGATGCACAAGGGGATGGCCCCTTAATGTCCATGTAAGTCATCATGTGGTGCTCTAAAGTGGCTTTGGGGCACAAGTACTGGTCTCATAGATCTCCTAGTGAAAGATAAGCCTATAGACTGCTCCAAATGAGGGCTCTAAAGATGGTGCACTCCCTCCCATGTCTCAAAAATGAGACAAACCTCCTTTGCGCCTTAGATCAGCTGCCAAACCATGTGCACACTACGAAGCTAGATGGGGCGATGTTGGTCCAAATGTATCATCTCATGAACAATGTGGAGCAACAAAATGTTAGTTTTTGTAGCATCGAATGTGTTCTAGCCACGAAATTTAGTGGAGAGGCTAGAATACATGAGATCTCCAAAACCCATAAATTGTTTCTGGAAATTCCACCTAGATTAGATTATTAGCCGATTTTTAAATATTTCCTAAGTCTAAACTTAGGGAATATGGTTAATTAATCAAAAATTAATTAATTCAAGGTGCGAATCATCTAGAAACTCACATGGATAGACTCCAAGATGATCCTAGCCATTGATTAAGTTTTAACCTTGGTCGTTAGTGCTCCAACCGTGGATTATAAGAGGAAGTCGATGAGCACTTGGAGAACATACACCAGAAACACTCGGAGAATTCGATTTTCCAAAGAATCAACAGTCAGTTCTCGGAGAGTTCGAGCTTCAATGAGGCAATAGAGATAGTGAGGGGAAGAGATAGTGATCCGAAGGAAGTTTTCCAAATGCAGAGAGGCAGTAGTATTCCCAGTGAGGCAGTGCAGAGGACTAAGCAGTTGCTCAGAGAAGCAGTTCGATTTTGTTGGAGAGAAAATTGTTCTTAGTTCCAGAGGTCGCGCAGAGAGTCCAGAGTGTTGGAGAGGCGATTTCCTCAGCAGAGACAGACATAATGACTTCATCAACGGCAGCTCAGGAGCTTGACATCATAGGGTCTGCGTAGAGCAACGCAGAGGCTGACGCAAAGGGTCAAAGAGGCTAAGTTTTCTAAAGGAAGTTGTGCCGACATTGCTTGTGGAAAAAGGGTAATTCGTTCAAAATAATTTTTCCGAGATTTTCTTACTGTTTGGATTATCAGATTAGGAGTACATACACTATACTCAAATTTTCACTATTGCATAATAATAAAAACCCTCATTATTGGACCAGTTTTCCCAAGTTGGGTTTTTCTGGGTGTCAATTTTTTTAGCATCAAATGTGTTCTAGCCACGAAATTTTGTGGAAAGAGTAGAACACATGAGATATCCAAAACCCAAAAATCGTTTCTGGAAATTCTGTCTGGAAGTGTCTCAATTAGATTACTAACCGATTTTTAAATATTTCCTAAGTCTAAACTTAGGGAATATGGTTAATTAATCAGGATTAATTGAGATAAGGCAAGAATAGTATAGAAACTCACACGGATCGATCAAGAGATAATCCTAGCCATTGATTAAGTTTTAATCTTGGTCGTTGATGCTCCAACAGAGGATTATAAGAGGAGGTTGATGTGGTGATGGAGAATACACTTGCAGAGTTCGATTTCATTGGTAGATCAATTTCCAGAGTAGCAGCAGCCAGTTGCCAAAGAGAGAGCTAGAGAGATCGAAGCAGTGAGAGAGGGGAAGAAACTTTGAGGCTGGAGGAGGCATTCCATATACAACGAGTGCAGTTGCAGAGAGGCAGAAGATCCACAAAGATGCTAACGTTGGGGCAGTGCAATAGTCTCTAGAGGAAAATCAATTTGCTGTGGAGGAGGAACGTTTTCAGTTCCAGAGGCCGCGAAGAAGTCCCAGAGTACCGGAGAAGTATATTTCCAATCAACAGAAGGCAGAACGACTTCATCATAGATCTGTCTGAGGCTAGACATCCAGCCAGCTACGCAGAGCAGTGCAAAGGCTGAAGCAGAGGGTCAGAGGGTCGTATTTCTGAAGGCAAGTCGTGCAAAGAGATTGCCTATGAGGTAAGGAAATTTCCCTCCATATTTCTGCCAGTATTTATCTCTATAGGATTGCCAGTATTTCGGCATCCAGTTGTACTCATATTTTCTCACTGCTGCATAATAATAAAACCCTCAATTGTTGCACCGATTTTCTCGAGTTGGGTTTTTCCGAAGACTTTTGTCCAAAAATAACTGTGTTAATTTTATGTTTGTGTGCTATCATTTCTTCCAGTGTTTATTCTTCCGCAGTTTTATTTGTGTATACTGCAATGTGATTTGTTCAGTATTTGTTGTAGAAAACAACAAATAAATTGTTAAATAAAATTAACAATTAGGAAAATAATTTCTAGTTGCTCCAATAGGATTCCGGTTTAGGAATTTTCACATGGTATCAGAGCGCAATTGATCAGCCGAAGAGCTCATAGGCGAAACAAAGGAATTTCGTTGTTCAGTGTGGGCAGCAGATAGAAATTCCCAAGAGAAACATAGTCACATTGTTAAGAGGTCGAGTTACTTGAGGAGATTCGATTTTTCAGAGGCAAAAAAAATCGAGTTTTCCAGATCAAGGGATTCTAGAGGCAAAGGGAGCAACTCAGTATTTTTGTTGGGCAAATATCTAGCTGGACACAGAGGGTTTTGCAGCAGTTTGCTAGTGCAGAACCTGGGTCGGGTGGAAGAAGAGCACACACTAAGGGAAAATTTTTCTCAGGGTACTTCTAGTCTCAAAAGTTCAAATTTTCAGTTGCAAATCGGCAATAGCAGCTAGCAAAGCCACGCATTCCAGAAGGGAGTGCCAGTAGCAGAGCAACAACCGAGCATAGGGGAAGAGGGAGTTTTCGACATATTTTAGAGATGGCCACTGCTGGGCTTAGAGATCAAGACAGGTTGGATACTACTTCCAACTACGTCATCTAAAAGGCAAGGATCTCCTTCCTTCTAGATGAATTTGGTCTGAAAGCCTACATCGATATGTTGATTTATGGAAGCATCGGATGTGCTCTAGCCTTGTAATTTTGTATACGGGCTAAGACACATGTATTCCATAAAACCCAGAAATGGTTTTGGAAAATTCCACTTAGAGATGATTTAATTAAATTAATTAATCGTTTTTTAATGTTTTCAAGTCTAAACTTAGGGGAACTAATTAATTAAAGGGCATTAATTAAGTCAAGTGTGAATCTTCTAGATAAAGTCATGGATCATCTCCAAGTTAATCTTAGCCCTTGATTATGTTTTAATCTTGCCCGCTGAAGGGTCAACGGAAGAATATAAGGAGGGTGAGGGGCATATGGAAAACACATTGAGACATTTGAGCATTTGAGCATTTTCAAGTTTGTGTGAGGAGACACATCTTTGGATCAGAATCAAATCACTAGGGCAGGGTTTGCTAAGTGATTATGATTCAGTGATCAGATCCAGAGAGGGGCAGAAGCAGAAGCTAATCAGGAGGACCAAGAGTGCATTTCAGAGAGAGGCAGAAGGGACGTAGAGAGAGGCAATGCATTTTTTTGAAGGGGTGACGCAGTTCCTGCAGAGAATCACGCAAAACCAGCACAGTGCCTTCCAGAGTCAGTCCGAAGATAGCTAGAGGCTGGGGTTTCTGAGCCAGGAGGGCCAAAATCCAGTCTTAGATCAGCTAGATTTGTTGCAGAGAAAGGTGACTCAGTTCCTCAAGCTTGCCCACGCAGGCTTATGCAGTTCCAACGTAGGAAATCACGCAGAGGCAGTGAGGGCTTCACCAGCGCTATTTAGATCAACCAAAGACTTGCAGAGTGAAAAATATCTCACAATTATATTTGCTTTCTAGATTTCTCTTAAGGGTTTTCCAAATGTTGGCACCCTAGTTGTACTGAAGATTACGCTGCTGAATAATACAAACCCTCAGATCTGCTGCACCGGTTTTCTAGAGTTAGGTTTTTCCGAGGACTTAGTCGAAAAATCACTGTGTCAAATGTGGTTGTTTTTCATTACATTTTGCTCAGTTTGTTTCAGCACTTAGATTTATTCCGCAGCATTATTTGTGTAGAATGCTTTAGTAATTACTTCGGTAATTCAATATAATGAAATAATTATCAAAATAATAGGAGAAGTAATTCAGATTTGTAGCTGTAGGAATCCAGATCTAGGATTTGTCACATGGTATCAGAGCTTATTCAAGCTGGAGTGCAGGTGAAACAAAAGAGAACCAGCAGATCAACACTGAAGAGTCTGGAATCTGCGAAAGCAAGTAGTGGACCCTCCCAGAAATTACGATGTCTTGGGCAGGAGGGCATTCCAGCGCAGAAAAGACTCCCTCTAAGAGAGTTGACAGAGTGGTAATTTTTTTTTCAGTTGCAGAAGAGGCAGCATAGCTGAAAAACGCAGTTACTGCATAGCAGTAAGAGCTGGTGCATAAGCGTCAGAAAATTTCTAAAAACACAGTTGGGGATATCTTGACCTCAGAGGGTTTCTTACTCAAAGAAACTCACCTTTTCTCGCGCAACAGCAGAATCAGTGACTTACTCCTCAAGGAGTGTGTAAGTCTAGCTGAGCAGAGGGTTAGAGGAAGATTTCGACAAGTCGAGGAGATGGCCAGCAATGGACTGCGTGACCAAGATAGATTGGAGGATGCCTCCAACTATGTTATTTGGAAATCAAGGATAGAGTTTCTCCTTGATGAGCATGATCTAAAAGCCCTCATAGACAGTGCATGTGCAAAACCCTTGGATGCAGCACATCTGGGACAATTCAAGAAGAATATGGCAAGAGCCAAGCGATTCATCCTAGATGGTGTGAAGGATCATATAGTACCCCACATAGCAGCAAAGACCACTGCTAGAGAGATGTGGGTAGGGCTGGAAAAGCTATACCAAGGATCTTCCAAGCAGCAGAAGATGTACCTTGAAGAGAAGATGCGTAATACCAGGATGAAGAAGGAAGAGTGTTTTGACTCCTTGTCTCGTATTCAGGAAAACTGAGATCAACTGTCAGCAGTAGGATCTGCTCCTAGAGACTCAGAGCTAGTAAGGCTCACTCTGAACTATGTTTCAGAGGACTATCAGGTCTTTGTCCAAAGTATTCAGAGCAGAGAAAGACTTCCAGGATGGGAAGCGATGTGGGCAGCATTACAGCAAGTAGAGTTGAGGAGAGATCTCCTCAAATCCATTTGGAGGATGGCAGCAACGGTTCAAAGGTCAAGAAGGAGGAAGAAGATAACATTGCCCTTACATCAAAGGGGCAACAAAAGCAGAAGAAGAAAGATATGTCTAAGATAAAATTCTTCCGGTGTGGGGAAAGGGGAAATTATGCCACAGAGTGTCCTCTTAAGAAAATGGATAAAGAGGAGAAGGAAGATCCTCAAGTAGGAGCTGCCAAGACTGAGTCAGAAAAAGATTGTGCTATGTTAGCTCATATTCCGAAAGGAGAAAAGTGGGCTGACTTGGATTTGTAAATCCAAAATCTACAAAAGGCGGGATCCTTGAGTATTTCCGAATTCTTGGATCACATGTGAGCTACGACAACCTAAAGACAGTAGCAGGATGGACAGTTGCAGCAGAGGATGATGATATGATGAAGTGACTAGCAGTACTAGATCCTGATTAGCGCAGAGAGGGAGCAACAGCATCAGCAGTTGAGCAGTAGCAGCGCAGTGCACATTGGTGCAGCGCAACGCATTGCAGGCTCACTCAGTGCAAAGTAGCAACAACGCAATATTTTTAGTGAGTTAGTGCAGAAGTTAGCAGTAGTCAATCTTATTTTTCAGTTGCAGATCTACTTGTCCAATTTCGGATGTTTTTCTGAAGCAGCAGTAGTTGAGCAGCAGCAACAACATATGAGCAGCAACAGCGCAGTGCAGAGTAGTGCTCACGCAGTGCAGAGTAGTACTCACGCAATGCAGCAGCATGGTGGCATAATTTAGAGGGAGTTGCAGTACAGTGGCAGATGGCAGCAGTATGCAGAGTCAGCCGTAGTACAGATGCAACATTTTTCTTGTGCAGTGTTGGCGAGCAACATCAACAACAAAGCAGCAGATGTTCCAGAAGTCAAAGTAACACATTGAGTTGTTTTGATAGAGCACTTTACTCACTAAGAGGGAATGTTGATTTATGGTAGCATCGGATGTGCTCTAGCCTTGTAATTTTGTATACATGCTCAAACACATGTATTCCATAAAACCCAGAAATGGTTTTGAAAAATTCCACTTAGAGATGATTTAATTAAATTAATTAATCATTTTTTAATGTTTTCCTAAGTCTAAACTTAAGGAAACTGATTAATTAAAAGGTATTAATTAAGTCAAGTGTGAATCTTCTAGATAAAGTCATGGATCACCTCCAAGTTAATCTTAGCCCTTGATTATTTTTTAATCTTGGTCGTTGAAAGGTCAACGGAGTAATATAAGAAGGAGGGTGAGGGGCCTATGGAAAACACATTGAGACACTTGAGCATTTGAGCATTTTCGAGTTTGTGTGAGGAGACACAGCTTTTGATCAGAATCAAATCACTAAGGCAGGGTTTTCTAAGTGATTAAGATTCAGTGATCAAATCCAGAGAGGGGCAGAAGCAGACGCTGGTCAGGAGGACCAGGAGTGCATTTCAGAGAGAGGCAGAAGTAACGCAGAGGGAGGCAGCACAGTTTTCTGAAGGGGTGACACAGTGCCTGCAGAGAATCATGTAGAACCAACGCAGTGTCGTCCAGAGTCAGTCCGAAGATAGCTAGAGGCTGGGGTTTCTAAGCTAGGAGGGCCAAAATCCAGTCTTAGATCAGTTAGAGAAAGGTGATGCAGTTCTTCAAGCTTTCCCACGTAGGATTACGATGTTCCAGCGTAGACAATCACACAGAGGTAGTGAGGGCTTCACCAGCGATGTTTTAGATCAACCAGAGACTTCCAGAGTCAGGTATATCTCACAATTATATTTGTTGTCTAGATTTCTCTGAAGGGTTTGCCAGATGTTGGCACCCTAGTTGTACTCAAGATTTTGCTGCTTAATAATACAAACCCTCAGATCTGCTACACCGGTTTTCCCGAGTTGGGTTTTTCCGGGGACTTGGTCCAAAAATAATTGTGTCAAATGTGGTTGTTTTTCATTACATTTTGTTCAATTTGTTTCAGCACTTAGATTTATTCCGCAACATTATTTGTGTAGACTGCTTCAGTAATTACTTCGGTATTTCAATGTAATGAAATAATTATCAAAATAATAGGAGAAGTAATTCATATTTGTAGTAGTAGGAATCCAGATCTAGGATTTCTCACACGATAATGTGGTGGCGATTCCCACAGATGCAGATCAGGTGAAGGAGTACAAAAAGGATATGGCACGGGTGAAGCGGTTAATCCTAGATGGAGTCCGGGTTCATGTAGTCTCGCATATAGCTAGAAATGATACTTCCAAGCAGATGTGGGATGCTCTCGCCACGTTGTATCAGGGTAATTCCGAGCAGCAAAAGGTGTACCTCAAGGAGAAGCTGAGATGCATCCAAATGTAGAAAGGGGAAGGTATAGACCCCTTCCTTACCAGAATTCAGGAGGTCCGAGACCAGTTGTCAGTTGTTGGGGCAGCACCTCAACCCACAGAGCTAGTGTGATTAGCTCTCAACAACATTTCTGAGGAGTGGCAGGTTTTTTTCCAAAGCATATTAGGCAGAGACACGCTACCAGGATGGGATAGGATGTGGGTTGATTTCCAGTAGGACGAGTTGAGACGAGCTCTTTTGAAGAGCTCCATTAGTAGCAACATCAACGGGCAGAAGAGGGTAAAGGAGGAGGAGAATGTGGCCCTCGCATCAAAGGGTCCCAGTCAGGGACAGGGGGGCAGAGGAAGAAGAAGAAGGACCTATCAAAGGTCAAGTGCTTTAGATGTGGTGGGCTCAGTCACTACAGTACCAGTGTCCTCTCAGGACGCAGGACAAGGAGGAGAAGTAGGACCAGCAGGAAGCTTATGCATAGATCGATAGGATTTTCTCCACGCTGGAGACTTTGCTATGTTCATCGATATACCTCCAGGAGTGAGGTGAGGTGACTTGGTATTGTAGCCCCAGAGAGCTACAGATGGGCAGGGTCCTTGAGGAGTCCACCTCATGAATCAATACCTTGCTACAAGGGCCCACAAGTATTTAGTAATATGATGGACTAATGGCAGTTGATGCAGTCAGATGCCATAGTGAGTTACAGAGACTAGTAGCAGTAAAACGTTGGAGAGTGCAATGCAGAGTTGGCAGTAGTGTAGATGGCACAGTGCAGAGTGAGCAGCAGCGCAAATTCCTCAGTGACAGTGCAGATGCTAGTAGCAGTCAGAGACTCGGGTGACAGATGCATCATACTGAATACAGTTGGTTCAGTTTTGGATGTTTTTTAGTTGCAGATGTTGCAGTAGCAGCAACAACAAAGTTGCAGTGTTGGCAGCAATTCCGCAGGGTCAACAACAACACAAATGCAATGCATATTAGAGTTGTGCAGTGGTTGGTGGGTAACAGTAGCCAGATATCAGCAGTGTGACAGGAGATGATGCAGAGACAGGGTGTTGTGGCAGCGGGTGCAACACTAGAACACATTCCTTGCTAAGAGGGAGTGTTAGTTTTTGTAGCATAGGATCTATTCTAGCCATGAAATTTTGTGGAGAGGCTACAATACATGAGATCTCCAGAACCCATAAATCATTTATGGAAATTCTGCCTAGAAGTGTCTCAATTAGATGATTGATCTAGAGATGATTGATCATCTAATTGATCCAGAGATGATCCTATTCATTGATTAAGTTTTAATCCTTGTCATTGGTGCTCCAACAGAGGATTATAAGAGGAGGTCGATGTGGTGGTGGAAAATTCACTTCCAGAGTTCGATTTCATTGGCAAATCGATTTCCAAAGTAGCAGCAACAAGTTGTCGGAGAGAGGCTAGAGAGATCGAAGAAGTGAGAGAGGGGAAAAGACAGTGAGGCTCGAGAAGGAATTTGTAATATCCTGGATGGGATATTTTAACTAAAAATGTAGAAAAATACTGAACTCCACATTATGTCGTAAAATCAACATTTACTCAACAGAAGATTGCCATGTAAAATAAAAAGACATGAAACACTACAATCCGATACGACATAGAATAAGAAGAATCTCAGCTTTTATTATAAATAACAATGAGGGTTACATATAGATCTGAACCAAAAAGAGCTGAGATGGAAAACTGGTCACCAAGATAATCTGTTGCACTACTACACTGCGATGACCTCCAAAACTGAACTGTTGCACTCTTCCTCCGACAAGAGCTACCACTAAAGCCACTGAAGCACCTGTTGAAGATCTGAATGATCCTCACTCCAATATCTCTGAAGCTTTGCGAAACGTTTGAATGAAGTCTCCTCAAAGAGAGTTGGGTTTTCGTCCAACACTCACAAATCACCCGAGGGTTTCCGTCCTGGGGCTACCGCTGAAGTAGAGAACCACGTCTCAAACCTCTCACACAAGAAAATGATATGATCCCAAAGATATCTCTCAATGGCCTCCTCCCTTTATTTTATAGATCTCTTAGAGCCTTCTAGAGAATTATTTTATTATTATTTTATTCATGGAGCACTTTTCCCTCTTATTAAAATATTCCTTTTTAATGCAGAAAAGAGTAAATCGGCTACCACGTCTCCTCCAGTCACTGAAACTCATGTCCAACTGTCCCATCATGGAGGTATCCTCGTCCCAGTTCTAATGAGCTATTACACTAAGGTGTTCTGTCATGTATTCCTCCCGGAATGCCACCGTGAGCGTAATTAGCTGAGTTAAGCCCATAAATAACTCAAATTTCCGAAAGTTGTCGGAATGCACCGGAACGAAAGCCAAACTGCTCGGATGATGGAATATATCAAGCGAATGCCACTCGACCACATAGAAACTCCTCAAAACTCCCCTGGGCCCGCTGATAACACCAACCTGTACCTGTGACCGATTTGCTCCTAACTCTGGAAGTCCATCCTAGCCCTGTCATAGGTGACACCAAAGAAGGGAATATTACAGACCTTCCGCCCCAAGGTTGTTTTCCCTCAAGAAATCGAAATATGTGAGCCACTATGTTGGCCCGCCGCAACTGAGACCCAATGCCCAGATCCCATACAAACCTCTGGGTGCTGCTATGCACCTGTGTCAAACCACTCGGAATAGACCCCTCAATGTCGGGATCCCAAACCGATCTCTCACTATACCAGTCAACAAACAATCCTCCCGAATCCCCACGCCACGATGGCCAATAATCGACCAAGTCCCACAGCTCGGACTGCGCACTGCCTCTGGCTATAACTAATGCTCTAAGAGGTGAAGACCACGTCTCCTGCGACGTTGTATCTATGACGGTGTAAGCTGCCCCACAAACTATGTACCAACTCATCACCTCTCTCCAATCCAACCCCGGACTAAATCCAATGTTGATCCTGCTCTCCTGAAACCGGGATGGGATGCTAAAGAAATGACGATCTGTGCCCCACTGCCAACTGGAATCTGTATCATCTATCATGTCTAAGGGCCCTTGCTCGGCTGTGCTCCCTACGAAGAATATCGTACCATCAAGAGGGTACCAACTCATGATCTCCCACCAATCCATCCTGGAAGAAGAATCCAATGTAGCAACAACTGCATATGGAACATGCCTGGAGTGTTGTCGCCAGCCCGTAATCAACTCACACTGCTCTGCTCTATCTACCAACGAAAGCTGCCTGTAGAAGAAAGCCCCTCTCTCTATAATGGGCCAAAGTGGGAAAGATATGTTGCAAGCCCCATCGATGTACTCCTGGAGAGTGCTACTCACTGAAAGTACTACAGCTCAGCCAACTGCATGTACATCTATCTGCACCTCGTCAATGTGTCAGCCCAAAGAAGGATGCTCCACCATCTCCAACAGCTCATCCCTCTCATCGGGGATGTAATGCTCCTGTTGTCCCCTAGCCCCTTGCAGAACTATCCCATCAACCTCCAACATCTCTAGAGGATATGGATCTGCAACTGCTGTCACCGTGCTCAGTGTCTGTGCATCTGACTGCTCCTCCTTAGTGGTTGACCACAAGGTTAGCCGCATATCCATCATAGACTCAATGTGAACCTCCATCTGGCTCCCCCTCAAAGGACTGTCATGCATGATGTGCATAGTATCCTCCTCTGCTGACTCAGGCTCCATCACATGCTTCTCTGGCTGAATCGTCAAGAGTGACTCATCACCCAGAGTATCCCGTAGAGTCCCCTAACTGCTCACTCTGCATACTGGAATACAGCTCCGGCCTACTGTCATCATCTTTGCATGACTTCTCTCGCTCCCCGGAAGCATCATCATCTGATCCCATGGACTCATATGGAAAAGAATCCTCATCCTGGCATACAGAAGGAATGTCAACCTGCTCTACCTCTGCCACCTCATCTGCAACTCTCAAACATGAGTGATCAGGCCCCATGGTCCTTTGCAAATGAAGCAAAGTCCCTTCCTCCTCAGTTCATTTCTGTTGCATGATCCACCAAACTGGAACAACTCCTCCCTGGTCAACTGTCTCCTGAAAAGCTCGATGTTCTGCTCAACCAGCCCTTGGGCTAGTTCATAAGCAGCAGGTGAGACCAACTGCTATCTCCTCCAAATGCTCAACAACCTAGTCTGCAGTTCCCGGCAAATGGCATCACAGTCTCCCATACATGACGACAGGATGGACTGCATGTGAGCTATGGCTATGTCAGAATGATGTCTCCTAATGCTGAAGAAGCATTGGAACATCTGCAGAATCAAACCATTACACTCAAGATCGATCATGACCTCATAAGTCCAGGTCATGGACATGGCTTCTAAGACCTTAAGCTTTCTCCCAAATGTAGAGCCTGCGCAGTTGTATAAATCCTGAAAGGTTCCTACTATTAGTCTGAAAATTCTTTTCATAATATCATCATTGTAGGGAGGGAAGGGTGTTGTTATCCTCAAAATATTACTAAAACAAGAGGTAGCTATAAGCTTGACTCTCTCACTTGGATGTTCCAAGAATCTAGCTTGTACCAATGCAAACATAGATGGCTCCAAAGCCCAATTTAAACTCCAATAAGATTGCTCTACCTTTGAAAGGTAGGATTCCAGTTTCTCTAACATGGGAAAGTCATTTTCTGATCTTCCATTCTTTAAGTCCATCCCAAGTGCATAAAGCCAATTTCCCACTTCTTCCTCCATTTGTAAATTCCTCGGATGCCTTTGTTGGAGCAAATTATGTACCTTCTTGGACAAGGATCTGCTATTCTGTTTTGTTTTTTGGTCTTCTGATGCATGGTGGTTCAAGGAACCAACTTTTATTCTTCTCAGGCTGTTTAGGAATCCCTTCATGGTTCAACCAAGGATATAATCACTATTTTTCTGAGTTATTAATTTTCCCTTCCAGTCAAGAGTTTAATCAAACCTTTCATATGCATGCTGCTGTATGTATGAGCTATACAAAATTTCTCCTTGAAAGAAATATTACAGGGGAGATTTCAACCATTAATGAGGCTTCAAAATGGGGTAATCTTCCTAAACTCAGAGACAAATTTATTCTAACTGATGATAGTATTTCTGAGGAAAGATAACAGTATGGCATACAGTAAAGTATAGAAATTTTGAATCTGGTTATGTAGTCTATGGAGAACCCATCAACTAGAGAGTGCATACTAGCAGCAGTAAATAAATAAGCCCATCTCCTATTTGAGGACAACACGAACAATTAGGATTTCGGACTTGGTTTCCAATCAGAAATTCTTTTGGCTTGGCACGCTCAGCACACAGTGATAACCCATGGCTCTGTTTCGTGGCTCTGTCCCGTCCAGGAAAATTGACTTATCCATACCCGGAGAAGACCCACTGCAAATAAATGAGCTCAGTGAAAGAGTAACAATGATTACGGTCTCTTAACTAAGGCAACTAGGAAAGCCTTCCGATTGACAATGCATTTTCTCCGCTGTTCTCCCCACTAGAAGGAATCGGTCTTTAAAGACATTGATATAGCAAATTTGTTTTTCATAGGAGCATGCTCCTCACACGCTGAATACGTCCCCAACACTCGACAGTGATTATGCTTGCTGGTGCATGCAATTAAACTTCCAAAACCTGCGGCCCTTAGTCCAATTAACTCGCTGTGTATTACCTTCTTGGCAGTGGAAGATTATACTCCCATAGCGTTCCTCAACACACGTAGTCGGCTTCCAAAAATAAAAAGGAATTCCACTCTTTGGTCTTGGGGATCACGCCAGACCCCTATAATGTGCCAAACGACTTTCCCCTCGAATTTCCTAGAACCAACCCCACGGAATTTGCGTGCATTGTCAGCCAATCAACGATTGGACAAATTTGTCAGCATCATACTTTAATGGCGTCTTCTTTTCTGAGAATGCTCAACCACCATTATTCCCCTTTCGAATTTTAAAGCCACCGTTCACATGCTGGCTATGAACAATCCATCCTCAATCGCTCACCAGAGCAATAGACTGGTGATTCGACTTCAGTTTATGCATTGACTGTGGCAGCTCCAACAATTTAATATTGGCCATTCCGACGCTTGAATTCGTTCCCACAACAATCACAATGGCTCGAAAAAACAACTCGATACTTTGTTGTTGTGTCCCTTATATGACTGTGGTAGGTGGTGCCTTAGCCACACGAAATGTTGTAACCCAATAGAACTCAACTAGTAATGAAAATGATGCCCTCGACTTCGGCCTTCTGGAACAACGATACTTCACAATGTTTAACGCTGGCTCATTCTACTCGATGCACGGCCATGGGATACGACTCAGTCACCCTCCTGCGACCAAGAATCAGTCCTTCAATTTCTACACGCCAACCCTCATGGCTCGAAACTCCCGCTTACAGCGTTCAAAATTTCAGAAAATTTTCGGCTTTTAGTTTTGGCCATGCGGATCCCACCTTGAATTTGTATACGACTTCTGCAATAGAATTATTAGACAGACAACTGCTGGGACTTGAGGAAATTACGCTCGGTTTCAAGCGTTCTTCAATACACGTCGGCACAGTCTTGGGTCAATTTTTGGCCCTTGAGATTTTATCGATTCTGATACACTTTATGATACGCCTTATTCTCCGACGTCAAATTTATCCAATCACTATTATGTCTGCAACAATTTTGATAGAAATTTTGCAGTACATTCACTAGGAAAGATTTGTCGAGCCCTTTTTTTTCTTTTTTTCTTTTTATTTTGCTGCACGAATCGAGTTTTGACCTTTCCAGAGAACCTTCCAATAATAATCACTGCAACTGAGAAACCCGCAAGCTGAGCCAAGATTTGGCTCAATACCACTGTAATATCTCGGATGGGATATTTTAACTAAAAATGCAAAAAAATACTGAACTCCACATTATGCCGTAAAATCAACATTTACTCAACAGAAGATTGCCACGTAAAATAAAAAGACATGAAACACTGCAATCCAATACGACATAGAATAAGAAGAATCTCAGCTTTTATTATAAATAACAATGAGGGTTACATATAGATCTGACGCAAAAAGAGCTGAGATGGAAAACTGGTCACCAAGATAATCTGTTGCACTGCTACACTGCGATGACCTCCAAAACTAAACTGTTGCACTCTCCCTCCGGCAACAGCTACCACTGAATCCACTGAAGCACCTATTGAAGATCTGAATGATCCTCACTCCAATATCTCTGAAGCTCTGCGAAACTTCTGAATGAAGTCTCCTCAAAGAGAGTTGGGTGTTCGTCCAACACTCACAAATCACCCGAGGGTTTCCGTCCTGGGGCTACGGCTGAAGTAGAGAACTACGTCTCAAACCTCACACAAGAAAATGATATGATCCCAAAGATATCCCTCAATGGCCTCCTCCCTTTATTTTATAGATCTCTTGAAGCCTTCTAGAGCATTATTTTATTATTATTTTATTCATGGAGCACTTTTCCCTCTTATTAAAATATTCCTTTTTAATGCAGAAAAGAGTAAATCGGCTACCACGTCTCCTTCGGTCACTGAAACTCATGTCCAGCTGTCCCATCATGGAGGTATCCTCCTCCCAGTTCTAATGAGCTATTACACTAAGGTGTTTTGTCATGTATTCCTCCCGAAATGCCACCATAAGCGTAATTAGCTGAGTTAAGCCCATAAATAACTCAAATTTTCGAAAATTGTTGGAATGCACCGGAACGAAAGCCAAACTGCATGGATGATGGAAGATATCAAGCGAATGCCATCTGACCACATAGAAACTCCTCAAAATTCCTCCAAAAAGCCCCTGGGCCCGCTGATGACACCAACCTGTACCTGTGACTGGTTTTCACTTAACTCTGGAAGTCCATCCTAACCCTGTCATAGGTGACACCAAAAAAGGGAATATTACAGCATTCCAAATCCAGCGAGTGCATTTGCAGAGACGCAGAAGAGCCATAGAGAGGCTGACGTTGGGGCAGCACAGTAGTCTCTAGAGGCAGATTGATTTGCTGTGGAAGAAAAACATTTTCAGTTCCAGAGACCAGGAAGGAGTCCCAAAGCACAGGAGAAGCATCTTGTTGGACATTGGATAAACCAACGCTCCTTGTGTGTTTCGTGACATGGACTAACCACCTGTCGTGGATCCTTATCTCTGGCGATGTGATTGTTGACTAACACCTGCGGGTTTTGGTCTAACGACAATCATGATTCCCAACAAGTGGTATCAGAGCGTAGGTCACGAGTTCGATACACACTCAGCTCGCGCTGGGGGGGAGATTGTTGGACATTGGATAAACCAACGCTCCCGATGTGTTTCGTGACATGAACTAACGACCTCTCGTGGATCCTTATCTCTGGTGATGCGATCGTTGACTAACACCTGCGGGTTTTGTTCTAACGGCAATCGTGATTCCCAACACATTTTTCCAGTCAACAGAAGGCAAAACAACTTCATCAGAGATCAGTCTGAGGCTAGACATCTAGCCAGCTATGCAGAGCAGCGAAGATGCTGACGTCGAGGGTAATAGGGCCATATTTCTGAAGGTAAATCGTGCCGAGAGATTGCCTATGGGGTGAGGAAAATTCCTCTCCAGATTTCTGCCAATATTTTTCTCTGTAGGATTGTCAGTATTTTAGCATCCAGTTGCACTCATATTTTCTCACTACTGCATAATAATAAAATCCTCGGTTGTTGCACCGGTTTTCCCCAGTTGGGTTTTTCCGGGGACTTTTGTCCAAAAATAACTGTGCTAATTTTATGTGTATGTGTGCTAGCATTTCTTCCAACATTTATTCTTCCACAGTTTTATTTATGTAGATTGCAGTGTGATTTATTTAGTGTTTGCTGTAGAAAACAACAAATAAATTGTTAAATAAAATTAACAATTAGGAGAATAATTTTCAGTTGTTGCAATAGGATTCCGATTTAGGAATTTTCACACCATGGACATTTGTCCAAACATAACGGTGTCATTTTGTGTGTGTGTGTGCTAGTATTTTATCACATTCCAACACTATTATTTCCGCAGTTTATTCATGAAAATCCAATGTGAATTATTTGATATTTTCCATATCAACTGCAAATAAATTGTTAAATAAAATTAACAATTAGGAAAATAATTTCCAATTGCTGTGATAGATGAAATTTTCACATGGTATCAAAGCGTGAGTGATCAGCAGGGAAACTCATAAGCGAAGAGGAAGATTACGCTACTCAGAGGGAGCAGCAAGCCAAAATTTTCAGAGACAACGCAGGTCATTAACAGGCAAGCCGAATTGTTGGGGCAGCAATTCTATTTTCAGTTGCAAGTTGGCAGAAAAGTCGAATAGCCCGAGATAGTGATTCCAAGAGTTAGAGGGAACAACTGCAGCTCAGATTTTCGCTGAGCAGAATTTTGGTTGGACGCAAAGGGTTTTGCAACAGTTTAGTAGTAGCGAAAGTTGAAACCAACGTCGGGTGGAAGAGAAAAGTACATGCATAGAGGGATAATTCTCTCAAAGGGTTTCTAGCCAAAAAATTTGATTTTCCCAATTGCAGAATGGCGGTAACAGCTAGCAGAACAACGCATTCCAAGAGGGAGTGTGAGCAGCAGAGCAACGGTCAAGCAGAGGAAAAGGGAGTTTCTAGATCAGATTTGAGATGGCCACAGCAGGGCTTAGAGATCAGGATAGGTTGGATGGATTATCCAACTATGCCATCTGGAAGGCTAGGATGTCCTTCCTTCTAGATGAATATGGCTTGAAAGCCTACATTGATAATGTGGCAGCAGTTCCTCAAGATGCGCATTAGCTGAAGGAATATGGGAAGGAGATGGCGCAGATGAAGAGGTTAATCCTGGATGGAGTCTGAGACCATATTGTCTCACATATAGCGGCCAAGGGAATGACCAAAGAGATGTGGGATGCTCTCTCCACGCTATACCATGGTACTTCCGAGCAGCGGAAAAGGTTCCTAGAGGAGAAGCTGAGATGCATTAGGATGCAAAAGGGGGAAGGCATAGATCCCTTCCTCAACAAGATTCAGGAGGTTCGAGACCAGCTTGCAGCTCTTGGGGCAACGACTCAACCTTCAAAGCTAGTGTTATTGGCACACAACATCGTCTTAGAGGATCGGCAGGTCTTCGTCCAAAGTATATTGGGCAGAGACACGCTACCAGGATGGGACAAAATGTGGGTCGATTTGCAGCAGGAGGAATTGAGACGAGCTCTTTTGAAGAGCTCCATCAAAGGTAGAAGTAGCAGCAGAGAATGTGGCCTTCGCATTAAAGGTTCCCATTCAGGGACAGGGGGAGCAAAAGAAGAAGAAGAAGGACCTATCCAAGGTCAAGTGCTTCAAGTGTGGCGAGTTTGGCCACTACAATACCTAGTGTCCTCTTAGATAGAAGGACAAGCAGGAGAAGTAGGACCAGGAAACAACACATGCTGAGATAGATAGGCTATCCTCCAGGTTGGAGGAAGACTTCGCGATGATTGCCCACATACCTCCAGGAGTGAGGTGGGGTGACTTGGAGTTGTAGCCCTCAAGAGCGACAAATTTGGGCAGGGTCCATGAGGAATCCACCTCATGGATCGTTACCTGGCTACGGGGCTCACAATTTTTAGTAGCAGGATGTATCGGTGGCCGTTGATGCAGTCAGAACCAAAGTGACAATTGCAGACTAGTAGTAGTCAGATGCTGGGGAGCATAGTGCAGAGTTGGCAGCAGTGCAAGTGGCATAGTGCAGAGTCACCAACAGCGCAGAGTCTTCAGTGGACAGAGAAGTAGCTAGTAACAGCCAGAGACTCGAGTGATAGATGCATCATATTGAACACATTTGATTCGGTATTTTGGATGTTTTTCAGTTGCAGCAGCAACAGAGTTGTAGTGCAGATGCAGTGTTGGAAGCAGTCCAACAGGGTCAACAGCAACACAGATGCAACATCAGAGTTGTGCAATGGTTAGTGGGAAGTGACAAGCAATCATAGTATCCAGACATCAACAGCGTGACAAGAGGTGATACAGGGACAGGGTATTGTGGCTGGGTGTGCAATTCACTACAACACATTCCTCGCTAAGAGGGAGTGTTAGTTTTTGTATCATCGGATGTGTTCTAGCCACGAAATTTGGTGGAGAAGCTAGAATTCATGATATCTCCAAAACCCAGAAATCATTTCTCGAAATTCCACCAAGATATGGCTTAATTAGATTATTAGCCAAGTTTTAAATATTTCCTAAGTCTAAACTTAGGGAATATGGCTAATTAATCAAAATTAATTATGTCAAGGTGCGAATCATCTAGAAACTTACATGGATCGACTCCAAGATTATCCTAGTCATTGATTAAGTTTTAATCTTGGTCGTTGGTGCTCCAACAGTGGATTATAAAAGGAATTTGATGGGCACTTGGAGAACATACACCAGAAACACTTAGAGAATTCGATTTTCCAAAGTAGCAATAGACATTTGTCGGAGAGTTCAAGCTTCAGTGAGGTAGTAGAGATAGTGAGGGGCAGGGATAGTGATCCAGAGGAATATTTCTAGATCCGAAGAGCCAGCAGCTATGAAAATTCATGTTACCCGGAATCCTATTGCAGCAATTGATGGAAAGTCTTCTATTTGATATTTACTTAACAAATTTAGTTATTGTGTTCCACAAGCAAATATAAAAATCCATTCACTACACCCTACATAATCAAACTGTGGAAGAAATACAAGTGCAGAAACAAATCTGAACACACATAGATCACACAACCATTCGACACAATATTTTTGGACTAATGTCCCCGCAAAAACCCAAGGCGGGAAAACCGGTGCAGCAGATTTAAGGTTTATGTTATTATGCAGTAAATTCTGAGTACAAATCTAGGATTGACGAGACTATCAAATCATACAAAAAAACTGACAGAAGAGATATCGTGAGATAGACCTCACACCTCCACGGGAAACTGGCACTAATCTGCACCAAGGCTGGTCTACCCTCCGTTGCCTTTGCGTAGTCACTGTGTCATAACTGTGGCTACCCTCTTCCTCTGCGCTGAACTCACTACTGGCTGGAAACTGAATCCTACTGGTCCTCCGGAAATTTTCTTTGGGATCTGACTCTGGCTCTACGATGTCTCCTCAGCAAGAAAACGTCTTTCCCTCTAGCTCTGCGCGGTCTCCTTAGCAGAAAACATCTTTCCCTCTAGCTTTGCGCAATGACTGGGTTGGCACTGCGTCACTAGCTCTGTGGCTCTCTCTATCTCTGCTGCTGTGTACTCTCCGGCTCAAGAAATCTTCCAACCGGATCTATTGCCCCTCGCTGCAATCAAGAATCCCTTAGATCTTATTTTATTCCAAGCACTATTGCATCAGAAAAATTCGATCTCTAGATCCTCTGTGTCTCCAAATGTGTCATTTCCAGATGACCCTTCAATTCATTCTTATAATCTTCTCGTTAAGACTTCAACGACCCAGATTAGATCTCTAGTCAACAGCTAAGATTTACTTTTGACTTGATCCATTTATTCTAGATCGTTCTCACTCATATTCTATTAATACACTTTAATTATTTTATTTTCCTAAGTTTAGACTCAGGGTCCCTTTGAAAATAATTAATTAGTTCTATAAAATACAATCCGAGTGGAATTTCACCAAACGATTATGGGTTACTAAGCCTCTCCACAAAATTTGAGACTTAGAGCATATCCTATGCTACCCAAAATCAACACTCCCTCTTAGCGAGGAATGCTGCATACTTTTCTAGATCCTGAAGCTTCTCCATCTGTTCTACTAATGTCTAACACTGTTTCCCATCAACTATGCGCAAACGATGCATTTGTACTACTGCTGACACTGCCACTGTCAATACTATTGAGATTTTGTGTATTTGGAATAGCATCAGTTATGCTCTAGCTCCCAAATTTTGAGAAAGGACTAGAGTACACTTGATCTGCAAGACCCATAAATGGATTTGGGAAATTTCATCTGGTTTAGGAGATATTAAATTAATTAATTATTTTAATGTATTTCCTAAGTTAAAACTTAGGGAACTTAAATAATTAAAGTCAATTTAATTAAACATGTGAAGAAATTGTCTTAAGTCACACGGATCAAGCTTTCTTTTAATCTTAGCCATTAATTCAAGATCTGATCATGGCCGTTGGTTTCCCAATGAGAAAAGTATAAAGGAAAGGCTTGGGGTCATTTGTAAAGATACACAAAGGCAGAGCACTGAAGCTAAGCTGAGATTCTAGGGCGGGTTTGCTAAGAATTCTCAGAAGTGTTTCAGTTGTAGAGAGGGGAATTTAGGCCAAGGGGATGATCTGATCCCAGGGTCTAGAATCAACAACAGGCAGAGATCAGCTCAGAGAGGTAGCGCAGAGAAGCAGGAGATCAACAGCAGGAAGGGCAGCAACTGTGCTACGCAGGGGTTACGCAGTCCCTCAAGGACAACGTGATTTTCTGTTGGAAGCCCTCAGGGGTTACACAGAGACCCTAAGGGGTAGCGTAAGGACTGCGTCACCCAGTCTGGGGTAACGCAGCCCGTTCCGGAGCAGCACTGAGGGACACATAGGTTTCAGAGGCTGACGCAAAGGCTTTCCGAGACAACGCTAGGGTTTCTAGGCCCTAATCTTGGCTGAGTTCTGTAAATCCCATTTGAGGGTGTGGATCAGTCACTACTTTGGCCTTAGAACAACCAGTGAGCTGTAGATCTATTATTTCTTTGTCGGGTTTTCCAGATCTGAAACCCAGATTTGTTGTATTCAGAAAATTCTTAATAATAAAACCCTCCAACATCCAGAAGACCAGTTTTCCCGCATTGGGTTTTTTCTGGGGACTATTTGTACAAAAAATATCTGTCACTTTGTCTATGTGTGCATGTACTTGTTCTAGATCTGAATTGGTGAAGATCTGTTATGTGTTTTGCTTCAATTTTAACTTGAATTTATTCAGTGAATAACTTATCTAAGTAGGAGGAGCATAACCAGATTAACAATAAAGATTTCTGCATAAGTGTAGATTTAGAAATTTTCACATGGTATCAGAGCAATTGCAGATCTAAAATGGTCACCAGCAAGAAACTGAAGATTCTAGCTACAGAAAGCAGCTGGAAAAGCAGCAGAAACACAGATCTGAAGGGACAACGCAGTTTTCAGAGGCAGATTCACACAAAGGGAAGGGTAACGCAGTCTAATGTTGTCTCCTAGCAAGCCCACGCAATTACTGTGCAGAGGCAACTCAGAAACAACGTTGAATTAGTCTGAAGCCAACCAATGTGATGCAAATCTGAATCTGTCAGATCCAAAAAAGACTGAAGATTAGCTACAGAAATTCAAAAGGTGCTGGTGGGGTTAAAACTCTGAAGTTTTCAGATTTTTAGCCTAAGCACAAGTGACAGAGTGGGAAGAGATCAACTTCTCAGAGAGTTTCTAACCAAAGAAACTTGCAGTTTGATCAGAGGATCAAAGAGAGTTGAACCATTGTTGATTTGACAGATTTCCAATGAGGGAAATCAGTTGTTAGAAGGAGCGAAAGGTGCCTCTTTTGCCAAGAGCCTTAGATCCAATTCTCTAGCAAAGAGAAAGGGAAGTTCCGACACATTTATGAGCAGATGGCTCCTCATGGACTACGTGATCAGGACAGGCTGGATGGCCTCTCCAACTTTTCAGTTTGGAAGGCAAGGATCCTGATAGTCCTTGAGGCATATAATCTTAGAGACCATGCATAGCAAACTCTGGCCACATCGACCAATCCGGATCTCCTTCAAAAGCATAAGGAAGTTGCTGGGCATGCCAAGCGGTTGATCATGGGTGGAATTAAGGGCCATATTGTACCACACTTAGCTGAGAAGAAGACAACGAATGAGATGTGGAAGGCCTTAATCTCCCTATATGAGGGAAAATCTGCCCAAAGGAAGATGTTGTTGGAGACACAGATGAGGTCATTCATGATGACCAAAGGAGAATACATGGAACATTTTCTCTTCAGATTGCAATCAATCAGAGATCAGTTGACTGCAACGAGTGCTAAGGTGGAAGACAATGTGATAGTCAGGGTTGCCCTCAATTCAGTCACAGATGAGTGGGAAACCTTTGTCCAAAGTATCTTGGGCAGAGCGGACCTCCCAAATTGGGACAGCTTGTGGTCAATTCTGCGTCAAGAAGAACTCCGCAGATTCACCAAGAAGCAGGACAGCTCTGGATTGAGAAAAGTGAAGAAGGAAGATGAATAAGATGCAGCCTTGGCATCGAAGAGGCAACAAGGAAAGAAGAAAAAGGATCTATCAAAGATCAAGTGCTTCCAGTGTTGTGAAATGGGACATTTTGCCAGCAATTTTCCTCAGAAGAAAAAGGACAAGGAAGCTTCTTCTTCCAAGGCTGTTGTGGCAGACGATGGGTTAGAAGATGATGCAGCCATGAGCGCTCATGAACCACGAAAGTGGGGCAACATGGATATGTAGAGGAGCTACATAGTCTAAGGCAAGATCCTTGAGAAGCTCATCTCTTGGATCGCATGCAAGCTACGCCAACCTTAAGACAGTAGCGGGACAAGTGGAGCAGTGGGTGTACAGAATCACAAATGAAGCAGAGGCAGATCTGAAGACTAGGAGGAGCAACGCAGAGCAGAGCAACAACAGTGCAGACGCTGATGTGACTTCAGCAGCGCTGTAGCAGCGCAGAAGGCTTCAGAGGGACAACGTAGTGCAGCAACAGCGTGAGAGATTTCAGCACAAGAAGCTGATGTGACTTCAGTAGTGTAGAGGGAGTCTGCTTACGCAGTACAGAATTGCAACTGTGCATCATCCTTCAGATTCCAGCACAGATCTGTGGCCTATGGAGCTTCAGTGATGAGGATGCAGCCCATCTGACTTGTCTATGAAAGATTGGGCAGGAGATTCAGTTGTTTCTCTCAACAACTGAAGTTGCAGTGCAACAGATCAGCAGTGGGAGTGCTATGAGCAGCACAAATGCAACATATTGAGAAGGAGCTGCAATACAGAGGTTGTAGTGACAGTGGCAAAGTCATGGGCAGCAGTACAGAATGGCAACAGCAGTGCGGAGTTGAGTGGCAACAGGCCAAGCATCAGCAGCACAAAACTAGTACCCAAAATCCTGTAATGCATAGTGTGATGTATTGCTAGAGAACAACCTTGATGCTAAGAGGGAGTGTTGAGATTTTGTGAATTTGGGGTAACATCAGTTGTGCTCTAGCTCCCAAATTTTGAGAAAGGACTAGAGTACACTTGATCTACAAGACCCAAAAATGGATTTGGGAAATTTCATCTGGTTTAGGAGATATTAAATTAATTAATTATTTTAATGTATTTCCTAAGTTAAAACTTAGGGAACTTAAACAATTAAAGTGAATTTAATTAAACATGTGATGAAATTGTCTTAAGTCACATGGATCAAGCTTTCTTTTAATCTTAGCCATTAATTCAAGATCTGATCATGGTCGTTGGTTTCCCAATGAGAAAAGTATAAAGGAAAGGCTTGGGGTAATTCGTAAAGATACACAGAGGCAGAGCACTGAAGCTAAGCTAAGATTCTAGGGCGGGTTTGCTAAGAATTCTCAGAAGTGTTTCAGCTGCAGAGAGGGGAATTTAGGCCAAGAGGATGTTCTGATCCCGGGGTCTAGAATCAACAAGAGGCAGAGATTAGCTCAGAGAGGCAGCGCAGAGAAGCAAGATAACAGCAGCAGGAAGGGCAGCAACTGTGCTACGTAGGTGTTGCACAGTCTCTCAAGGACAGCGTGATTTTCAGTTGGAATCCCTTAGGGGTTACACAGAGACCCTAAGGGGTAGCATAAGGATTGCGTCACCAAGTCTGGGGTAACGCAGCCCTTTCCGGAGCAGCGCTGAGGGACGTAGAGGCTTCAGAGGCTGATGCAAAGGCTTTCCGGGACAACACTAGGGTTTCTACTTTCTAGGCCCTAATCTTGGCTGAGTTCTGTAAATCACATTTGAGGGTGTGGATCAGTCACTATTTTGGCCTTAGAACAACCAGTGGGTTGTAGATCTATTATTTCTCTATCGGGTTTTCCAGATCTGGAACCCAGATTTGTTGTATTCAGAAAATTCTTAATAATAAAACCCTCCAGTAGCCAGAAGACCGGTTTCCCTGCATTGGGTTTTTTCCGGGGATTATTTGTCCAGAAAATATGTGTCACTTTGTCTATGTGTGCATGTACTTGTTCGAGATCTGAATTGGTGAAGGTTTGTTATGTGTTTTGCTTCGATTTTAACTTGAATTTATTCAGTTAATAACTTATATAAGTAGGAGGAGCATAACCAGATTAATAGTAAAGATTTCTGCGTAAGTGTAAGATTCGGAAATTTTCACAAATACTCCATCCGTACTGCAACTCCCTCTGGATTCTGCATCCGTGTTGTTGTTGACTCTGCCACTGCCAAATGCTACTGCACTGCAGTATAGTTTCTTTTTGCAACTGAAAAACATCCAAAATTGGACAAGTATATTGCATTTCAGTGATGAATATTTGATTGTTGCTAGCCTCTGCACTGCCTCTCTAAGGCTGCTGCATGTTGTTGCTCTGCACTGCGTCCCTTTGCGTTGCTGCAACATTGCTCTACGCTACTCAGACTCTAGCGTTGCTAAACACTGCACTGTCACTTCAACACTCCTCTGCACCAACTAGCACTAGTCCATCCTGCTACTGCTGTTTAGGGCTCCCATAGCAAGGTGATGATCCGAGAGGACTCCTCAAGGATCCTGCCCATATTGTATATCTCTGGGTCTACAACTCCAATTCATCCAACCTCCCTCCTCGAGGTATATGAGCTATCATAGCAAACTCCTCCTCCTCTATCTTCGTTGCTCCGGCCTGAGGATCGGGCTTCTCATCCTTGTCCTTCTTTTTGAGAGGACATTGTGTGGCATAATGTCCCATCTTGCCACACCGAAAGAATTTGATCTTTGACAAATCCTTCTTCCTCTTGCGCTGCTCTGGTTGCCCCTTTGATGCAAGGGTCGCATTCTCTTCCTCCTTCTTGATCTTCGAACCGCTGCTACTGCCGCCCTCAAGTTGACACTTGAGTAAGTCTCTTCGCATCTCTTCTTGCTAAAGAGCTACCCACATTGACTCCCAGTCCGGCAAGTTCTCTATGCCCAGGATGCTCTGGACAAAAACTTGGTAATCCTCATACACTGAGTTGATGGCCAATCTAACCATCTCTGTGGCCTTAGGAGCTGCTCCTATGGCTACCAACTGATCTCGGTTTTCCTGAAGTCTAGACAAGAATGGATCAATACGCTCTCCTTTCTGCATCCTGATGGTCCGCATTTTCTCCTCCAGAAACATCTTCCGCTGCTCAGAAGACCCCTCATACAGCGTTGACAATGCATCCCACATCTCCTTAGTTGTTCCTTGTGCTGAGATGTGTAAAACAATGTGATCCGTCACTCCATCGAGGATCAACCGCTTGGCTTTAGCCATATTCTTCTTGAAGGCCCATAATGGTGCTACATCCACCGGTTCAACTTGAGCATTGTCGATAAAGTGCTTGAGGTAATGCTCATCTAGAAGGAAGGAGATCCTTGCCTTCAAGATTACATAGTTGGAAGCACCCTCCAACTAATCCTGGTCACGCAATCTGCTAGTGGCCATCTCACCCGACTACTGTCGATCTGCTGCCTCTTACCCTCTACGCAGCTGACTTTACGCACTCCTGATGGAGCACGCCACAATATCTGTTGCTACTTCACAGGGAATCTGAGTTTCTCAGGCCAAAAACTCACAGAGGTCAGAAAATCCCCAAAACTGTGTTTCTGCTATGCTTCCTGACGCTCTGCACCAACAATCATTGTTGCTTAGTCAACTGCGTTCCTCTAGCTGCTGATCTGCGTAGATATGTTGCGTTGCTCTCTCTGCCTCGAACAAACAACAATCTGGAAGTATGATGTTCCAAATGGAAAATTTACAATGATAACAAAAACATGAAATTATACAAACACATAAATTTTCAGAGCATAAACACAATAACCAAAAAATTTTGCAAATCCTCAAACTGGCCAAGATTCTATTAATAATAGAGTTGTGGTACAAATGAGTTGGAGAAAATGCACTTGGGCTTGTACAAGGCAAGCTACAAGAACCAGGTGATGAGTAGAGAAAATCCCAACAGCCGTAATAGCTAAATCCTCCAGAAAATTGCGTTGTTGCTCCAAAACTACATTGCTGCCACACTTCGCCCTCTGATTTACCCCCTCAAAACTGCCCATAAAATTCTAGGAAACTGGGAATATGATCCTTCCCCAAAACCCAGAAAAACCCAGATACAGTTTCCTCTAATTCCAAACTTAAAAATTTGACCCTTTGCAACTTGGCCCTCCTCCAAATTCGATTTTTGTTACTGCAGATGCTACTGTCAGTCACTCCCCTTCAAAACCCCAACAGACGTCCTCAAATAAACCTCCAATCAATCCCCCAACGCCTCAACTCCAAAATGCCTCCAAGGAAACTCCCACAATAGAGCCTTTTCTAATGACTGCACAGTCCAAGGAAGGGCTAACGCAGTTCCTGTGAATACCAGCTGAGAAATGCTTAGAGGTTGCTCCTCCTAGGCTGCCACCGCTGCCTCACTCCACAAAAGGATCTCCAAACATCCCTGTAGCCCCTCCGTTGAATCTTCCAACAATTCCACTCCACACTAGCTAGATGGTTCCAACCACTACGCAGTAGAGACTCTGGAATGCATCCCAATCTCTCTAGAAAACACAAAACCTATACGTACTTGCTCCTCCGGTCTCAAGGCAAGGAAAATTCCTTCCTTGGGTGGCACTCGAAGTCCACCGAAGAAAGGTTGAACTTCACTCCTTGGGAATCTCTTGTGTTGAACAGCACAATGTTGGCTCAGCTAAGCAACTACGACAATTCAATTTCTTCAATAGGAAAAAGATGCAAATGACTCCTCTATTCCTTCCTTTTATAATTTCTAGGCATGCATGCTTGTGGGTCCCTCCACAAATTCGATTTTTCTCAAAGGAATTCGAATTCCCTTGTCCCATAGTGAGTAATTCTTGTGGGACCCATATTCCACTATCAATCAAATTATTTGTTTTTCCTATGTTTGCTGCCAAAACTACCTTGGGCTATTATTAATCAAACTTGCAAAATGAATTTAATTGGGGAAATTACAAGAATAATCGTATCTCTCTGTCGGCTCACTCACAGAGAGATTTTCCTTGCTGATCTGGCCCTCCTCACTTGGACTACGCACTTCGCTAGGAAATCGATTTGTTGCTTACGCAGCTCTTTGATCCCCATCTGCTACTTTAACGCTGGATCTGCTGGATCTGCTGGATCTGCTGGATCTGTTCTTTGTCTCACCTGCACTCAGCTTAAACAACCTCTAATATGATGTGAAAATTCGTGTTACCTGGAATCCTACTCCAGCAACTGATGGAAAGTCTTCTATTTGTTATTTACTTAACAAATTTATTTACTGTGTTTTACAAGTAAATATCGAAATCCATTCACTACAACCTACACAATTAAACTGCGGAAGAAATACAAGTGTGGAAACAAATCTAAACACACATAGATCACACATTCATTCGACGCAATTACTTTTGAACTAATGTCCCTGGAAAAACCTAATGCGGGAAAACCGGTGCAGCAGATCTGTTATTATGCAGTAAATTATGAGTACAAATCTATGATTGACGAAACTATCAAATCATACAGAGAAACTTATAGAAGAGATCTCGTGATACAAACCTCACTCCCCCACGGGAAACTGGCACCGATCTGCACCAAGTCTGGACTGCCCTGCGCTGCCTCTGCACAGTGATTGCGTCACAACTATGGCTTCCCTCTTCCTCTACGCTGATCTCACTGCTGGCTGGAAACTGAAGCCTATTGGTCCTCCGGAAATTGTCTCCGAGATCTGACTCTGGCTCCGCAGTGTCTCCTCAGCAGGAAAACGTCTTTCCCTCTACCTTTGCGCACTGACTGCGTAGGCACTGCGTCACTGGCTCTATGCTACTCTGTGGCTCTCTCTGTCTTTGCTGCGTGTACTCTCTGGCTCGGGAAATCTTCCAACCGGAGCTACTACCCCTCATTGCAAACAAGAATCACAAAGATCTGATTTTCTTCCGAGCATTACTCCATCCGAAAAATTCGATCTCTAGATCCTCTGTGTCTCTAAATGTGTCCTTTCCAAATGACCCTTCAAGTCATTCCTATAATTTTCTCGTTGAGACTTCAACGGTCCATATTAGATCTCTAATCAATGGCTAAGATTAACTTTTGACTTGATCCATGTATTCTAGATCATTCTCACTCATGGTCTATTAATACACTTTAATTATTTTAATTTCCTAAGTTTATACTTAGGGTCCCTTTAAAAATAATTAATTATTTCTATAGAATACAATCCGACTAGAATTTCACCAAATAATTTATGGGTTATCTGAAATACATGTGTCCAAGCCCCTCCACAAAATTTGAGACTTATATCACATATGATGCTACTCAAAATCAAGAGCAGCAAGAGCGTCGAGTTATTCCTAGTGAGGCGGCGCAGAGGACTGCGCAGTTGCTTCAGAGAAGCAGTTCGATTTTGCTGGAGAGAAATTCATTCTCAATTCTAGAGGCCGGGAAGAGGGTCCAGAGTGTCGGAGAGGTGATTTCCTCGAGACAAGAAGAGGCACCTCAGGGGCTCGACGTCATAGGGTCTACGCAGAGGTTGACGTAAAAGGTCCAGGAGGCCGACTGTTTTGAAGTTGTGTTGGGATTGCTTGTGGAAGAAGGATAATTTCCTTAAAATAATTTTGACCAGATTTTCTTGTTTTTTGGATTTCCAGATTGGGTATCCATAGATTGTACTCATATTTTCACTACTGCAAAATAATAAAATCACTCATTGTTGCACCAGCTTTCCCAAGTTGGGTTTTTCCGGGGACATTTGTTCAAAAATAACGATGTCATTTTTTTTTTGTGTGCTAGTATTTTATCATATTCTAGTGCTATTAATTCCGCATTTTATTTGTGAAAATCACAGTGTGAATTATTTGGTATTTGTCATAGCAAACTGAAAATAAATTGTTAAATAAAATTAACAATTAAGAAAATAATTTTTATTTGTTGTGATAGATGAAATTTTCACACGAACAAGTTGTTGAAGGTGGTGAGGGTGCCCGTGGCATGAAGTAATTCTATAACACATGACGAAGTCCCATGGATCTCAATGCATCCTCTACAAGTGTAAATATGATCCTCTGGTGGGTTTGGGCCCCAATTAAGTTTCCCAACCCATAATGAAACCACCTGCCAATTACATATAAGATCCAATGCATATCCTCACCATCAGGTACAATAATTCATTAGTGCATCTAAGTGAACCAAGATTGTTAATCAAGGGTACAAATGGGACTTCATTGTGGGATTCCCTTCCAAATTTGGGGCTTTGAGCATGTAATAGTGTTACCTCCCTAGGTAGGAGTGGCTAATAAACAACCTTATCAGGTGTTCCCAGCCCTTGAAGTGTAATAAATGTTCAAGGTACATCCTTCAAGTGAGAGGGGTCGTGTGAATAATAATGAGCTGGATAAGGGCATAGGGGTCTCAAGGTCAAATGCCATGGGTTCAAGGGTGGTAATGATGAGGCATGTCCATATATTTGAGTCTATAGAGGTAGAAGGGAGAAATCATGATACATGAGTTACCCTAGCCTTTGTTTTTCCACCCTTCTTCATTTGAATTTTTCCTTTTCTTGATTTTTCTTTTATTATACTGCTCGGGGCTCTAGGAGATGAGACCATGTTGTGTATGATATAAGTAGTAATTACCCCCTTAAGTTGGGATAGTTCATTGCCCACGAGGGGTTGGGACATGCATGGGTTCTTTAATGATGTGAGGGCACTCATAGGGCCCTAGGAACCAGAGTGATGGCCATAATGATAAGGGGTAGAGCTCATGTTCGAATTTTTCCCATGTGTTATTTTTAATGTCCTAGCCATCTTTGCATTTTTTATATTATTTTCCTTTTGTATGTGGCCATGATATGCTTTTAATTTTTTTTTAGCCGCATCAATCTCTAGGGAAATGTTCCAAGCTTGACTCAAGCATGTGGACAAGGGGAGGGGGAGTACCAGAGCCTTGTGGTGTTGAGAAATCAAGGGCATTACATAGATTAGATTCTTTAGGTAGATTTTTCTTAGACTTTGGCATTTTCTTGTGATTGCTCTTTTCTTCTTATTAGTTCTTCTTTTAATTTTGTTATGCTCCTTTCATCAAGACAAATGCCAAACAAAGAAGATCACAACAAGGGACACAAGATGTAGGCACTCAGCCAGTGCAAAACCCTTATTTAGGGGAAAACCCATTCAAGCTCTTCCTTTAGTAGAATCAGATCAAGTTAAGATAGACTAGGACCTATTTTGAGTCTTGACCATGACACATATTTTCCTCCACCCATCAAGTCAGCCTCCCATGAAGACAAATTATATCATGCCATCTACAGTTTCGATTTCCTTAACTTCTTGCAAACTTCGGTCTCCTTCCTCTTGCAATTCTCGACTCTCTATGCTTCTAAAAATTTCGTACTTCTTTACTCCTACAATTTTCGGCCTACTTTGATCTTGCAACCCGAGGCCTACCACAATTACCATTCTACAACTATTATCCTTAATCTTTGGTTAGCATTCTCGGCCACTGCAATCTCTTCAATATTATGATGTTGTATCTTGACAGAACTCCCTCTTAGATCCTTTCATCACCTTATGTTCGTACGAACTGCAAATCAAAACTTTATCACTGAATGAGTCGAGTTCATTCCCTTATATAGTTGTTGGAGTATCCATTAATAGGCCGAATTGTCAATTGGTTAAGGATGACTTGTCATCTTGTTGGAGACCAACTAGTAGATTGTTGAAGAGGCCGAGTTGATGGAGGAGGAATAAGACAATAAAATAATTTTCTTTATGACCTTAAGGAGGCCAAGAAGGGTCTCTTACAAAAAATGACTTTGACTTTGACTCAACAAAAAACCTTGAGCACTCAATGGGTTCTTTGACCTATTGACCATTAACCCAAGCATGAAACCCAAGCTTTAATAAGTCAATAAAAATTTCCTTTTATAAATAATGACTCGAATTCAATTATGAAGACCGACACTAGTTACATTTTTCAACATGTGGACCCAGTGTTCATGTGGACCCAAAGAGGGCAGACAATGATATAGGGCATGTAATGTGTAGAGGGGAGTGAAAAATATGAAACGGTAAAACAGGACCATGCTGCCTATTACCACTCAAACTAGCAAAGGACCTAAAAGGGACTCCTAAGAGGGAAACTACTAGGTCAAGGGCATCGATGGAGACTTAGGCCATTGTCACCACAGCTAAGACTCCCTGCTCTTTACGGACTTTCACTGATGGGAGGAGACCCGGTAATGAGGAAGTCACTTATAAAGGATGGATCAACAAATAGATGTGAAGTGACCTTAAAGACCCTTTCCCTAGGATACGATTAATAATGGAGCTTGCTTTCTCTTTAAGCAAGGTACAAGACTTTTTAGGGAACGAAGGTGAATATTTGAGGGTTAGGTTAAAGGAATATAGCTTGAAAAGGAGTTTCCCAACCCCTAAATTCCTTATAGAACTTGGATTCTTGAGTTTCCCTCAATGAATTGTCTTTGATAAGAAATGGAACCACATGGCGCCAAGTGAACCCAGCCCAGGTTAAGGGGATGGAGTGTAGAAACCGATGATATTCTTAACCTGACAAGGCAAGGGGGAAGGATCAAACAATAATTTTCACCTAAAGATGTCAAATTGATCCTATGAGGTACTAGCCTTGGAAACACCAAGGCAAGGTTTGATCCTAGACCTAGGGCTTGGGATATCTCGCAATCGCATTGTTGGAATCTCTTCCAATTCGAAGGAGACCTTGAGGATACACCAGCGCGGTAGGTCCTAGGAGATCGAACTTTTTCTAGGGACAGTTTCTCGGGAAATTGATGCCCTAGGTGGATCGCGTGGCTAGACATAGAAGAGGGAGGAAAAGGTGAAAGAATATGGTTTAATTGACCACCTTTTGATGGATCAGTGTCTAATTCCTCTTGCGGATATGGAGTCAAGGAGAATTATGAATATGGACTTTGTTTCTTGTTCAAGGAGGCTCTCAAAGTCGACTTCGTCCAATGTTAAGGGCAAGAGAAGAAAAATGACTTTAAAAACATTTATACTTCGTTGCAAATGGAAGAGGCTTATTGAGATAACTCCATCTCTAGGAAAATTCATTCATCAAACATGGCCCACACATGGAAATAAGCTAAATAGAAACATAATTCCACATCAATGTCGTAAATGCATGCAGTAATTAGCCTTAAAATAGCGAAAATCTCATAACCAATGTATGCAGCAAAATGAAAGAAAATAGTGTTTAAATTGCACTTACATGTAAGAGAATATATCCAACAATCAACACATTTGCAATATAAGAAGCTCCAAGATAAGAAGAACCCAATCCATGCATCAAAATTCATCCATTATCCAAGAATTTCCACCAAGGAAAAAGTGCAGAGTTCTCTAAGGAGAGAATGATCCAAATCCAAGTGATGATTCCAAATGAATTCATCCAAATCCTATTTATACACTCATTAGGAATTTGAATTACCTAATGGGCCTACATTAGCCCCTAAAAATAAAATAATGTGCAAATTAACTAACTTCTGGTGACAAGCCCACCAAACTAGCTCACAAATAAAATAATAAACCTCTCAAGAGGTCAAATAATAATCTATGCATGTTGTAGGGCCCTCCAAGAGGACTGATGAGGTCCATAAGTGCCATAATGATGAATAGGATCCTCCAAAGTGATGGAAAAGGGGGTGGCCCCTCGTTCTCCAAACAATAAACCTATGGTGCTCCTAATGGGTGTGGGGGCACACCAATGACCTCATGGGTTTCCATATGAGTCGAAGATGTTTGTAGACCATATGTAAGGGCTCATATGATGGAATTAATGCTTCCATGTCAATGTACAAGTCCTCGGACATCTACCAAGTGTGTGGTGCACTTGTGTGGCTAGCTGGGCACAGTGCACCAAATTCATCTTTCTCGTCCAAAAGGTGGATCTCTAGCAATATCTGAACATCTCTGAGGATCCATGGAGTGTTTTCTATTGTTTTGGAGGCCCATGGCTCTCTACACAGACCCTATATGTGCCAATGTAGCCCTCTGGAGGGTTAGGACCCCGTATAGGGAGACCAAACTCAAATGGACACCATCTGCAATCAAGCATAAGATCTAATGTGTTCCTTAGCCTTCCAACACAACAAGCCATTAAAGTAATAGAGTAAAAGAGCTTACAAACCATGGAAAAGAATTGGACACTTCATAACAGCAATGTCTCCAAGCTCCAAAGGGGCTTAGCCAAGTACCTTATTAGGTTCTTTCTAACTTTAGAGGGAATAGTATGTCCAAGGTACATCCGTCGAATGGTGGTGGCATGTGATAAAGAGGTGAAATGGAATAGGGAATGAGAGGGGCAATCTCGGGTCACATATCGGGGCACAAGGGTAGCTAGGAAAAGGGAAGCCCACACCTGGGTATATACTATGTTAGAGGGAGAAATCATGGTACATGAGGTGCCCCGACTTTGATTTTTCCACCCTTCTTTATATACCTTTTGCCTTTTATTATTTTTCTTTGATTAATTGTTCAGGGCTCAAAGGACAAGAGCATGATGTGCAAGATATAGCAGTGATTACCCCCTTTTTTGGTAGGGCATTTCATTTCCCTCCAGGGGTTGGGACAATCATGGGTTCTTGAATGATAAAGGAGGTTCATCTAGGGCCTATGGAACCAGGGTGATGGCAATGGGTATGGGATAGAGCTCATGCATTGGCTTTTTCCCACATGCTAATTATGTTTGTCCCGACCATCTTTTGCATCTTGTGGTACATTTTCCTGTTGAATGTGACCATTTAAGCTTTTACTTTTCTTTTCAGCTGCTTCAACCTTCGGGGCATCGTTCCAAGCCTGCCCAAGGTGGGGGCAAGAGAGTGGGGAGGCTAAGCCTATGTGGACCCAATGAGGAAATGTGGACCCAGGTGGGAGAGATGATGAATGGCAGTATAGTGAATGGAAGGGGAGTGGTACATGTGGATAAGGGAGTGGGACCACGCAACCAAAGTCAAGGTTTTTCAAGTAGCACCACGAAATGTAAAAACCATGTGGTCGATACAAGGAGATCACAAGGCCCAAAATTCAGAATCAACAACCAAAAGAATCAAGGGGTATGGTCGCCTGGTGTCCGAACACGCGACAACGGATCTAGTTAAATTTGTCACCTTTATCCCCAATCTCTCTATTTAAGCTGTCTCCTTGCAAGCTAAGGGAGGTAGACCCTATTAGAAATGAGGATGAAGAATCCAGGAGACACAACTAAAACATCAAATACTTGATAGAAATGAACGAGATTCCAAAAATCTAAATTAGATTTCACGTTTAAGACCAGTGCCTTATGGAGTCAAACAAAATCCCGTTATGCGATTATAAACAAGTAAGTGACGATTAGCACTACTTTATAGTGACGATTTTTTTCTCATGGCTCAATTTTTGCATAAACGACAAACGCAAACATTGAAAGGCAGATATATGCATATACGTTGAAAATGAACTTTGTCTTTGGTTTCGATTTTCTTTTTGTATAGTTTCAGTTAGGAGTTAGGTTTAAATTTCAATTCGATGTTTAGCTTTGTTTTAGCATAAGTTTGGTTAGGATTTAGTCGTAGATTTTATTTGTTATATTTTAATTTTAGTGTATAGCCGTAGGTTTAGTTAGTTTTAATTTTTTTTATTTTAGTTTTAACTTAGTTTAATTTTAGATTCCAAAGTCGATTTGTTTAGTTTTTTAAAATTTTACATTTAGATTTTTTTTAATTAGTTTTAAAACGTAGATGTTAGGTTGATCTCCATTTTAGTTTTAGATTTTTGGTGGTGGTTTAGTTTAGCTTTTATTTAGATCTAACTTTTTTAAGTTTAGTTTTAATTTTTATTTAGTTTAAGTTTGGTTATAATTTCTTTTGGTTCTAATTTAGTTAGATTTTAGATTTAATTAGATTTTAGATTAGAACTTTTATTTCATTTTAGAACTTTTCTTTAGATTTAGATTTAGACTTAAAAAATAATAAAAAATAATTAAAAAATTCAAAATATCCTAAAAAAAAATTTGGAAAATACAAAAATATAAAAAAATTTCAACATTTCTATGGTCAAATGAGCTTTTGAAATTTTATCTTAAGAGTGACTATATAAAATCGAGAAATTTTTTTGATCGAAATTAATTGAAGCATCATAAATCTGGAAATATTGCAAATCTCGGGCATTTTCATCTTGTGATAATATCACTGTGGGTTTAAGATATTTTAATTCATGGTTGTGGCGTTTTCAATTGAATATCATTGATCAATCGTGTTTTAATAAGCAGCAGTTAGTCATCATTACTGGTTTATAATTGCATAATGGGATTTTGTGCGACTCCATAAGGCACTGATCATCAAACGTGAAATCTAATCTAGATCTGTGAAATCCTGTTAATTTTATCAAGTATTTGATGTTTTAGCTGTGTCTCCTGGATTTATCCTTCATTTCTAATAGGGTCTACCTCCCTTAGCCTGCAAGGAGACGGCTTAAATAGAGAGATTGGGGACAAAAGCACAAACTAAGCCCACTCTTTATGCCGAATCCCCCCATCAATCTATGCCTAGAAGTGTCCATGGTAAGTAAACCCAATACTCAATTACCAAATGACAAGACATACTTCTAGGTTCGGGAGGCCCACCTTCAAACATACGATCAATACAAATGGGTGAGGGACCACATGGCTGGCTCAGGAGGTGGAGAAATGGCACAACGAGCTAGTTGAGGGTTACAAGGGGTTGCTAGCTACCAACTAAGGTCCATCATGGAGAAAATTTTTCTCTAGGGATATCACCCATGAAGTGTTGGGTAACACAACCAAAATTTGGGTTTCCCAAGTAGTGGCGATCCTGAAGTTATACGCCAATAGGGGAGATTCCACGGGACTAGGGTTGAGGATTAACCCCCCATTTGAGGGGCGGGAAAAAAACTACAGTCAAAACCCTCCCTCCTTCCAAGTGAGCATAAAGAGAAAACCCTTCCTCCTTAGACTCCAACAATAGTATCTTCAGATGCAAAAGAGAAAATAAAAAATTCCTTACAATAATTAGGGCTCACTAGAACAGGTGCCTTACCATTAGATTCCTTAATTTCCTGAAAAACTATTCTTCCTCCTTTTCCCCAGACAAACTTAACATCTTTCTTTAAAAGGGTTTGAATGGGTTTAGCAATTTCAGCATAATTTGGAATGAACCTCCTAAGGAAATTGATCTTTCTTAAGAAGGATTGAAGGGTTTTAATATTGTGAGGCAAAGGGATATTTTGAATTGCCTCAACTCTCTCAAGGTCAATCTTGATCCCATCCTACGAGATGATGTGACCAAGCAACTTCCCTTCAGTCACTCCGAAAATAGATTTAGCAGGATTTAAGGATATCCCATGCTCTTTGCACCTGTCAAATATCCGCTTTAAATGGATGATATGAGAAATTCCATTTTTTAAAAAGACAGTTAAGTCATCTTGATAAATCTTAATGAATTTCCCAATTAGACCCTTAAAGGCATATTCCATACCCTTTGAAAAGTTTCTCCAACATTTATTAATCCAAAAGGCATCCTCAAATACTCAAAAGTACCTCATGGTGTGGTGAATGTTGTCCTATGCTTGTCTTCCTTCTTCACCATGACTTGGTTATATCCTGGAAATCCATCTAATAAAGACATTATTCCAAATCTTGTTACCCTTTGCAAAAATGTTTCCATATTGGGTAAAGGTAATTATCCTTTTTACAAGCTAAATTAAGATTTCGAAAATCTACACATAGCTTGATTGATCCATTCTTCTTTCTCACAATAACCACGTTTGAGCACCATGTGGAATGCCTAGTGTGAGCTATAATTACAGCGTGAATGATCCAGGTGGATATTTGTGGTCACCCGCCTATTCCACTTGGGGCACCACCATTGTCTCTTTCAGTTTTTCAGTTTTGGCACAACTTACTATTTTTAGCAGTTTTTCAGGTCCTGAACTTCTGGAGCCGTTTTGAGGCCCTAAACGACATTTTTTGGGAAAACCGAGAGCAACATCTGTCCATCACTCAAACTTTGTAGTCCTTAGATAGATCTTTCTAACGAGGTATGGTTCGCGTCAAACGGAGATCGTATGCCAAAGTTACGTCCCTGGGAAGTTGAAACACCAATTTACCCAAACGGGGCCCATAGTTTTGGCGCTTCATCTCCTAGAGTTAGGGTTTGGGATGTTTAGGGTTTTCCATTATTTCTAAATAATAAATAGGCCCTTGAGCCTCATTGTAACTGAGTTCAGAGGCCTGTAGCCGCCATATCTCTTCTCAAAGATAGCTACTAGTGCCCTAGCTAGTTTATTTCCATTCTGTCTGTAAGCAAATTTCAGTTCTTTGATATTAATGAAATGAAGTGTTATTTCTGCTGCATCTTTGTATTTATGATTATATGTTTATTCTATTGCATTCCTGCATAAATCCGGATCAGTGGTATCAGAGTGGTCTGTTTTTTCTCGATCCTTCTTTGCATGTCCCCAAGGAGGTCGAGGTATAAGGAGTTAGGGCTCGATCTGGTGGAGCATTTGCAAGATCATCCTCGCAAACCGCGACGGACACCCATGGGGGACGAAAAGAAAGATGAGGGAGCAGGAGATCCTATCAAAATACTGCTCGAGGAGGCCCTCGAAAAACAAAGGAACGCGATGATGGATAACTTTGCCCAGATCCTTCAACGGCTGCCCACCGGTGGCGCATCTGCATCCAGCAGCCACTCTGGAGGTGCGACTCCCTTTAAGATACAAGTAAATTTTGACATTCCCATATTTGAGGGTCAAATAGATGCAGATGACATAGACAGATGGTTGAATCTATTAGAAGGATATTTCTCGGTTCGTGACTTTTCCGACCGGGGGAAGATTATTTTTGCACTCCTCAAAGCTACCCCCCATGTCAAGGACTGGTGGGAAACCTACTGTGAGAAAAAGGACGAGACAGAACCCTCTCTGTTCTTGGCCGTACCCACTTGGAATCTAAGTTGCACGAAACGGGGAAACGGAAACGAGTTTCCGAAACGGGAAGCGAAGCGAAACGCGACCTCCCCAAATTTTGGAAACGGGGAAACGCAGTATATATATATATATATATATATATATATATATATATATATAATTTAACTTTATATTAGAATTTAGGACATTTAAGAAATATTATGTGAAATCATAAAAAGTTAAAAAGATACATGATACATGATAAATTCAAAGCATAAACTATTACAAGTTACAACACATTTACTCGTGAATGATAACAGACACAATGGAAATAGCAATCTCGGAATATCGGATTGGTGCTCTTGATTAAATATGAGTTCCATACCCTAATACATGACAAAATACAATGAAAACATTGCAATCACCCAACCCTGAAATCCTGAAAAACTGATAAGTCTGCTGGATTTTGAATGAGATCTAAAATTCTACTTTCTCCATATGAAATCCAATGAGGTTGGAACCACTCTCAAACATCCTAAGTCATTTCATGGTAATGTTAAAAATTTAAGTAAAAGGATGAAAATGAAGATTAAGGAGAATGTCACTTTTACTTTAAGAATTTAACATTACCATGAATCACATATAAATACTAGGGCCATAGGCTTTAAAAATCCATCTACAAGTGTCCATAAACGATTACAATAATGTTACAAAGCACGAAAATCGGAAAAAAAACAAAAAAAAACCAAGTTAAATCGCTTTGAAGGCAAGGAAACGCGTCCGTACGGCCTGGAAACGCGTTTCCGGCCGTACTGGCAACGTTTCCTGTACGGGAAACGTGCCAGTACGGCCGGAAACGCATTTCCAGGCCGTACAGTACGCGTTTCCGCGTTTCCGTATCGTTTCCGTACGGAAACGGAGCCCTATCCAGCGTTTCACACCGCAACAGTTTGAATTCTTTACGAGACGCCATCAAAGAACAATACTATCCAGTGAGAGCTAGAGGACAAGTCACACTCCTGATGGACCACTTGTTGCGACAACAAAGGGGTCAAGATGTGCATGAGTTGACGAATACATTCCATACCACTGCACACAAAGTTGGGTATCAAAGATTCGAGAGGAAACATACGGGTAGCACAAAATATCGCGGTTAATGCCGCATGAATGCATTCAGGAGGAAATGGAGTTCCTCGACATCTCCTCGCTTGGTACGGCATACCGGTATGCTGCCAAGATTGAGCAAAAATTCAAACAGAAGAAGCAAGACTTTGGATCTGCGAATCAAAAGTAAGGGAAAGGTGCTCCCAAACTGCAAAACAAAGGACAGAGCCAAGGCATGGCGGCTCAAGACAACTTGTCAAAGCCACAAGCAAAGAACAACACCGCAAAGCCAAAGAAGGACATGGGAAAGTGGTGTGAGTTCCATAAGAACTCCACTCACAACACAAGTGAGTGTCGGGCCAAGCAGTCGCTGGTGGCCGAGATGAGGGCTTCTGAGTCAGATGCAGGCTCCGACTCTGAATCAGAACCTGACAAGGGGAATGACAAAGGGAAACAGATTATTGATGCGGATCCCAACGCCACTGTTGCCACTACGAAGATCCAGAAGGAGGAACAGGAAGATCCAGAGGAGGAGGAACGTCTCTTCCACTCCCAGATGTGGGTAAAGGGCTCCCCGGTACAGTTCATTATCAACAATGGGAGCCAAAAGAACCTCATTTCAGCAGACATCGTGAAACGGTTGGGCTTGCTGACCACAGCTCACCCACATCCATACACCACCGGGTGGCTTCACTAAGGACAAGATCTCTGCGTCAGCCAGCAGCGTCGCTTTCCTTATAGCATCAAGCCCTTCACGGATGAGGTATTATGTGACATTGCTCCTATTGATGTTTCTGATGTATTATTAGGACAACCATACTTGTGGAAGCGTCATGCTGTGTATGAGTCTCGGCCTCGCGCTGTTATTGTTACTTTGGGAAATAAGTTGTACAGGATACCAGAGGTACCACCTCCTACCGCTATCTCTTTGGTTACTGTAAAACAATGCAGTAAGCTCATTTCCCAAACCAGGAAATTCGTTTTCCTGATGATCCGCCCCCAGGGCAAGAAGAAGACTGTGGCCACGACCTTCAGACAGGGCCCCTCTGCACGACAACAACAAATGGATAAGGTCGTGGAGGAGTACGGGGACATCTTCACCTCACCCACAGGGGTTCCTCTGCACTGCCAGGTCAAGCACTCGATTGATCTGACCCCAGGTGCGCCACTACCCAATGGACCGATCTATCGACGCTCTGTTCTGGAAAATGATGAAATCAAGAGGCAGATTCAGGAGTTGTTGCAGAAAGGTCACATCATACCAAGTTCATCGCCCTGTGGGAGCCCGATCGTGTTGGTACAGAAGAAGGATGGGACGTGGAGGCTCTGTATTGACTATCGGGCGCTGAACAAGATCACTGTCCGGAATAGGTACCCAATCCCACGGATTGATGACCTTCTGGACCAACTCCAAGGTGCAAAATATTTCAGTAAGATCGACTTGAAGTCTAGGTATCACTAGGTACCAATTGAACCCTCTGATGTGTGGAAGACTGCCTTCAAAGCCAAGGAAGGCCTTTTTGAATGGTTGGTCATGCCTTTCGGGTTGACGAATGCTCCCGCAACCTTCATGAGGATGATGGACGACATCTTGCGGCCATTCACCAACTCATTCGTAGTGGTGTACTTGGATGACATTATGATCTTCAGCAAGACTTGGGAAGAGCACCTTCATCACATCCGACAAGTCCTCCAAACATTGCGGCAACACAAGTTGTGTGCCAATTTGGAGAAGTGCACGTTTGGCATGACCCAGGTTCAATATCTGGGATACATTATTGATGAAAGGGGGGTGCATGTGGATCCAGCCAAGATCCAAGTCATTCGAGATTGGCCAACCCCAACCACTATAACAGAGCTTCGCAGCTTTCTGGGTCTTGCTAATTTCTATCGGAGGTTCGTGTTGGGATTCTCTCATATCACTTGGCCCTTGAGTCAAGTCACCAAGGGAGGAGCGAGAGCAAAATTCTTTTGGTCGGAATCTCAACAGAAGGCGTTCACAGAATTGAAAAATCGCCTCTGTTCTGCCCCAGTTCTCACATTACCAGACTTGCAACAACCATTTGAGATCGAGACAGATGTCTCTGACTATTCTATTGGGGCAGTTCTTACTCAACAGGGACATCCAGTGGCATATCACAATGAGACATTATCTGACACAGTTCGCAAGTATCCCACTTATGACAAAGAAATGTATTCCATTGCGCAAGCTTGTCGACAATGGAAGCATGACATTTTGGGGAAGGAAACAATCATCCACACAGATCACCGACCCCTGCAGTTCATATAGACACAAGGGAAGTTGCAGAATGATCGCCATCAGAAGTGGTCCACATATCTGCAACAATTTCATTTGAACATCAAGTACAAGAAGGATAGCACCAATAATGTTGCAGACTGCCTCAGCCGACCATCGATCGTGGCGCTCACCACCGTTCTCAACTCTTTTGGGCACGAGACTTCTGATTGGCCGCTTCTCTACGAGAGCGACCCAGAATTCAGCCACACATACAAGGCACTCTTGGGGGGTACGCAAGTTCCAAATTTTCGCCTCCAAGATGCACTTTTATGTCACCTAGGACACATTTGTGTTCCTTCAACCGAGCATGCCAAGATGATATGGGAAGCACACTACAGTCGAGTCGATGGGCATTTCGGGGTCGAGAAAATAGTAGCAGTACTGCAGAAGTATTTCTATTGGCCGAACCTTCGAAAGGATGTCGGGGGATTCTCGAAGATGGCCATTATGGCGGCCTGCAAGAAGAATATCACAGCAGAAGCCACTGCTAAACTCTTCTTTGAACGAGTGTGGGTGCACTTTGGGATCCCACCATCTATCATATCAGATCAGGATAGCAGGTTCCTCAGCACATTTTGGTCCAGCATCTGGTCAATGCTGGACACCAAGCTCACAAAGTCCACAGCTTTCCATCCCCAAACAGATGGCCAAACAGAGATCGTCAACAGAATGATTTTACACATTCTACGCATGTACAATTCAAAGCATCCATGCACATGGGACGAGAGCCTCCCCTATGTACAACATAGTTATAACCGAGCTCTCCACAGCTCAACCGGCCACAACTCCTTTCAGGTGGGCTTGGGATTCTAGCCACTATGTCCCATTGACGTAGCCATGCCATTTGCGGCTACTCAGGCCGATTTGGCTCATGTCCAGTCTGAAGTTGACAAAGCAAATAGCTTCATCGAGCGCATTTAGCACATTCGCCAACATGTTCATGACATATTGGACAAAGCCAATGCTAAGTACAAGCAACGCCATGATCAACATCGGGTGCCGCACAACTTCCAGGGTGGGCGACAAAGTGTGGCTACATTTGCAGAAGGAGTGGCTCACTGGACCCCACCGCAAGCTTCGCTCGCTCCGATACGGGCCGTACACCATCACCAAGGCTGTAGGGAACAATGCCTTCGAGCTCAGTATTCCACCATTCCTTGGTTTGCACCCAGTATTCAATGTGGACCACCTTCATCCCTACTTCCCACCTCTACTGGACACCTCTGACATTGCAGAACAACTCACGCCAACAGAGTTAAACCCAGACTGCATGGAACAAGCCACCACAGATTATATCATGGACATACAAATCAAGAACACTCGCCAACAGAAGATCCAACTATATCAGGTTGTCAAAGCTAGCCAACTCTTGCACCAAGGAAAGTGGTTCACCAAGGATCAAGTTCAGTAGAAGTTCCTCATCTCATGGAGGAACTTAACGCAATGGGGACCATTGCTTCCTAAGGGGGGAGGAATGATTCAGGTGGATATTTGTGGTCACCCGCCTATTCCACTTGGGGCCCTACCATTGTCTCTTTCATTTTTTCAGTTTTGGCACAACTTACTATTTTTAGCAGTTTTTCGGGTCCTAAACTTCCGGAGTCGTTTTGAGGCCCTAAACGACGTTTTTTGGGAAAATCGGGAGCAACATGGGTGGACCGATGTTGCTCACATGGGTCCATGGACCGATGTTGCTCACTCAAAATTTGTAGTCCTCGGATAGATCTTTCTAACAAGGTATGGTTTGCGTCAAACGGAGATCGTATGCCAAAGTTACGTCCCCGGGAAGTTGAAAAACCAATTTACCCAAACGGGGCCCATAGTTTTGGCACTTCATCTCCCAGGGTTAAGGTTTTGGATGTTTAGGGTTTTCCATTGTTTCTAAATAATAAATAGGCCCTTGAGCCTCATTGTAACTGAGTTCAGAGGCCTGTAGCCACCACATCTCTTCTCAGAGATAGCTACCAACGCTCTAGCTAGTTTATTTCCATTCTCTCTATAAGAAAATTTCAGTTCTTTGATATTAATGAAATGAAGTGTTATTTCCGCTGCATCTTTGTATTTATGGTTATATGTTTATTCTATTGCGTTCCTGCATAAATCTGGATCAATGAAGCATCTTTTGCAACTCCTTTTGCACCAAGGGGGCTAACTTAGAATTTATTTGCCTAAGTTTTTGCCTAAAGGGTTTGCATTTTCATCCTTAAGAGGGATAGTATGTTCCATAACATCCTCCCTATAACCTTTTAACTCCTCATATGAAAACCACAAAACATCCCTATATTCTTGAAGTAAATTTATTAATTTTTTCCTTTCCTCCTCGGTGGTGCCCTTCCCTATTTTGATAATCTTTGGGTCATGAGGGGTACCAATGTTTACTTCAATAAATTCCCCTAGGTCAATTTTCTTATCCTCTTTTCTCTTTACAACATCATGTCTGTCAAACATATGTTCCATGGCTACACAATCCCTAGGAACATAATCACAACCTTCTTCCTTGTAGCCAACCTTGAAACCAGAGAATTCCTCCATATTATTTAAAAAACGAATCGCTTGGCTTTCTTCATTTAAGATTTTCCAATGCTCAACATTATCAGGAACTGATGGTCTAAAAATAACCTCCATCTTGATCTTATCATCCATCATGTTCTCTCCAAGCTGTAAGGTAGATGGAGCAACATCCAACTCATCAGCTTGTTTATTTCCTTCTCTCGGAATTTCTTGAAGATCTAATGCGTCAAAATATTCCATGTTATCCCAAACAACATTTCGATACTTCTTTAATCTATCATTCTTGCATGCAAATTGACTCTTTGTTTGAAGAATGACTAGATCAGAATCTTCCTTGATACTAAGCATCTTAATTTTCAAGTCCTTTGCCAACTCTAGACCTAACAATAACGCTTCATACTCTGCTACATTGTTAGTTGCATCAAATTCCAACCTAAAGGCAAACTTGAATATATGACCAAGGGGGGAGGTAAGGACAATTCCAGCACCCTTACCAAACCTTGAATGGGCACCATCAAAATTCATGTGCCACACCCAATCCTTCTTACTTTGCACCTCCTTCTCCAAAGTAGCAATAGAATTAGCTAAGATAGCATAGTTTCCCAATTCATCAGATTCATACGCAATTTCATTATGAAGCTCCTTGGGATTTTCCACATGAAACTTTTTCTCCAATTCCCTATCCAGCCTAACCATGATGCCCTCACTATTAGGCATGGTAGCATAACTTAGATCCATTTGCTAACTACCCCCTATATCAACTCCCCACTTTCTAGACAATAACAACCCCCATGCATCGGGCACATCAATCACCACAATATCCATGGTGATCATAATATCAGGATGAACTGCCAAGTGGACTTGAAGATCCTTTATCAAACCACAAACTTCAATAACTTTCGAATCCATAGCACAAATGTTGTGGTAAGATCTAGAAATCCTTAGGTTTAACTGATTCATGACTTTCTTAATCATGACACACGATGATGCCCCAGAATCAAACATACCATTGTGCAAAAGCATTCCATTGACCAACATAGTGATGAAAAATGGTTGATGGTCTTTGTTATCTCTACACATATCACTGCTTTGCAAAGTGATAGGGGCATCCTCATATCTATCTTTAGAAAAATTCGACATTTCTTTTCCATTAGGGGCATCAATGGATTTCAACAACTTATATCTTTGGGAGGGAATCTTCATGATTTCAATCACAAGTACCAAAATTTTTGCATTATTTATCCATCCTCCCAAATCAATATTTAACTTAGATGTAGGTGGATTGAAAGTCTTATGGGCATTTTGATTTCTTCCCTTACTTCTTGCCCTTTCTTTATCTTTGGCTATCTCTAAAATCTGATTCGATGAAGGCTTCTCTCCATACAACTCGGTGATCCTATCCAATTCTTCAAAATTATTCACACTATAGGAGGATGGAGACTTCTGACTTATCTTTTGGCTATTCTCCATAACTCCCATCCAATTTTCCAAGGAAAAATTATTCTCTTTCCCAACTACGTTGATTTGTTCACTTGTTCCAGCTATTTCTCCATCTAAGATCCTTTTTGCATAAGGACAAGTGAGTAGGTCATCACATGGTCTACAATAAGGCATTGAATCATTGACTAAGTTAGTAGACTCAAGTGGATTTGGCGGCCTATGTTCATTAGGGGGACCCCTTTTCTGCCATCTATCATTTCCTCGATTCTGGAATCTCCCCACTTGATTCCTTTCCATGGCCACCAACCGATTTTGGATAGCATTCATTTGATTTGTGTGATTCACTTCCATAGTCTTGATGAGTTGCCATTACCTTGATAGATCATGCCTTCCTTGGCCTTGCCTTTTGAAATGTGAATAATTCGATTTCGGTGATATCTCTAGTGTAACCAGGAATCTCAGATTTTCCTGATTGCTTTCTAGCCCTCTCCATTTTCAAGGCTTCCGTTGGAGCTATACCCAAAGTTGTAGGTTCCTTCCTCCTCAACTCATAAGTGGTATCTACACCAAAAACATCTAAATATGAGCATAAGAGAAATTCATCCAGAGGTTTAACAGTTGCAGGCATGCTTTTAAACAATTCATTGAATCTTTTGTTAAACTCCTCCATGGTTTCATTCTCATTCTTCTTTATGGTGCTAATGGCACTGATTAGATGACTATTCTCTCTTCTCTCTCCATACTTTCCTACGAAAGCATTAACAATTGCTTGTAAAGAATCATACGAGTTAGCAGGTTGCTCAGTGAACCAATCAAGAGCATCCTCTTCAAAGAGAGAACAAAAAGCCTCAATATTTGATTTTTGTATAATTTTGCCGCCTATAGTTAATTAATAAATAAAAGTGAGAAAAGAGGGGTCAACTCACTTAAATAAAATAAAGTGCTTCCCTAGTAGGAGCAACGTTATAACTTAAAGGGGGAGCCTTGGGGGTCCACACCACGTATGAGAGGAGGCTCACGTAGCCTCTAGAAGCTTCTGCGCAGGCCCATGAGGAGCACGTGGGAGAGAGAGCGACCACGTAGGGTTTTGAGGAGGGCCAGCGTTATAAAAGGAGGGAGAGCTATCTCATTTGGGCATTATTGATATTGTTGATGATATTGAGCTAGACTTCTGTCTACTTGAGCACGCTGGCTGTTTAGTCGGTCTGCAGCACTGTTTAGTGCGACTGAGTGTCTTCGGTCGAAGATCTCACCCTTGGCCCCGGGGGACTTCGAGTGCCTGCTCGGGCAAGGTTTTTCTTCAGTATTTAGCAGGAGAAGTTCAGATGTTTTGTTTTGGAGTTTTGCTGAGGAGCTGAGCTTCATTGGGTGACTGCGCAGTCCTTGGAGGGAGGACGCAGTTTGAGTTGGAGCTGTTCAGTGGTAGAGATTTTTGCAGGAGATTCAGGCCTATTCCGGTGTGGAGGTTCAGCGTTTATCATTTGGTGAGTTTCCTGAGGAGTTGTGGCCCCATTTCAGTCTATTTCAGTGGGTGTCTGCGCTGGTCCTGGAGGGACAGCGTTTTTCTAGGAGGAGGGTTTCTGGGGTGATTTTCGGAGGTGGTCCATTTTGTATACGGTTTCTGGGTTTTGTCCGGGGTGGTGAGTTCAGGTGGTCTGCCGATTTTCAGCTCATTCTGGCAAGGGGATCAGCCCCTAGCTTCAGTTCATTCCAGCAGTAGCAGTTTACGGCAGTTTCTTCCAGCAGCTGGGATGCGGTTTCTTGTAGCAGCCATTTCCCGTTTTTCTGAGAGGGTTCTTCACTTGCCTTGAGCAAGGATAAGGTGCATTTATTTTGATTATCCATTGTATCTCATTATATTCTCGGATTAATAAAATGGCTTAGCATTTCCGGCATTTCTATGTGTATTTGCTTTATATTCTATTTCCGGCATTTCCTATATTGTCGTATGCTTTGTATTGCTATCTATTTCCTATTGGGGATACTACGGTGGTATCGAGCATAGATCTGACTCAGCCTGTGGTCTATGACATTGGGAAAGAGATCATACGTAGGTGCTTTGGAATTTTGAAGAGCAATAGCAGATTGCAGTATCAAAAACAGAAATTGGAAAAAAGGGCCAAAATATAAAGGGTCAAATTTTGAAGGTTGGAATTAGAAGAAACGTTTTCGGGTTTTACGGTTTTTGAGGGCTCACCTTCCCAAATTCCTAGAATTTTCCGAGTAGTTTTTAGTGGGTAAATAGGAGGTCGAAGTCAAGTAATAATATGGTTTCTGTAAAGCAGTCTTTCGCAGTTCGAGGAGCTCGTGGGCACATAGCAGAAAAATGCCAATGGCGGTGGTGATGATTCGAGGAGATGGGAGACACTCCTCCAACACATGCGAGGATGTGTCACGAGAGACTCAACTGCGTTGGAGGTTAGTTTTCAGATTGGTGAGGGATCGGAGCACATCCCACCATTTGCCGGGAGCATGATGCCACTCAACATATGGCATCACATACACTCTCACGTCCCACTATGCCCACATTCTTAGCGAGAGGACACGAAGCGTGGAGCACGGAGGAGGATATTCCAGAGCACCCACGCGATCCACCATGCCTACCTTCCTAGCAGAGGACGCAGAGGGCGACAGCACTGGCGAGAGCTGGAGGCCGGGCCACATGGGTGACTATTTTGCGAGTACCGAGCATATGGACAGGAGTTCATGGAGGCTCTCTCGTTCGGAGACTTTGTCAGCTCCAGCATGATAGTAGACCTCACAACTTTCACAGAGGGAACGAGGCGCTCACATGATGGGGGGCTTACGAGCGCACAATGGAGCTGATTCCATCTACCGACATTTGACGGGTCATCCAAGCGCTCGAGAAAAAAGCTTGGGTGGAGAAGTTGGATACCTCTTTCCCGACTTGACAGAGCATCGGAGAGGGAAACCATTAAAATGGTTACCTCGCACTTGGAGGATGAGGGAACACGGGGTTGCGGGAGTCCCGAGGGTTACACCTAGTGTGACACGGATTCACCCTCATTGGAGACCTCCCTTTGGCCGTGTCGGTTGATGTGGTAGTGGAGAAGGTAGAGCCTACCCCGATGAGAGCCATCCATTGAGGTGATGACCGGAGTCGCATCCGAGTCTTCGGGGGTAGCAACACACGAGATGGGTGCGGTGTCGGGAGATGTATCCACCTTCGATGAGGCACTAGCGAGTGCATAGGTATTGGATGATGGTCGCGGACAACGGTATCATCGGCTTCGGACGGACCTTCGAGTTTTGAGAGAGAAGGCCACGTCGCACGCGGAGGCCATTTTGTTGCAGACCAGGAGCTGGAGGGCATGAGAGTGACTTGTGCCAAATCGGCGGCCAAGTTGGTCGCATTGGGGAACGACTCAGATTCCCACGATGGTACAATCGAGGGCACGTTGGAGCGTCGAGTCATTCCCCTTGCAGTGCACGCATGGATGGGACTAGCGGTGTTGTTGGGTCATCTCTTCCCGTTGGAGAGAGAGGCGAGCCACCCTAGTCGGATCTCATATGTTGACTTGGATAGCGGTATGAGACGATCGGATTTGCCCTACGAGTACAACATCCACATGTTGAGGGTTGGATGGCGAGAGATTCCGAGTTGGTACTCGGTGGAGGCGGGCTATGGAGATGGTGATGGATCCGAGTGTAGCTCGAGCGAGAGTTTCTATGCATGGGGATTACGAGGAACCCCAGTTGGCATTGGGATCCGAGGTGGGATCACCTATCGTTTCCCAGCGGGTCGAGCGACTATGTCTTGGAGAGTATAGTTGGCCTAGTAGTAGAGCATGTGCGATTTCGGTCAGCTCAGGTGGCCAACTGGGCTTGTGGCGGGACTCCCTAGGTTGTCTTGGCATGACATTCATACACGGGATCACGGGGTGGTCGGCACACCTTAGCGAAAGCTTGTTGGAGGAGGTGGCATTGGCGAGACCACCGGATGGCACCTTGTATAGGGCCAAGGATTCTTCACCTTTGTGTGGGGCACGAGACGCAGACAGATGAACGTGATGGTGGTAACACTCTCGACACACGAGGGAGATTCACTTCTCGGACCCCTTGAGGGAGGATTTGGAGTGATGATCCTTTCGTCGGCAGGGTATAGTGATACGACGGTGGAGACGATGTTACCGATTGGTGGTAGTCGGACATGTGGAGGCACGGCTTCTATGTCATCACATCCGGGGATGTGTGGGAGCCTCTAGCATTGAGCGGTGGATTGCCGGTGGACGTGGAGTAGCATGGTGGTGTGCCATAGTGTGTGGGACCGCATTGTGGAGTAGGAGTATCCTACATCACCTTGAGAGCATGCAGAAGGCGACCGATGCCTGGACACGGTCGGGGCACGAGAGGGGTACAGGGTGCTACGACGACGGCACATGGTATCCGACGGTATAGCGAGGTATGCCTCGAAAGTGTGCGGTGGCATGTTGAGGAGTATATGGATGATCGGTGGTATGCGAGGGCATACGGTGTGCACTGACGGGGTCTTAGAGTATTGCATCCGGGGGAGACTCACGTGACGGGGGACACTTTGGGCTTACCTTTGGGGGTATTTCACCCGGGATCGATGAGGAGACAGAGGAGCGATACTTGATGGTATACGTGGGGACTCACACATCCAGACACTCTTCTACATCACTCATGGGCACAGCGATTTTGTTGTTGTCCTTTGGCACTTTGGGCATGAGCCGGCGGGGTCCGTGAGGCACACCCACGACATTTGGATGGCCCTCAACACACTAGGCGAGAGACTTCTCGGCGGTGGCACTGGGTCAGTCCGCTAGTTGACGACACTGGGGCTTAGGGGATGAGATGATCCTCTGCAGTGGTGGCACATTAGTCATTGCCGAGCTCACGCTTGGGGGAGCGGGTCATGAGGAGACATGCATCATTTTTCCCTCGGGAGCACGTTGAAATCATGCATGAGCGAGAGGATATTGGGTTCGACGGAGGTAGCATCCCAGACATGCATCCGGGACTCCGGACATTGTATCGACACTTCATCGAGAGGGTGGATGGCATATTCAATGCGGATGAGGTGGCGGAGGTAGAACAGGGAGGCATTCCTTACGTATGCCAGGGTGAGGACTCTCTTTCATATGAGTCCATAGGATCGATTGAGGTTGCTTACGCGAGCAAGAGCAATCATGCGGGTATGATGGCGATAGATTGCGGCCGACATACGGTGTGCGGGGGTGAGCGATCGGGGGCTCGATAGGAGATACTCTGGGTGATGAGTCACTTGTGACGCTTCAGCTAAAGCGAGCACATGATGGAGCTCGAGTCGACGGAGGGGGATACTATGGACATCGGGCATGACATTTCCTTGGGTGAGGTCCGGATAGGGTGCCCACATTGAGCCTATGATGGATATGTGGCTAGCATTGGGGTCATCCTTTGAGGTGGAGCAGATCGAGATGCACAGACACCGAGGACCGTGACAGCAGCGCTACGGATCCATATCCTACGAGAGATGTTGGAGGTAGATGTGACGAGTTTGGCGGTGGGAGATGATTACGGGTTGGCGACAACCTTCCGGGCATGTTCCACATGCGGTTGTTGTTGCTACATCGAGATGCTTCCTCCAAGATGGATCGGCGGGAGATCATGAGTTGGTACCCTCTTGATGGTACGAGTATTCTTCACAGGGGAGCACGGTGGACGAGGGCCCTTGGACATAGTAGATGTTACAGATCCTGATCGGCGGAGGGCACCAGTGTCGTTACTTCAGACTCCTTCCCAATTTCGTGGAGAGCATGATCGGCATGGGATTGAGTCATGACGTGGATTGGAGAGAGGTGATGAGTTGGTATGCGAGTTGGAGGAGTAGCATATGTAGCCTACGGGTACAACGCAAAGCGGGAGCCGCGGAGCATTGATGCTTATTGGTGGTCTTCACCTCTTAGAGCATTAGTCATAGCCGAGAGCGGTGCTGCAGTCCGAGCCGTGGGACTTGGGCGATTATTGGCCATGGTGGCGATGGGATCCGGGGGATTATTGGTTGGCTAGTGCTGAGAGTCAGTTTGGGATCCCGGCATTGAGATATCCTTCGTATCGGGGTGATGCAGAGACAGAGAGGTTTCGATGGGACCCAGGCACATTTTGCGGTATCGGTGGGGAGCATCGACTAGAGAGTAGGCTTGTTCAGCGTTGCTTGAGGACAAGCAAATTTTGCCAGGATGAGGATGCCACTTGGGGAGAGCGAGCGAGATTTTACAGCATCCATCACTCAGCTTGCTTGAGGACAAGCAACATTTTGTCGGGGAGATCAGCAATATTCCTAATTAGCACCGCTAATTGGAATATTTGATTTTTTGTATAGTTTTGCGCCTATGGTTAATTAATAAATAAAAGTGAGAAAAGGGGGCTAACTCACTTAAATAAAATAATGTGTTTCCCCTAGTAGGTGCAACGTTATAAATTAAGGGGGGAGCCTTGGGGGTCCACACCACGTATGAGAGGAGGCTCACGTAGCCTCTAGAAGCTACTCGCGAGGAGCCCATGAGGAGCACGTGGGAGAGAGAGGGACCACGTAGGGTTTTGAGGAGGGCCGACGTTATAAAAAGGAGGGAGAGCTATCTCATTTGGGCATTATTGATATTGTTGATGATATTGAGCTAGACTTTTGTCTACTTGAGCACGTTGGTTGTTTAGTCGGTCGCGCGACACTTGTTTAGTGCAAGCGAGTGTCTCCGGTCGGAGATCGCACCCTTGGCCCCGGGGGACTTCGAGTGCACTGCTCGGGCAAGGTTTTTCTTCGATCTTTAGCGGGGAGATTTGCAGGTGTTTTGTTTGGGAGTTTCTGTGAGGAGCCCGAGCTTCATTGAGTGATCGCTATGAGTCCTTGGAGGGAGGGACGCGAGCTTTGAGTTGGCGTTGTTCGATGGTAGAGATTTGCAGGGAGATTCGAGCCTCTTCCGGTGTGGAGGTTCGGCGTTTATCATTTGGTGAGTTTCCTGAGGAGTTGTGGCCCCATTTCAGTCTATTTCGGTTGGTGCTCCAGCTCGGTCTGGAGGGACAACGTTTTTCTAGGAGGGTGGTTTCAGGGGTGATTTTCGGAGGTGGTCCATTTGGTATATGGTTTTTGGGTTTTTGTCACGGTGGTGAGTTCAGGTGGTCTGCCGATTTTCAGCTCATTCAGGGCAAGGGATCAGCCCCTAGCTTCAGTTCATTTCATGCGACAGTGCTTACAGCCAGTTTCTTCCAGCGAGTTGGGATGCGGTTTGTATGCATGACCATTTCTGTTTTTCAGAGAGGGTTCTTCACTTGCCTTGAGCAAGGATAGGTGCATTTATTCTGATTATCCATTGTATCTCATTATATTCTCGATTAATAAAATGGCTTAGCATTTCCGGCATTTTTATGTGTATTTGCTTTATGTTCTATTTCCCAGGCATTTTCTATATTGTCGTATGCTTGTATTGTCTGTCTATTTCCTATTGGGGATACTACATTTACATCCTCATAGTTAACAAACGTTACACCACTTAACTATGCAAACATTAAATTTCTTCACATGTGATGCAGCGCTGATGGAATTGTTACCTTGAAAAGAAGGCGACCTTTCAATAGCCTTGTCAGGGATATTGTAAGGATAGCCATTAATGTAAGTAAAGTTACAAGGAGAACAAATATCATTCATGATGTTAGGCTCAACTTGTTCTTGAAACAACAAATGAATGTCAAAAATAGCCTCTTACCCAAGACTAGCAAGAGCTCTACTATGAAAAAGTTTATTTAACCTATCTCTATAAACCCTTTCGGGATCAGGAGAGGGGCTAACTAAACCACTTGAATTTCTCCTAGTAGAGACTCTTTCAAAATTAGGATTCAGTGGAGTCGCCACTTGAGCAAGAATCTAAATCTAAAAATTCAAATATGCCAAAACCAAAAGTTAGTTGATTTCCCGAGTACAAGAAGACTTGTCCCCGACAACGGCGCCAAAATGTTATTGTCGCTCCTTGCCGCCTACACCTACCTACAAGTCAATGGAAAAAGCCTTCAACCCCACAAGGTGTGGTTGGTGGCAAGGATCTCAAAGAAGGGGTTGTCACACTGATCCTGACTCTCGCCGTTTTAGCTCTCTCCTAGGTCAGCTAAGGCGGGTGGTCCCTAAAGGAAAACTAAGTTAAAGATTTGAGTTTCTAGGAAAATATTAGAGTGAAATTGGATTACTTTTAAAGATTTATGAGCAAATATGATGTGAGCAACTTGAAATAATAATGACAATAATTAACATGATAAAACCACAAACCAGTGCCTTATACAACATTTTCTCAACAATTGAAAGATATATATATTTGCTCAAGAAGTAAAATGTAATGCTCTCAAAAAATGAAAGCAAAGTAGCCCTGTAATGCAAACAAAAGATTGTTAGCACAAGATATTGCAAGACGCAGATAATTCCTTTGAGATAATCAAATTTAGGAATCAAAACATTGAAACATATCTTGTCAAAACTCCACAATTAGTAATTAGCTTGGAAAATGTGAACAAGAAATGCTAAATTCCAAATGTGAAATTAGACTTGAAACATAAAAAGAAAGCACTTATTAAGAGAATTACAATACTTGCTTTTGGAATAAACTTTGCATATGGAAACTCAAGGCCATCAAGAGACAAGTAATGTAAATATGATGGATAGTGCTCTTGGTTAATTTTATTATTAGTTACCTTTACAACAAGATTGCAAATAAACTCTTCAATCCTCAGACCTCACCCTCGCCAAAAGATATGGATCCCACGGTGAGGAGTCAATAGGGAAGTGGAGGCTCCCTAAGATGTCTATACAACCAAATTAAGTTGGAGGTTGATTTTAGAGATGCAAATTAGTAATAAATGCCTACTTAGTGAATGTTATTGCTTTCAAAGAAAAATATTGATATCAACGCTTAAAAATAAGAGGTAATGCTCATGTAAATGGTACCAATATCTTCAATGGAAAGTGAAAGTGAAATTAGCTCTAACTCCACAAGTTCCAAATAGATTGCTTGCAAGTAAATAAAATAGATATCAAATTGTTTCGAATGAAGTGACACAAGAATGTTTTAAGAGACATCAACAATAATCAAAATGCCACATAAACATGACTTAACAATAATATGATGAAACAATGTATTCAAGAGACATGTGAAACCAATTAGATGGGTAAATAAACTAGTCTAGGCTTGCCAAATAAATGTAAAGTACCTTTTTTCTCAAAATAAATATTGCATGTGTTGTATTAGATAGCACAATACAAGTTTTGAAGAAATGAAAATGGCAAACCAAGCTCAATTTACACAAAATGAAAGTAGATATGAGTATTATGTTAAAAGACTAATAATGCATGAATGAGATTAGCAAAAGAGAATTAGAAAAACTGAACTAAAGAGATTAGTCCAGCCACAATTAAAGGTCATCCCTCTAAATGAGGGGCGGGATACCATGGGAGAAACTTCCAAACTGCCTCAATTTTTTTATTAGAGTAATTTTACAATGAGAGACAAGGCTTCTATAATGGCAGAAGTGTCCTCAGACAAGTAATTTTATTAATAATGAAAAGAAATTACATAAAAGTTGCAGGATTTTACAAACGTAAACTTCTACTAAATTTGCAATTAGGAGACTAACCTATTTATAAGCTATAGGTCCTAACTTAATTAGTTATGGATCACTTGAAAAAATAACAAGTGTCCATTTACAATAAATGATCTTCTATCCAATCTACTAACTTTATTCATATTTTAGAGCCTAAGATACGACTCAATTCTAGAGTCCTATCTTTGCTAACAATATTCTATTTCTAAGTGTCTCTTAATATTTATTAAATATTATAATTTAATAAATATTTTTTATTTTCTAATATTTATTAAATATTCTAATTTAATAAATATTTTATCCTAACTTTACATTAATATATTTGGATCATCTAACATTCTAATGGTGAAAAAATAAAACCTCTTGTAGGGGAAACAATGAAAAAACTTTGCCAATACTTTCAGAATGAATTACAAGAGGAGAATCTCCCAAAGAGAGTCTCAAAATTCTGCTAACAAGGGAGATAAGAAGACTTTTTCAAGACACTGTTATGACAGAATTTTATGGCAGCAGGTTGCACAAGAAGGAAAGAAGTGTCTCTTCCCAAGAATTCCACGGCCTAAGAGAGAAGGAAGGGCTACCTTTTGCAGCTCACGGTCAGCTAAGAAGAGGAAGCTCTAAGAGGTCATGGTCTGTCCAGAAAAGGCTCCAAATCAGTGGTTAAAGGTTTGTGATAAAAGGCTAGGAGATTTCAAGCATGCCTTCCTTAAGCTTGCCAAAACAAAATGTGAGAAAAAACCTTCAGCAAAGTCTGATATTTCCACAAAACAACCCCAAAATTCAGGGATATATAACCCTTATATCAGCTCTTAAAGTTCTGCAAAATATCACCAAAGTGAGTGAGAAATAGAGAGAGAGAATGTGCTAAATTATTCACAAATAGTATACAAGGCTTTTATCAAGTTTTTAAAGTATAGCTTCTATCCTTGAATAATCAACCATATGCTCTATGCTAGCTGATATATACCAATAAGAGCTCAAAATAGGTTTTGTAAAAAATAGTTTTGAAGTAGGTTGTTATCACAACTCAAGTCTTGGGAGCAACTCTATATAAGAAACCAAAGGATGAAGACTTGGGGAAGAACAAATATGTGATATGCTTCCACTTTATCCTCAAGAGTAGGATAATCCAAACTAGGATGTCTCGTCACGCTTGAGCTATGATCTACAAAAAAATTTACACAGGCTCAACATGATTTATTAGTTTCCATAAGGGATTAGATAATAAAATGAAAAGGAAATCCTAGCAATTCCACCAAAAATTAACTAAGATATCCCATTCTAGATTAACTCTCTAATCCAAATGCTAGTGTAGCTCAACACTAGTAAATTAATGAAGCTAATGAAAAATAACAAATGGAAATTAGATCAAGTATAACATAAACATATAATCACAAAATCATACCATCAAAGTGTAGGCAAGAGACCACGTATGAACCCCAAAGTCTTGTTATTTCATTGAAAGCTGAGTATACAAAGTGGCAGAACCTCCCCAAGCACAAGAGCTCATATTCTGGATACAATATGAGAGCCCATGGCTCCATTATATAGAAAGTTGGGACCAAATGCCAAGTGGGGAGAAGGAGGAGATCACAAGGCAAATTCAAATTTGATAAGCAGAGCTTCAATGCCAAGTGTAAAAATCAAATTCTGGCAAGTGGACATCATTTTCTTCTTCCCTTATGTGCCAAATTCAAATTTTATGATGGAATGACAAGTGTATATGGGTGGTAACCCATGTGGGGACAATTTCCCACAAAAAGCTCCACCAAATATTCTTCCAAATCCTCCTAAATGTGCATTAACTTCACAAATTTGAATTTCCAAGTAAGCAACTCTCATTTAATGCGAGAAATTTGATTTTATTTGAGCACATGTCATTTCCTTGATTTTAAGAGTCCACATCACCTTGGGACTTCACTTTAACTCCTCCATAATTTTCCACCTCATTTCCACCTCATTTAGCATGTGTGGATATTTTTTTTTCTCCATTTATTTACATTATGTTTAACTAATTGCCATATTTCTCACTAAACTTAGGAAAAGTGGGTTTTGAGGGTTCAAAACACATTTTTAACCCCTCAAAGTGTGTCATAGTAGAAAATTGAGGGTGAGAAGTGCAATTTTGATTACTCATACCTCATACAACTTCTATAGACAACACTTATTACAATTCAATTACAATTTTTATTGCAATTTTTTACCTGCAGAAAACCTAAAAAATCAAAAAATCACTACCTAGACCTAACCAAATTCCATAAAAAATTTTGTGTGATCAAGTATGGTAATATACATTGACTCTAGACACTATGACTCACCCAAGGCCTCACCATCAAGACGTACTCCGGATTTGGGGTAAAATTGGAGGAAAAAACTCAATTAATTATCAAGTCCTGATAGGGAGATGATAATTAACCGAGTGAAAAAAACCTCCCAGAGTAATAGTCACTTGTTGGCAAGGTCCCAAGCTACTTAGGCCTGTTACAAACTCAATACTGACTCAATTCATCATTTATACTAGCATCAGTTATTACAATTCCCCATAGGGCGTGGAATCTAGGTACAAGAGAAAATGATAAGAAGAATTAGAGTTTAAAAAATCTGTTGAACTAATGATATCTGATGGTACAAATGTTTTTTAGTTCATCCTTGGGCATGGAGTCTTCTCATTATCATCAGGTTCCACTCCAGTGGTCAACAGGAGCACCAACGGCCTATATTAAAACATAATTGATGGCTAGGATCATCTTTAGATCGATCTGTGTGAGTTTCTAGATGATTCTCACCTTGAATTAATTAATATTGATTAATTAACTAGTTTTCCTAAGTTTAGACTTAGGAAACATTAAAAAAATTCGTTAATAATCTAATTAAGTCACTTCTAGGCGGATTTTCCAAAAACGATTTCAGGTTTCTGGATATCTCATGTAATCTAGCCTCTCAACAAAGTTTTGTGGCTAGAACACATTTGATGCTACAAGAACTAACACAAGGGGTTGTTGGTTGCCGACTGAAGAAAATCTAGGAGAAAATTTTCTCCTATGTCTATCACCCACTGGTGGTGGGTAACAATACACTCGCATTGATAGCTACCTTCAGGGATTGGGCTTCACTAAAAGTGAGGGAGATGCCAACCTATACTACATCACAGTTGGAGGGCTTCCATTTATTCTAGTGCTCTATGTTGATGATCTTACCTTGAATGGAGCAAACAGCTTGATCCAGGATTGCAAGCCAGAACTTGCAAGAGAGTTTCAGATGAAGGACATAGGACTTATGCACTATTTCCTCAAATTGGAGGTATCGCAAGGTTATGGGGAAATCTTCTTGGGGTAAGGGAAGTACACTACAAAGATCCTCGGGAGGTTTCATATACAGAATTGCAGGCCCATGACCATGCCTCTAGTTACAAACTAGAAGAAGGTCGTTGCTAGCAGAGTAGAGCGAGTAGATGCTACATTGTACAGGAAACTCATCAAGTCATTGATGTACTTAGTCAACACACGGCCTGACATATGTTTTGCAGTGAACCAGTTGATCCAGTTCATGATGGATCCTACCAGATTTCACTGGGTTGTTGCAAAGCATGTTTTGAGGTATCTTAGAGGCGTGACAGATTATGGATTATGGTATAGACAGGTTGATGGAGTGAGGCTTGAGGGCTTCACAGATGCATATTGGGCAGGGAGCTCCACAGATCGAAAGAATACTTCAAGTTGTGTCTTCGGCATTAGGTCACCATTTGTTTCCTAGTTCAGCAGGAAGAAAAGATCAGCTGTACTCAATTCCACAAAGGCCGAGCACATGGCTACCATTTTGGCAGCATGTGAAGCTAAGAAACCGGATTTGTTCCCCAGGGGCTCCGAATCCCGAATCCGGCGAATCCGATACGATTCGTACCCCAAGATTCGTACCCGATTCACGGGGTACAGCCGTATCTGTACAGGGTACGACGAATCCCGACCGTACCCTGTACAGATCTTAGTTTTAAAAAACGGCCGATTCGAATCGAACTAGGCCTGGTCGACCGAGCCATTAGGCTTGCCGGTTCGACCAGGCACAAGAAACGGCCAGTTGGCCGGTTTGTTACCGAGCCGGCCGGTTTTTGTACCGGCTCGGTAACAAACCGGCCGACCAGGCCTGGTCCGAGTTAACTCGGCCGAGCCAATTCCGCCGGCCGATGGGCCCAAAAAATCGATTTTTATGGACTTGAAACCGAATTTAATTCTGTTGTTAGGTTTGTTTGAGGTTTT